>CM026887.1:1284015-1493483 GCA_015227895.2 Colaptes auratus | reverse complement strand
CCACCAGCAATCAAGAGCACTGTTCCAAGCCCAGTGTACTGGAGTAAAGTAAATGTGGTCAGCACTGCCTCTGGTTTGACCTGGTGTGGGGTACTGCATGCCTGAGCAGAGCCCACTGCTCAGAACAAGTGCTGGCAGTGTCCTGCAGGAGAGCTGCTTCATTTAACTGCCTCTCAAGGGCAGCTGGTATTTATCCTGACAAAGCATCATTTTCCTGTGTGGTGACTTGTGAGGTAGCACAGAGAAGGGAGAGAACTTTGGAAAAGCAAAACTGTGTGCTTCAAAGCCAAAGCCAAAGGTGTAAGGCTCAATTGCACACGCTGTAAATCCACACGGCTTCATGGACTGAAATGTGATCCTCAGCCCTGCTAAGGCCCCAGCACTGATAAAATAAGGTCACACAGGTCCTCTTGGTCTCAAAGATGCTCTGATTAAAGCTGCAGGTTGATGGCCTCCAGTGGTGGTATCCAAATCCTAGTGAGCCACAACAGTCATCTCCACAACCCCTTTATCTGGTGATAACCCTTGAGGGGTGTATGGGAAGCTGAAGGGTAGGGCTGCCCAGGGAGTGTTAAACCACAGGAGGAATCCCTGTGAAAGAGGAATCTGGTAGGAGATGATAACCTCCCCTGGAATAGCCCTGGCAGCCAGAAGTGTTTTAAGGGGAGCCTAGACACAGAGCAGAAGGTCTTAAAATAACTCTCTGGGCTTCGCAAAGTTAAGTTCATTGCTTCTCAGCATCACTGTGTCAAGACCATGAAGTGTCAGCTACAACTGAACTGCCAAAGCAGACTTTGAGGTTAGGAGAAAGCCACTCTGCTGTGGATGTTTAGCTATCCCTTTCCAGTTTCACTGGTGGTCCCAGCCTTGGAGGAGAGAGGGAGGGAGAAGGTGGCGGAGCTCTGTATTCATTTGATTTCCATTTCATTTTACATAGGAAAGTGTCACTTTGGAGCCAGGGCATAATTTCTGGGAGAAACTTAACACCCCGTGACCCTCAGAGGAGCAGAACCCTCAATTAGAATCAGCAATATCAAGAGAGGAAATTGAGGATACAGTATCACATCTTCCAAGTGGCAGAACATTGAGGCCAGATGGCTTCAGCTCAGTTTTTGCAAGTACTTACAAGAACATCTGGTTCCTTGAATGCCTCAGCTGCTTCACCTCTTTCTGAGCTGCACCAAGTTACTCTGCTGCATCTCCTATGAATGCTGCTAAAGAAAGGGTGACAAATTAGTGTGCAAACCATAACTGCTTATGCCTGTGCTTAATGAAGAAATGAGCATCTTACCACTTGCCATCAGCTTCATTCCCTCCAGTCAGCTGTAGCCTTAGGGAAGTGTGGCTAACATTTGCTGGGGAGCTTCTGGCTGTACCCACACACAGTCTTGGTACTTTGGACATTGCAGGAAGCTTCAGAGTTTAAGACTGAATCTGAATATTAGAGGGAGAAGGGGAATCCTGTGTGGTGTAATGGTTTGGCACAGGGGCCTGCCTGCTCCCCAATGAAAAAGCAAGGGGAAAGGAAGCACACACAGCTCAGGGTTGAGATAAAGAGATAGGAAGAGTGTAATATAACGTATCATAATCACAATGCACAATTACCTTAGCTAATGATCCAATTATTCTAATAATACAATGCATGATCACCTTAGATTAGCCTATTTGCAGAAGCAGCAAAGTGAAATGGGGGGGGGGGGGTGGGGGGGGGGGAATCAGCCAAGCATAAACCAGAACCCCCAAACCAGAGAGCTGCCCAACACTCACCCATCTCACCACCATGCCTGCAGAAAAGAGCCAGCACCCAAGCCCTGGAGCCCAGGAGCAGCAACCAGCACAGGAAGCCTCCCATGCTGCAATCTGAATTTCAAGCTCCATAACACTTTGCTCCAGCCAGCACTTCCATTTCTGAAGTTGGCATGCCTGCAGCATGATGTGGTAACAGCAGCAGCTTCAGCTGAGTCCATGACAGGTGGAAAATGCTAGTTGTAGATTTTGAGTAGTTTTGTCATGGTCTTCTCGTGATCCTTGAGCTCTTAGTCTTTTGTTGTTCAGACCTGTGTGCTATGGAGTGGAAAGAGGAATGCTGAGAAGAGGTGGTGGTATTAAAAACTTGTTCTTTGTAGCCTTTTCACCAGAAATCATCATAGGCAAACTGCTTTGACCTCTGGACTAGGTAGATCACAAGACTGACAAAACCAGGGCTTAAGCAAAAAGCTGTAGTGTGTCAAATACTGCAGCTGTAGCTTTCCTGTTTTAAATGTGCTGTCTTCAGTGGTACCTCAGGAGTCCATACTGGGACTTGTACCATTAATATTTCTATCAGTGCTATAGACAGCAGAATCCAGGCACCATTAGCAGTGTGCAGATGACACCAAACTGAGTGGTGCTGTCACTATGCCAGAGGGCATCCAGAGGGACATGGACAGACTGGAGAGGTGGTGCCCAGGTGAATCTCATGAGGTTCAACAAGAGCAAGTGCAAGGTTCTGCACCTGGGCTGGAACAATCCTCACTGTCAAAGAAGACTGAGGGAAGAGGTGATAGACAGCAGCCCTGAGGAAAAGGACTTGGGGGTACTGGTAGACAAGAAGCTGGACATGAGCAGACAGGAGGTGGGGGGTGTTCAGCTTGGAGAAGAGAAGGCTCCAGAGCAACCTAAGAGCAACATCCAGTACCTGCAGGGGCTACAAGAAGTCTGCAGAGAGACTATTTGCAAAGGCCTGCAGGGACAGGATGAGGGACAGTGACTTCAAACTAGAGCAGAGCAGATTTAGATTGGATGTGAGGAACAAGTTTTGCACCACAAGGGTGGTGGAACACTGGAACAGGTGCCCAGGGAGGTGGGTTGAGGCCCCATCCCTGCAGGTATACAGGTGAGGCTGGAGAGGGCTCTGGGCAACCTGATCTAGTTGGGGATGTCCCTGCTGACTGCAGAGGGGCTTGGACTGGATGAGCTTTGGAGGTCCCTTCCAATCCCTTCCAACCCAGACCCAGCCTGCACAGCTGCTCTCTTCTCTCCCACTTTTCTTTTCTGGTAGAGTGGTGTTGCTGTTTGTGGCTATGAATCGAAGGTAGCAGCGGATTGTAAAGGCTTGGTTGCTGTGTCTAGTTTACATACCTGCTCCGAGGCACGGGTTTGCATCCTTTGCAGCCCGGAAAGCCAATCAGATCCTGGGCTGCAGCAGGAGAAGTGTGGCCAGCAGGGCAAGGGAGGGGATTCTCCCCCTCTGCTCAGCTCTGCTGAGACCCCACCTGGAGTACTGCCTTCAGTTCTGGAGCCCCTCTTCCAAGAGGGATCTGGGGGTGCTGGAAGGTGTCCAGAGAAGGGCCAGGAGGATGAGCAGAGGGCTGGAGCACCTCTCTGTGAGGACAGACTGAGGGAGTTGGGGCTGTTCAGTCTGGAGAAGAGAAGGCTCCCAGGTGACCTCATTGTGGCCTTCCAGGATCTGAAGGGGGCTACAAGAAGGCTGGGGAGGGACTTCTCAGGCTCTCAGGTAGTGCTAGGACTAGGGGGAATGGAATGAAACTGGAGGTGGGGAGATTCAGGCTAGATGTGAGGAGGAAGTTCTTCAGCATGAGGATGGTGAAGCCCTGGAATGGGTTGTGCAGGGAGGTGGTTGAGACCCTGTCCCTGGAGGTGTTTAAGCCCAGGCTGGATGAGGCTGTGGGCAGCCTGATCTAGTGTGGGGTGTCCCTGCCCATGGCAGGGGGGTTGGAACTAGCTGATCCTTGTGGTCCCTTCCAACCCTGACTGAAACTATGAAACTATGAACCAGATACCTTTAGCAGGGCTCATGAAGTTTCGAGGAGGGGTGGGGGGGTTGAGTGGTGATGTTTGCTCTCTGACAGACAGCAGGGCACTGGATTATCAATACAACCAGGAATCCATCCAGACTGTATTAAGGCAGCCACAGTGCCGTGTCTAAGTGCCTTTCATCTAGTCCTTTTGTTACAGCAGCAGTGACATCTTACCCCAGAGAGCTTCTGGCAGCGGTTCCCGGGCACTGGGTGTTTCTTCATTTTGTCATTATTTCTCCATTTGTTTTTAACGACAACCTCTGGCACCCTGACAGATGCCATCTGCTTGCTACTCCAGAGAGCAGGCATGCACCTTGAGAGCTTGGCAAGACAAGAAAGTGGATCTGTGACAGGTGATAGAGCAAAGGACATCATATCTGCACCAAGGTTATCTCTGCAATATGAATCCCTCACAGCTTTGGAAAGGACCACTTGCCTGTGTTTACCAAAGATGGGCATTTAAGCCCCTGCCTGAGGCTGCCTTGCTAAGTAAACCAAGACTTGTGTCTTCTCATGTCATTTTACATCTTTGACAACTTTGAAATTAGATCAAATCCATTTATCTTTTTTCACTTGCTTAGACTTTTTAGAAGAATGGCTTTTCATTCTGCTCTGACAGCTGAGTTGGAAATGGACTTTTGAAGGATGATGGTCCTGCCAGTGATGAAGAAATATGAAGTGTCAGAATCTTGTGATGTATCTTCCAGTTAGTCCAGCTTCCTCTGTGGGAAGCTGGCAAAGGGCCAATTGCAATAAGCCCTGAAATACTCCCCAATGAGAGCCTGTGGCTCCAGCAAAGTCCACTGAGCGTTCCCCTCCCCGAGGAGAGGCACCGCTCATTTGCGTCAGCAGGCAGGGTTTAAAATCTGTCAGAAACGAACATCCTGCGTGCTTGCAGAGATTTGTGGATGTGCAAAGTGATCAGAAACATTTGAGAACAGAATTTGAAGTCACTAAGGAATGGGGACAGCTTCCAGAGATCTCATTTGACATATAAATCTGTCAGGTCCTTTTCTGTCCACACCAGATCTGAGCAGCTCTGAAGTTCTGGTCAGCAAACTGATTGCTCAGTGAAGAGTCAGCAGCAGCTTTTAGGGACAGGCAACTGAAATTTCCTATGGGTTCCACATCCCATAAACCTGCATAAACATCCCATAAACTCTCTGGGATTTATCTTCAGCTAAGTTGGCATTTTAATGGGAGCTACTGTGTGCATAGAGAGATGAAAGTCTCTGTAAAACCCACCCCGTTTAGTAAACACACTGAGGCACAACTGAAACCAAACCAAATCAACTCTTTTGTGGTGCAATAATATTCTACCTAGACCCTTTCTAGGGTTTTCTTCTTGATTATAGGCATTATCTGCTTCATTAATTTAAGCACTGTTATTGTATCAATCAGCTACTTTGCCAGTTTCTAATTGCCAGGCTGGGAGCTGAGTCACTAAGTTGTCTTGGCTAAGAAGCGGCTCAGGAATGACAGTTATTTGAGTATTCACTTGCTTTTCTAAAGGGCCTGGTTATTTCAAAGTCAGCATGGGGGTCTTGGTTGTTTGTTTGCCTTGGTGCATTTTACTGCCCTTTAAATGGGTCACTCTATTTATTGGCCCTGTCAAGGCTTGGGGCTGGGCCAGCCCCCATACAAGTGACAGATCCTCTCTCCTAACCCCTCGCCCATCCCAGAGGGGAAAGGAAAGAGAGTAAGGGAGGGAGACTTAGGGAATGGAAAACTAAAATTACTTTAATTGAAATGATAATAAAACAAGACATACACAAATATATACAAGACAAATATTGAACCCAACCACCCTGATGGCTATTAAATCATCACCACCACTGATGCTGAGGCAGAAGTCCCAGATTGGACTCAGCAGCAGATGGGAACCAAGTTCTGGAGCTGATTCCTGGAACTGCATTCACAGGCTCTCAGAATCACACAGAAACATTCAGCTTGGCAAAGACCCTCAGGATCACCAAGTCCATCCCAGACCCCTACTCTGCAAGGATCACCCCTAAAGCAGAGTCCCAAGCACCACAGCCAAACCACCCTGAAACACATCCAGCCTTGGGGACTCCACACCTCCCTGGGCAGCACATTCCAAGCCCTGACCACTCTGGATGGGAAAAAATTCTTCCTTCTGTCCAGTCTGAACCTGCCCTGCTGCAGCTTGAGCCTCTTCCCTCTTGTTCTATGGCTAATGGCCTGTGAGAAGAGACCAGCACCAACCTCTCCACAACCTCCTTTCGGGGAGCTGTAGAGAGCCAGGAGGTCTCCCCTCAGCCTCCTCTGCTTCACACTAACCATCCCCAGCTCCTTCAGTTGCTCTTCATCAGATTTCTTCTCCAGGCCCTTCACAGCTTCCTTGCCCTCCTCTGTCCTGGCTCCAGCCCCTCCACATCTCTCTTGTCTTGAGGTGCCCAAAACTGGACACCACACTTGAGGTGTGGCCTCCCCAGAGCTGAGTGCCAGGGTATGTCAGCATTCCCAGTACTGTCTGCCAAAACTTCAGAAAGTGCAGTCACTTGGAGGAGACTGAGCTGAAAAGCCAAATCACTCATCAGAATTAATTCTGCTCTAGCCCAGACCAGGCCAGGCCTTCCTTCAGGTCCTTTGTGTACCACTGTTGTGATCGGTGAAAGGGTATTTAATAAGTGGAATGATTAATAAAAACATTAATCACTTTGATAAGCATAAAAATCCTGTGAAAAATCTTAATAAAACCTGTTTACTGGTTGGAAATATTGGTTGTGGCACAGATCCCTCACCAGCAGGATCAAGTAACAATTTAAACAATATGAGCAAAAAATCCAGAGACAACAACCAGCACTTTGCACTGTAAAGACACAGGGAACATCGGCAACAGAGCCGGAGATTGCCCACAGGGTGGGGGACGGGACTCCAGAATTCCCTAGGGCAACAGGCCTGCAATAGATGCTTATAACAATCAGATTTTGTAGTTCCTCACTGGTCCTGGCACCCCACGGCACATGTGGGGATTGAAACAAAACCAAAATGGCCTCCACCACGTGGAAGCTGCAGGAGCACAGTTTCACTTTCTGTTGGTGTCTGCAGCTTATCGCTGAGGCACATTCAGGATTTCTCTCCGAAGGCTTTGCAGCTGGAAGCTTTGTAGCAAAAAGGTTGCTGCCGAGGCTTGCAGGGTTGGTTGACTTCGTAGCTTTGCCTGTTTGGAGAGGTTCTCTAGCTGCAATCTTTGCAGCAGTGTCTGTTCCTTCTTCCAATCAAACAAAACTGTCCCGGGGACTCAGCTCCTCCAGGGGTTCGCCTCTCGGCCCGACAAGATGCGTCTGTCCGCTCCTACCTGAAGGGAGGTTGTAGCCAGGCAGAGGTTGGTCTCTTCTCCCAGGCAGCCAGCACCAGAACAAGAGGACACAGTCTCAAGCTGCACCAGGGGAGGTTTAGGCTGGAGGTTAAGAGGAAGTTCTACACAGAGAGAGTGATTGCCCATTGGAATGGGCTGCCCAGGGAGGTGGTGAAGTCACCATCACTGGAGGTGTTCAGGAGGAGACTTGATGGGGTGCTTGGTGCCATGGTTTAGTTGTTTAGGTGGGTTGGATTGGTTGATGGGTTGGACGTGATGATCTTGAAGGTCTCTTCCAACCTGGTCTTTTCTTTTCTTTTCTTTTCTTTTCTTTTCTTTTCTTTTCTTTTCTTTTCTTCTTTATTTTCTTTCTTTTCTTTTCTATTCTATTCTATTCTGGGATTTACAATGCTAAGACAGCGAGGGGTCTTTGTGGTCCTGTCTGGGTAAACTGAAACACAGTTCAGCTTCCAAGCTAGGCTTGTGGTTCCTTCCAGAGCATGGACAATTGCAAGGCCAGGCTCTGGCTCTTTGGGCTGGTACTTACAGATTTCCCGAGACAATGCTGGCCAGTGACAACACAGATCGAGGGATAAAACCCTGATATTGCAGCCTATAGAAAGGGTTTTCTCCAAACGTGGCCAAAGGCACACTTACCTGGCCCACTTGGGCTCCAGGACATGTTCAGACAAGCCTGGGCAACGTGGCCATTAGCCTGAAAAACCAGACCTGCTGGCTCCTGCCCCATTGTCTGGTTCAGAGCACTTTTGAGGCTTTTTGTCCCTTCAGGACAACCACCAAGTAACACATTCAGAAGATATATAAGCACTGAGGCTTACAAACAAAAGCTGGAGTGCTGGTAGAAATATTTTCAAGTGACCCAGGATGACTTTGTATTTCTTTGAAATGAAATCAATGTAAAGAACACTTGAAATGGTAAGAGAGTGTGCTCCTCAGCTGAGCAAGGAGGGGTGAGATTCACTGGCTCTAGAATATATAAAGACCTATACTTGATATAGTTATGGCTTGGCACAGCCTGCAGCCACACTGATGCCCTGTTGGTGGATCACCATCAGACTTAGCTGATATTTTGGTGTGGGTTGGGTTTTTTCAATACCATTGGATGTGGCAAGCAACACATCGGAGTAGCGTGATCTAGTCCCTAGCTTGGTTACTAGTTGCAATTAGGAAAATGCCAGAGGCATTTAAGTATAAGATAAATAATAAGGGATTGGAGCTAAAAAGGAGAACAACAGATAGGTTAACATCATTCCATTGGAGTATTGAAAACCTTGTATCTTGCAGCAGAGTTATGTTTGTGCTCTTCTTTTTGCCTGCTTGGCCTTGGCTGCTTGCTCTGCTTTGGCTTTGGGCTGTGCTGTACTCCCCCTGACCTTGGGCTTCTCTATTTTGCTTCTCTAAAGGTGCAGGGGGAATGCCAAGAGGGAGTGTGTGGTTTGTATAGCTGTCTTGGGGCCCTTTGTCCCCAAGAGGGGGCAAAGAGCTGAACCAAAGGTACAGGGGGGGTCCTGTGCTGTTGTTATGCTGTCTATATAAATGCAAATACACTCTGGACATGTTCATTGCCTTTTAGACTGTTAGGTTTATTTTGTAAATGCAATTTCATTTTCACTCCCAAGTTCTGAGTCTCTTCCAACCTTGGTGATACTGTGATACTGTGATACTGAGTGTGGTGAGACCTGCCCTCTGGGGCAGATTTCTGAATAAATAAGTTATTAGGGGGTTATATAAGTTATAAAATATATCATTGGGGGTTATATTCAACCCCTAACACATATCAGGTATTTTTTCTGCTCAGGTTTACCTAGGAGATGCTGATAAAACCTTTGCAGTGATGATGAATCCTGCCTCAGCAGGGCACACTAACAGTTAGATGGAAGTAAGAGCTGCCAGGACTTTCTGAATTCTGTCCACTCTGACAGAGAGGTAAAATAGAGGATTTGGCTCCTGAGTAAGATGCAGTTATCAATATTCTGTGGTATAGGGAGAGGGAGCAGCATCCAGGAGACTTGAGGCTGCTGCAGTGTGGGTGACCATTATAGCAGACACTCTCCTTGGAAGAAGCAACCAGTGTTTCAAATGGCAGCGTTTCTCTGTTGAACCAGCTGTCACATCTCTGCCAGATGTAGGCAGCTGTGAACAGAAAGTTCAGGTTCCAACTTGTTTGGACTTAAATCACCTCTTCCATAACTCAGAAGCAGGTGAAGAAGAGCAAGCGCGTTAGAGGCGTCGGAAGCCATTGGCTCCTGACAACAGTGACAGCATACTCTCAGAGCTGCTCAGAGCTGTGTTTTGCTTCCCAGGCAGGGAAATGTGTGAATCCAGAGATCTCAGACTGCCTGCTGGAGCCCTGAGTGCTTTGTCCCTCTTGTGACAAGTGCTGGCAGGCACTCAAGGACATTTTCTCCTCTGTTCACTTTACAGGAAGGGGCAAGGCTTGAGCTAGCTTGGTCTGAGCTGACACTCATGCAACTGGAGTGCTTCACAGCCCTTGAAGTGGAAGAGAAATCTGAGTTGAGTTTGTTTATCCAAATTTTTCCTCTTGCCCAGCTCTGCCTTCCCCAGTGGTGCAGCCTAAGCCCTCAGAGACAGTCTCACACAAGGTAGATGCATAGGAGAAATGGATGGAGTGGTGATGATGGCCTTCCCCTCTTGCACATCCTCAGTTGGAATCTGCTTTGGTTGTGACCTGCAACATGCTTTGTGCTCATCCTGAGCACTGAACCCCACTGTAATCAACATGCTGCCTCTTGTTTCCATGGGAAGTGGGGGAAAGGAATATTGCTTCTTGTTTACAAAAAATCCTTCTACTGTTCCTAGCAATCCTAAGCTCTTCTGGAAAGTGCCTGGCAGCCTCTGTCTGAAAAACAACCAAACCTCTAGAGTAGGCAACATGTGCACCCCATGCAGTACTCCAGTCTGACTTTGGCTGAACCATTTGAGTGGTATCAAGTTAAAAGGTGCTGAGGTAGGAGACTGACACAGTCACTAACAGGAAAACATAATTTAGGGGGGAGGTCTAATGAAGCTCATAATTCCCTGCATGGTTTTAAGCAGGTGTTGGTCTGACTCCTCGGAGAGTGCTGGCTCTTGCTACAACACACACGTGCCAGAGGCATCATTTCCAGAGATCACCCAGACATGTCTCTGTGTGGTACCCCTTGCTCTGGTGCATCATCCTCAGATGGGCTACAGATTCTAGGAATCTCCCCTCTTATGGTGTGCAAGGAGATGGCTCTCTTCAAGCACAAGCTGTGGGTTGTGCTGACAGTACTGCACAGAAGGCTAAGGTCAAATTCTGTGCTGTACAGCATGGAGCTTTGTTGACCTCCTTCCTCCACTCATAGGTTAACCCAAAGGAAGAGGGGCTAGAGGTGTTCCTGCAAGCTGCTGTGCCATGATGGAAACACCCTCTGGCCTGCTCCTGGGGATAGCCAGTGAGGCTATGCTGCCATGGTGCAGCCCAGGCTTGGCTCTTGGTGGGACTTCTCCACAGCTGCTTGTGTCTGCAGAAATTGTGGCTGCTCACCAGATTGGTTGCTTGTCCCTGGCTAATGATGTCTCCATTCACCAGACCCTGTTCTAAGAGTTTAGTCCTAAAACAGTGTAAAACAGAGGGGAAAGGGAAGGGCAAAATCCTTGTGTATGTTAAGAAATAAAAGCCAGTGGACCTCAAAGCCCTGAAACAGATCCTCCTCACTCCACAGTGCTCAAAGCCAGTTGCCCTTTGTTGTCCTTTCCCTGTGAAGCACCCAGTGGAGTTATCTGCCTTTGCTCTGTCCTCTTGTCTGATGTGCTCTGCAGCACTGGTATTCCCCAGGCTGCCATGAGGACCCTTGCCCTGCTGGCCTGGGAATCTGCTCCAGATTTGAAGGGGGTAGGTGAGACAGCAGTGGTAGCATTTAACATGCTGCCTCACTTCTCCATGGGCAAGAGCCCTGGGTTTTTGCTGACTTCTGTGTCTTGGGGAACAGGCAGAAAAAAGGCAGGGTGACACTGGGGAGGCTGCTTTGGCAGCAGCTCTCACATGGGTGCCAAGTACTCTGTGGCAGAGGCTGTGGTGGGGCAGTGGGAGGAAGGCTGCTTCCTCACACTGCTCCCAGTATAGACATAGCCCTGCCTGAGAGCCCGCAGTGGATGTGCAAGGCTGGGGAGAGGCCTTGAGCACAGCCCTGTGAGGAGAGGCTGAGGGAGCTGGGGTTGCTTAGCCTGGAGAAGAGGAGGCTCAGGGGAGACCTCATTGCTCTCTACAACTACCTGAAGGGTGCTTGTAGCCAGGAGGGGATTGGTCTCTTCTCTCAAGCAACCAGCACCACAACAAGGGGACACAGTCTCAAGCTGCACCAGGGGAAGTTTAGGCTGGAGGTGAGGAGAAAGTTCTTCCCTGAGAGAGTCGTTCGCCATTGGGATGTGCTGCCCAGGGAGGTGGTGGAGTCACCGTCCCTGGAGGTGTTCAAGAGGGGATTGGATGGGGCACTTGGTGCCATGGTCTAGTCATGGGGTCTGTGGTGACAGGTTGGACTGGATGATCTTTGAGGTTTCTTCCAACCTTGGTGATACTGTGATACTGTGATACTGTGCCCTGTGTCTTTGGAGAGCAGGATGGGGCCAGCAGGGAGGCCATGACCAAGTCCCAGGGATAGGATAATACTGTGGAGGAGGGCAGGGAGCTGGCATATGGGGGGATTTGCGATGGGAAGGAGGAGATTTCCCCACAAAGGTAGGGAAAGTTCCAGGACGGAGTTTACTGTAGCCACTGAAATTTGTCAGACCTATAAAGGTGGACTGAAAGAGAAAACTTTCTTTGTAAGGAGACAGCCTCTAATGAGGTATGGGAAGGGTGTTATGGGAGTTGTTTATTTCCTCCTCTGTCACCGTGCCTGTGGAATCAGTGAGTTGATCTGAGCGCCTGCCTGGACGCTCGGCACGTGGGGAGCTGTGTCTGGGGGGCTGGCTAGCAAATTTGACAGGCTTCTTTTCTTTATTTCCATTTAAACATTTACATCACATCTCATTACCTTTTCTTGTCTGTAATTAGAGATCCTGTGGAATTAAGAACCATGAATTCATTGAGATTTCAGCTTTGGGAATTTGCCCAGAGGCACACAGCTTGCAGGCCTTCACAAGGCTTGACTCTCCTGGAGTCACCTCCCCCTCCACTGCTTCATCCAAGCCTTTGTAAAAAAGGAATCATCTTTTCAATGTTGCTAAGGAATTGCTCTTGCCAACCAGCAGATCTTCTGGAGCCCTTGAAGAGCAGGAATAGCCAGGTACATAACTCCTGCAGCCTTACACTGACTGCTTATGCGATTTCAGCAAGAACTTCAGAAGCTATTAAAGCCAAACAAGGAGCTGTAATAACTCAAAAGGATATATTTTCCCTTTTATATTTGATTGCATGAATATGCTTGTCCAACATTTATTGAGTTCTAGGCTACAGCACTCAGTGGACTGAGAGATAAATTATCATCCAGGATATCATCTCCTGTGATTGTTTATTTATTTGCAAGCTGTGTCCCAGCTGTGTTGACCGTAAGAGGAGATGGTAAGAAAAGCCACAGAGCTAACTGTGGGCAATGCAGGGGCAGAGAAGCAGGCTTGAACCCTACCCTGAAGCTCTGAAGCCAGGAGAATAGCTGCTCAGCTTTGCCCTCAGTGACTCTCTCAGCTCATGGTCTGTTCATGTGCCCTCCCTCTCTTGCAGTGGGGTAATTTGGGAAGCTCTTTGGCAAAAAATAACCAGGAGTGGTTTGTAATGCTAAGGACAGCAGTTAGTGCAGCAGAATTGGTGGGTCTGGGCACTTATACTCTTCCCTCCTGTTGTCTGCATCATTATGATCTCTCTGAAAATAAATACCATCAATCAGTGCCAGCTGCAGTTTAGCTGGAGTGTAGACAAGGACAAACTGCAGGCTTTGCCTGCCTGCAGGCAGAAGCGCTCTGGACTAGTTTAACTGCAGAGTGGTAAAAGGCTGCTAGCAAACCCATCTCTTTTCCAAGAAGAAAGTGCCTTCTGCTATCAAACATGAAAAGGAAAGCATCCTGCCTTCCTGCAAGGTTGCTTGGGTGCAGAGCAGAAGAGAGGTAGAGAAGAGGCTGGCTACTGTGTGACAAGCCACTGCTGGGAGCTCACTGCACTTTCCCCTTCATGTCACTCCAGGCCACACCACTGCTCTTCATCTGCTGCAACATAACTGAGAGTGGCTCAGGTTCAGTGCAATTCATCTACTGGGAACAAAAAAGGCCCTGTTGGGGAGAATGCCTGTGGCCCTGTTGGGAGAATGCTTGCAACCCTGTTGGTTACAGTCAAAATGTTGATGGAAAGAAAGAAGAAGATGATGTTCCCACTGTGGCTTTAAAAAAGCTAAGTGTGTGGGATGAGGTGTTTTTAAAATTAGGATGGGTGGGAAATGAGAAGGTCTCCTGCCTAAGAGAAGGTGGAACGGGGGAACATTTGAGGAGAGAGCTGGTAGCCTTAACCACCATGGCTGAGTCAAGACCTGCTGGTCAAACTAAATGGTAAGCTGGCACTACACAGGAAATGGAAGTATCATAGGACTGTAGAATTGTCAGGGTTGGAAGGGACCTCAAGGATCAGCCAGTTCCAACCCCCCTGCCATGGGCAGGGACACCTCACACTAGAGCAGCTTGCTCACAGTCACATGCAGCCTGGCTGCAAACACCTCCAGGGATGAGGCTTTCATCACCTCCCTGGGCAACCTGTGCCAGGCTCTCACCACCCTCATGGGGAAGAACTTCTTCCTAACATCCAACCTCAATCTCCCCACTTATAGTTTTGCTCCATTCCCCCCAGTCCTATCACTCCCTGACACCCTCAAAAAGTCCCTCCCCAGCTTTCTTGTAGGCCCCCTTCAGATACTGGAAGGCCACAAGAAGGTCTCCTTGGAGCCTTCTCTTCTCCAGACTGAACAACCCCAACTCTCTCAGTCAGTCCTCACAGCAGAGCAGCTCCAGCCCTCTGCTCATCCTCCTGGCCTTTCTCTGGACACCTTCCAGCACCTCCAAATCCTTCTTGTACTAGGGGCGGCAGAACTGGACACAGTGCTGCAGGTGGGGTCTCAGCAGAGTGGAGCAGAGTAGGAGAATCCCCCCCCCCAAGAAGGGACAGGCATCCTGGTGGTTAAGGCCATCATCCAGCTTTCACCAGGAAATTGGGGGGAAATATTTTTATTTTATGGTAGGGAAAAAAGAAGAAGAAAGAGCTCTGCAGAAGTTCTGTCAAATTAGCTGGGAGCTGGGTGAGTTTTCAGAAAGCACTCTGTAAATCTCAGACACAAGTTGAGGTATGATGTTGGTCTCATTAGTGAATAGCAAAGTGAAGCTCTTTTGTGTTATTGATTAAAAAAAAAAGGAAATCAAATACCTCCAGCTAAATCACCTCTGCAAGGTGTCTCCTCTGCATGTCAGGATGAGTTGGCTATAAATAGTGTAGAGTGTCCCCTGCCCATGGCAGGGGGGTTGGAACTAGATGATCCTTGTGGTCCCTTCCAACCCTGACTGATACTATGATACTATGAAACTATAAACTATGAAACTATAAATAGACCTATTCCAAAGTCAATGATTGACTTCTTTTTTCCCTTTGGTCTTTGGTGTTGCTGCTGAGAAGGACTTGATGGGATTTGTAGGAAGTTCAGTGAAGTCATCTCCGTGGTGCTTTTTTGCATAGCCTCCTCCCAGGCTGGATGAGGCCATGAGCCGCTTGGTCTTGTGAGAGGTGTCCCTGCCCACGGCAGGGGGTTGGAACTAGATGATCTTTAAGTTCCCTTCCAACCCAAACTGTTTTGTGACTCTCTGATTCTGTAACAACAGTAAATGAACTAATCCTAAACTCTTTCTTGTGTTTAGGACCTTGTCACCCATTCTTTAGCTCCCACTGTCCCAAGTGATCTTTTTGGCATCTGCTTATTTGCCTCAGCCAAGCATCAGGTCTGAGGTTAATAGTTTCAGGAAAACTGGCCTGAGTTTTGGGTCGTAACAGCCATGTGTAAGTTATTGTCTCTGTTTCACTACTACCTGATAATAGATGCAGAGAAACCAGGCATAATTAAGGTTGGAAAGGATGTGGTCAAACATGAGGATCACAGGAAGGCATGAGAGTTTGGGGAGGAAGAAGAGTTAGCAGGAACACCTCAGCTGTGTTTCTGCAGACTCGGTGGCTCAGCCTGCATCACAGTACCACAGTGTCACAGTACCAGAGAACATTAGAGGCTGGAAGGGACTTCCAGAGATCATCCAGTCCAACCCCCCTGCCAAAGGGCAGGCTGCACAGGAATGCATCCAGGTGGGGGTTGAAAGGCTTCAGAGAAGGAGACTCCACAGCCTCTCTGGGCAGCCTGCTCCAGGCCTCTGTCATCCTCACTGTAAAGAAGTTTCTCCTCATGTTGAGCTGGAACCTTCTCTGGTCAAGCTTGTACCTGTTGTTCCTTGTGTCATTACTGTGCACCACCCAAAAGAGCTTGGCCCCCTCCACTTGACACCCACCCCTCAGATATTTATAGACATTGATCTGGTCCCCTCCTCTTCTCCAGCCTAAACAGCTCCAGGGCTCTTGGTCTCTCTTCACAGGGGAGATGCTCAAGTTCCCTAATCATCCTTGTGGCTCTATCAGGGATCAGCTCCCTGACATCCCATCAGATCTGAATCCTAAATGAAGTGTGCATGAAGATGTAGAACTGAAAGTGACCTCAGCCAATACAGAAGTTAAAGGAGAGGAAATATGAGTTGGGATACTTGAGGCTCAGACCTTATCAAGCTCATTAACTTATAAACAAGTCTGTGTGATTGCCGTGCCCTCAGTTTAGAGGTCTCCTTTGGCTGTCAGGCTATCCCCAGCCACTATGTGAGGAAGGTAAATGCAATCCAAGATCCTTCTGGGATACAGGAGGCAAAGAAGAGTCACTTCACAGTCCTCTGCAGGGGGAGGGTTTTCAGCGTGTGGCTTGTACAGTTTGGGCACAGGAGAGCCAGGGAAAGGCACAGGCACTGCCCACCTCAGACAGATTTCAGTTGCAGTTCATAGATTCATAGATTCATGGAATGGTTTGGGTTGGAAGGGACCTTAAAGATCATATAGTTCCAACCTCCCTGCCATGGGCAGGCACACCTTCCACTAAACCAGCTTGCTCGAGGCCTTATCCAACCTGTCCTTGAACTCCTCCAGGGCAGGGGCATCCACAACCTCCCTGGGCAACCTGTTCCAGTGTCTCACCACCCTCACTGTATTTTCTTCCTATTATTCAGTCTAATATATTCCTCTTGGAAGAGTCAACACCGTATCTCAGGAGAGGTTAAGAGTGAGGCACAGGGATGTGAGAGCAGGCTTGAGCACATCCCGTACAGGAATTTAAAGCACAGTGGACAGAGACTCCTCTTTTGAGCCCAGGGAGAAAAAAACACATTATCTAGGTTATGCAATTGCTGGAGCTGGCACCAAACCAGCTGCATGCCAATTACCAGCCCCTATGCAAATGCTTGTACTGAAACACAGGATGCAGCTGGACATGGGGCTGGGCAGCCTTCCAGGTTTATTCCAAGCTACATTATGACAGTTTTGAAAGAGAAGGGCTCTATGGAGCCAGTAATTTTTCACAGCCTTTTAGAAAATGGAGGAAATTACCACTACATCCAGATCTTAATTTTTTTTTTCTGAAGGGAGAAGGAATTTCTGTATGTTGATGCCAATCAGGATGTACTTGAGGCACTTAAACTCCAAGAAAGCAAGCCATCAGTCTGTTTGCCAAGTGTGTGGCCCAAGTGCCAGATGTGCTGGGGATAGAAAGCAGGCTGCTGGAGTTCATCAGCCATCCTATGAAAAGAACTAAAATATATATCAGCAAATAAAGCCAGAGTTGAAGCTCCTGAGGATGGTGTAGGGAAACCCTGCTGCATTGTGGTGGTTTGGCCCTGGCTGGGGGCCAAACGCCCACCAAAGCCACTCTGCCACTCCCCTTAGATGGACAGGGGAGAAGGGAAAATACAGCAAAGGCCTGTGATACACCAGAAGCAATGTGATGATGCAAAGCCAAAGCAAACCAGGCTGTTCTCTGCTGCCCATCAGCAGGCAGTGTTTGGTCACTCCGGGCAGCAGGGCTCCAACACATGCAGCAGCTGCTCCGGAGCACAGTTGCCATTGACCGGTGTCCCCATGCTGCCTTCTGGCACTGACCTCATGTGTCTGAGCTGACATTATCTGCCATGGCATGCCTCTATGACCAGTTTGGGTCAGCTGGCCTGGCTGTGTCCCCTCCCAAGAGGGGAGGTGGGGAGATTCAGGCTGGACATGAGGAGGAAGTTCTTCACCGTGAGGGTGGTGAAGGTCTGGAATGGGTTGTCCAGGGAGGTGGTTGAGGCCCCGTCCCTGGAGGTGTTTAAGCCCAGGCTGGATGAGGCTCTGGCCAGCCTGATCTAGTGTAGAGTGTCCCTGCCCATGGCAGGGGGGTTGGAACTAGGTGATCCTTGTGGTCCCTTCCAACCCTAACTGAAACTATGAAACTAAGATCTTGCCCACCCCTCAACTCACTCTTGGGCAGGGGAATGTTGGAAAAGCACAGCCTGGGTGCTGTGTTCAGCAGTAGCCAAAGCACTGCTGTGTTATTGACACCCAGATACAGCACTGCCAAACACAGCTCTGGAAAGGTGCTCTGAGAACAATTAACTCCAGCTCAGCCAAACCCAGTGCCCATGGGCTTGCAGAGGTTTCTCTTCCTACTGGTGCTTGACTTGCCTGTGGAGCACCTGCTTGGGCAGGGTAGAGCAGCAGTGGCAGACAAACCATCAGGCCACATTTACTCTGTGTCTTACAAGGAGCTGATGCCAGGAGAAGAGGGACACGCTTGTCTCACAGTTACACATCTTAGCAGATGGAAAAGATAAATTGAGAGCTGCCACTAGCAGACATGAAACATTACAGGTTTGATCAAAATATTATCTAGCAAATGTCCTGACAAGCAGAGGCATTTAAAATGCTTATGTCTGTCTTGGCAACACAGAAGGGCATCAATCAAAGTGTGTGGCCTCATCCTGGGTGAAGAAATGATCTGAACACTCTGCTAGGGATGAGTTTGTAAAAAGTTTGGGGGGGGGAGGTTTGGGGTGTTGGGGAAGAGAAAAAATAAATACTCTCAGTGCCATTTTTCAAATCTGGCCTACACAGATTATATGCAACAGAAGGTAAAGAGTTGGTTTCCCTAAGGGTTTAGTGTGGCTCAGTTGGACCTGGTTTCTGTTAGGTGGCTCTAAGCCTGGGATGGAAGGAGATGGGATGAGTCCCTATTGGAGCATCAGAACAGTAAAATTTAGGTCCCAGTATCACACACATCACAGTATCACAGTATCACCAAGGCTGGAAGAGACCACAAAGATCATCCAGTCCAACCTGTCACCACAGACCTCATGACTAGACCATGGCACCAAGTGCCACATCCAATCCCCTCTTGAACACCTCCAGGGACGGTGACTCCACCACCTCCCCAGGCAGCACTTTCCAATGGCGAACGACTCTCTTGGGGAAGAACTTTCTCCTCACCTCCAGCCTAAACTTCTCCTGGTGCAGCTTGAGACTGTGTCCCCTTGTTCTGGTGCTGGTTGCTAGAGAGAAGAGGCCAACCCCTTCCTGTCTACAACCACCTTTCAGGTAGTTGTAAGAGAGCAATGAGGTCTCCCCTGAGCCTCCTCTTCTCCAGGCTCAACAACCCCAGCTCCCTCAGCCTCTCCTCACAGGGTTGTGCTCAAGGCCTCTCCCCAGCCTTGTTGCCCTTCTCTGGACACCTTCAAGTGTCTCGATGTCCTTCCTAAACTGAGGGGCCCAGAACTGGACACAGGACTCAAGGTGTGGCCTAACCAGTGCAGAGTACAGGGTCACAATGACCTCCCTGCTCCTGCTGGCCACACCATTCCTAATGCAGGCCACATAGACTCTGAGCTAGGTCATAGGTGAAGGAGGATGGTTGAAGGATCAGCCTTACCCCAGGAAGCGTTAACTCTGTAGATCTCTACAGTTTGTGAGTGTATATGCAGCCAACAGAGGCACTAGAAACTCTGATGGAAGCCACTGATGATGCTGTAGGGCTAGCAAATAAACAAACATACTGGCCCTCAGGAGCAGAAACCATCCACCTGGAGAAAGGCTTCAGTCACAGCAAAAGAGGTTATGAAGAAAAATCATAGAATGCTCTGGGTTGGAAGGGACCTCCAAAGGTCATTCAGTCCAAGCCCCTCTGCAGTCAGCAGGGGCATCCCCAACTAGATCAGGTTGCCCAGAGCCCTCTCCAGCCTCACCTTGAATATCTCCTGGGATGGAGCCTCAACCACCTCCCTGAGCAAGCTGTTCCAGTGTTCCACCACCCTCGTGGTACAGAACTTGTTCCTCACATCCAATCTCAATCTGCTCTGCTCTAGTTTGAAGCCATTGTCCCTTGTCCTGTCCCTGCAGGCCTTTGCAAACAGGCTCTCTGCAGCCTTCTTGTAGCCCCCTTCAGGTACTGGGGAGGTCTCTGTGAAACCATCATGGTGAGCCAGGAAGGGTGGTCTGGATGTGTGCTGTTGCTGCACCTTTGCAGAGGCTGATTAGTGTGAAGGATGAAGGAGCTGTTTCAGCTAAAGTGTGTGGGTGGCACATCAAGAGAGCAGAAGAAGGGACACTGAGGCCTGTTCAGTCTTCACTGCACAAATGTGGAGTGTGGCTGACCGAAATCAGGAGCTGTGTCAAGACTGCAAGGCAAGCGCTGACACAGCTGCTCTGGGTTACTGCACCACATGATGTGCCACAGGATGCTCACTATGAAAGGTGCCCAGATAGCAGAAGTGAATGTCATAGTCTGGGTATCTCTTAAGAGCCTGCAGGCTTTCTGCAGCCCACTGGCATCCTGTTGTTGCCCTCAGGGCACTGCACATCTTCTCCTGCACCTCCTGCTTGTTTTCTAAGAAAGAGTGATAAGAGGGCAGAAGAGAAATCTTTTAGTTCAGAATCAGCAGGGTTTAGTAACTTGAATAATCAGATGCCCATAGTTGTGCTTCTGTGCTGGAATTCTTACTCAGAAGCATGCATCCAGTTTGGTGCTCTTCAGTTCAGGAGGGACAGGGATCTACTGGAGACAGTCCAACAGAGGGCTACAAGGATGCTGAAGGGAATGCATCACTGCCTGGGGAGGAGAGGCTGAGAGCCCTGGGGCTGTTTAGTCTGGAGAGGAGAAGACTGAGAGGGGATCTGATCAATGTCTATCAATAGATGAGGGCTGGGGGTCAGGAAGGAAGGGACAGGGACAGCCTCTGCTCACTTGTGCACTGTGATAGGACAAGGGGCAGTGGGTGGAAACTCCAGCACAGGAGGTTCCAGCTCAACATGAGGAGGAACTTCTTGACTGTGAGGGTCTCAGAGCACTGGAACAAGCTCCCCAGAGAGGTTGTGGAGTCTCCTTCTCTGGAGCTTTTCCATCCCTGTCTGGATGTGTTCCTGTGTGACCTGTGCTGGATTCTATGGTCCTGCTCTGGCAGCGGGGGTTGGACTGGAACATCTCCTCAAATCCCTTCAAACATCCTCTGATCCTGTGATCCTGTGATTTTGGAGCAAGCAAAGGGTCAGCACTGCCAAGTAATGGCATTGTCAGAGGACTCCCTGTAAAGGCACGGAGCAGTGCCCTGCAGGAGGGGCTCACCTCTTCTTGAGCCATGATCACTGCTGGCCAGGATGCAGATACCCCCATCAGGAAATGCTCTGCTTATGGATGTGTAGCCATGTCTCCTGTGAATGCAGGGACTGCTCCTTTCTGCCTGCTGGTGTATTGCTGCTCTTACAGAGCTCAAGCATGGGCCCTCTGGGCCGTGTGTCATGCTCTCCAAAGGCAGTAATTTGGAACTCATCAGTGACTCATTACGGTGACTTCAGTGAATACAATTTTCTTTTTGCTAACAGAAAGTCAAAAGCTCAAAGGGCAGCAGTTTGCAGGGAAAGCTGTGATGGTTCTTAGCCCAGATGTGCCCTTTGCAGGCAATGGGGGACAGCAACAGTGACATGGGGCCTGTGCTTCAAATCCTGGAGCGCTTGTTTATACACACCCAGGACCTGCTTTTAAATGCACCTTTTCTTCCAGATGGATGCATCTTATCAGCAGATAAGAGCTCAAAGTCCAGTCTGCTTTTGTAAAAATGGAAAGTGGCTGCTTATGGAGCCTGGAAAAGTGCTGTAGTAGTAGGTGATTGATAGTCACAGAAGGAAACATTATTTTCTGTTGGAAGGGATATCAGTCCAGTCTCCTTCTCAGAGCAAGAATAACTTCAGACAAGGACCAGGTTGTTGTTCTTTGTTTCTGAAAATCTCAAGATGAAGTACTATCACGACTTCTTTGGTCCCCCTGCTCCTTTGCTTAACTGCTTTGAAAAGTATTTTTCTGGTGTCTGATCAGTGATTTCCATGTTGCAGCTTGTGCCTGTTGCAGCTTGCCCTTAAACTGTGCCCTTCTCGGAAGAGTCTGCTCTGCGGCTCCCCTGTAGCCCTCCTTTAGGTAGAGGTAGTCTGCAGTGTCTCCCTTCCCCAGTCATCTCTTCTTCATGCTGGACAAGCCCAGGTTCTCTTACCTCTCATCTCTCCTCATGTAACAAGTCCTCCAGCCTCTAACCACCAGTCCTCCCCTGTAGTCTCTTGCAATTTGGCAACAACTGTGTTGCAGCGGGGAGCTCAAAACGGACCCAGGGCTTCAGGTGCATCTTCAGGAGTATCCTCCCTCACCTTGTGTGACCACCTTTCATCACTTGCATCCTCTGACTCATGTCCATTTCACCACCCACAGGGATCACCAGGCCCTTTTCTCTCTCTCTCTCTCTGGTTTGGAGAAACCAGAGGAGGCCCTGTGGATTGCTACAGTGTAGTGGCTTACATTTGTTCATCTCTCACTTTCCAAAATTGTGTTAAGAAAACAGTAAGTCATGCCCTTGGCTGCTAACATCAGGATCAGAATTTGACTGGGCAAAGAAGTGAGGTAATTAACTTCTCCTTCTGAAAATTAATATCCTCATAGCAGAGCCAATGTATTACATGAAAGCTCCTCACCTGCAAAGTCAGCTGGGTCAAGCAGCTTTCAAAACCTAGTGATGGGAAAAGAGGCAAACAAATGAGATGGGTAACCTTGTAAATAGCTACTGCTGTTTCTGCAGCTAACACCTGAGCTGAGACTGGTCATACTGATTTAAGCCTACCCTGTTATCAGTAAACATCAAGGATATGTGGTACTGATGGCAGGTGTACTGTTAGATAAAGTAGTGGTGGTTGAAATCAATGCATCTTTTTATTCTCTGTTGTCAAAACACAGTAATTGTCACAGGAGCAGGAAGCCTCCTCCAGGATGGAGGGGAAGGAGATGATTTAAATGTAAACCTGGGCCTTTGAGAAATCAAGATGCAGGTAGGCAGAAGCTGCAGTGATCGTTGCACGATGGGTTAAAGTGAGTAGCCACTAGGACAAGTGAATCCAGCTGGATTATGAAGACTTTCCTTCAGCACAAACCAAATGCCTTGAATGAAACAGAATAAAATTCTCCTTCAGAACAGGAGTGCTTGTTGTGAACAGCAGCACTTCTCAGACAGTTTATACCCAGCTGCCTTCGTCCCTTTGGATGGGTGAGGGTTGTTTTGTTACTTGATTCAACAGTTTCTGCTCTCTTTCATAGTACTTTGGGTGACTTTCTCTGTGCACTGGACCCTTTGGAGCCATGTGGCCATGGTTTATGTGCCCAGTGCTCATAGAATCACAGAATCATCCAGGCCAGAGAGCAGCTCCGAGCTCCTCCAGCACAGCCATTTCACCCACTGCACCAAGTCTGTCACCACACTATGTCCCCAGCACCAGATCTAGATGGCTTTTAGACACCTCCAGGCATGGTGACTCAACCACCTCCCTGGGCAGCTGTTCCAGTGCCTCACAACCCTGTCTGTGATTTTTTCCCCCTAATGTCCAGCCTAAACCTCCCCTGGAGCAGCTTGAGGCCATTCTTCTTGCTCTGTCATGAGTTACTTGTGAGAAGAGACCAGTGCCTACCTCTCTGCAACGTCCTTCCAGTAGAGAGCAATGAGGTCTCCCCTTAGCCTCCTTTTTCATAGCCCAAACAGCCCCAGTTCCCTCAGCTGCTCCTCACAGCCTTGTTCTCCAGCCCCTCACCAGCTCAGTGCCCTTCTCTGTCCTCACTCCAGCCCCTGGATGTCCTTCCTGTGCTGCAGTGCCCAGAGCTGAGCACAGCACTTGAGGTGCAGCCTCAACAACACTGAGTACAGAGGGACAACCACCTCCCTGCTCCTGTTTCTGATAGAGGTCAGGATGCTCTTGGCCCCCTGTGCTCACTGCTGGCTCATATTCATCCTCTGGTCAGTCAGTACCCCCAGGTCCTTTTCCTGCACACAGCTCTCCAGCCATTCTTCCCCAAGCCTGTAGCATTGCATGGGGCTGTTGAGGCCCAGGTGCAGGACCCAGCACTTGGCCTTGTGGAAGCTCATACAGCTGACCTCAGCCCATGGGTCCAACCTATCCAGGTGCCTCTGTAAAGCCTTCTTACCCTCAAGCAGATTAATGCTGCCACCTAATTTTGTGTCACCTACAGACTTACTGAGAGTAAGTTTGCTCTTGATGCCCTCATCCAAGTAATTGATGAAGAAATTGAACTGGACTGGTTCCAATTCTGAGCCTTGGGGAACAGTACTTGTGATTGGCCTCCAGGTGGATTTCAATCCATTGACCACGACTCTCACTGGCTGGCCAGCCCGGTGCTTTACCCAGCAGAGCCTTTGCCCATCTAAGCCATGAGCAGCAGGGTTTTAATGAGAATGCCATGAGAAGCAAGTACTTAGTAAGTGTGCTGGGTAGAAATTCCGCCCCCCCACACATTAACTTTGCCAGACCAGCTCAGTTGGAAGCAAATGGAAGCTGTATTTACAAGCAGAACTACAATCTACAATGGATTGCAATGAATATGTACAAAATATCCAGGGTTTACAATATTTACAGGGATTTACAATTAATAAACAGCACAAGAAGCCCCCTGGCTAAAGACCAGGGGAAGCTACTAGTTTCACCTTTTCTGCCTACCCAGACACCCCAGACAAAGAAGGGAGAAAAGAGCAAAGAAAGTTGTTGTTAGACTTAACCAAACAATATAGCCAAGGTCAAGCAGAAGCAAGTAGTATCTCTCCAGAGCCAAGGAGCAAGAGGAGAAGAGAAGACAAAAAATGTTTTGGTACAACCAGTTTAAGTTCCTTATAGAATCATAAAATCAGTCAGGGTTGGAAGGGACCACAAGGATCTAGTTCCAACCCCCTGCCATGGGCAAGGACACCCCACACTAGATCAAGCTGGCCACAGCCTCATCCAGCCTAGGCTTAAACACCTCCAGGGATGGGGCCTCAACCACCTCCCTGCACAACCCATTCCAGGGCTTCACCACTCTCATGGGGAAGAACTTCTTCCTCACCTCCAGCCTGAATCTCCCCACCTCCAGCTTCATTCCATTCCCCCTAGTCCTATCACTCCCTGAGATCCTGAAAAGTCCCTCCCCAGCCTTCTTGTAGGCCCCTTCAGATCCTGGAAGGCCACAATGAGGTCACCTGGGAGCCTTCTCTTCTCCAGACTGAACAGCCCCAATGGGATTGCTTAGAATTCTCTTTATTTTCCTTTTCACACCCAATAGGGATTTATTTACATTTTACTACTTTTTGGTTCAAGATCTGTGAAAACATTTTAAAGGCATAGCCCAAAACTACCACAGTAATTGCTTAGTAAGTGCTTTGTAAGTGCTCAGGGTGCAAGGCTAAGTGGGACCCCTTAGCATGGCAGAGACTTGCACACCAGCTTGTGCTTCCCCGAGGATGAGGCAGTCACAGAATATCTGTTGTGGCTTTGGTGTTGTCCTGGGTTGAGCTGGGACAGGGGTGAAATAAAAACACTCACACAGGAGTGGAGGTTACGTAGAAATACTATTTATGAAGGAATACAAAATACAAAAGCTATTCAGGGAACAAGGAACAGAATCATAGAATCAATAAGGTTGGAGCAGACCTCAGAGATCATCAAGTCCAACCTATTACCTAAAACCTCATGGCTAACTAAACCATGGTTCCAAATGCCACATCCAATCCTTTGTTGAACACCTCCAGGGACGGGGACTCCACCACCTCCCTGGGCAGCACATTCCAATGGCCAATTACTCTTTCTGTGAAGAACTTTCTCCTCACCTCCAGCCTAAACCTCCCCTGGCACAGCTTGAGACTGTGTCCTCTTGTTCTGGTGCTTCTTGCCTGGGAGAAGAGACCAACCCCTTCCTGGCTACAACCTTCCTTCAGGTAGTTGTAGGCAGCAATGAGGTCTCCCCTGAGCAGAATCAGCTTGGGCCTAGCTTCCTAGTTTAGCCCACCAGGCTCAACGCCCTCCCCAGAGACCAACCCCCACCTGGCTACAACCTCCCTTCAGGATCAGGATGCAGGGTTATGGGGTGGAATACCAGATTACAATTTCCTATGTCCTCCCCCTGGGACTGTCCAGGCCCTTGGACTCTATCGCTGGAGGGCTTCTATCTCCACGGTGGGACACTCAGGGTCTAACCTACAATAGGTGTATGTTCTGCAAAGGGCTGGGCTGGTTTGTGGTGGTGTTTCCTTGTACAAAGTGGCTAAATAACTTGGTGTCTTAGTGTCAGTCTTAGTGAGAAGGAGGAGCTGAGGGCATGCATGGAGAGAGGAATAATCCTGGGAGAGGCAGAGCTCTTCTCTGAGCTGGATAATGTGGTTGAGATTCCCTTCAGGGAGCTTGTGAACGGAAGAGCTGACCAGAGCCTGTTGTCCTTTATGGAGTAGCTAAATGACACTCAAGGACCCCTTGAGCCCATCTTCACACACATTTGCAGTGAAATGGTGAGAAGGGTACCCCTTCAAACTCAGTGAAAGGTAATCAAATGACTCCTTTTTTACTTAAGCAGCAAAATAGGAGGCTGGGTTTGGAAGATTTCTGTTCAAATGCTGCAATCCAGTGCTCTTAGTTATCGAGCAGTCGGAAGTACAGCCCCACGGGCTGCATATAACACTGATTGCTTTAGATAGAAGTAAAAAATATCTTGCTGTTACCATCAAGCCTTGAAACTGACTTCCAGCTAATGACCCAAATAATCTTTACTTGAAATTGTGTAATTTAGATCGAAGGTTGTCTGGGGATTCTAGCTGGTACACAGATTCCACATCCGTGAGCTTCAGAGTATGGTCATTGAGCTGAAATGGAGAAGGTTAAAACTCTCATTTTCATTACCAGGCTCCCCCCATTCCCCAATACAAATGTGACATTTCAATTTTACACAGTCCAACTCTTCTTAAATCATCTGTATAAAAACTTCAGATCTTGATTGATGATGGATGAGCTATTGTCTCCTCAAGCACCCAGTTCTCATTACCCTTTAAGACACAGCTTATTAATGATGGACCTGAAGTGCTTTCCCAGTGGGTCATAAGCAATCAACTGTGCTAAGAGATCAAAAGACTTGGTTTGGCATGAAATTTCCAGGCCAAAGCCACTTTGGGGTAATGCATCCAGCATCTATGACAGTGTTTAGAGAGCATCTGACAACAGGTCCCCATCACCTGGGACACAGCACTGTCAGCAAAGATGCTTCAGCTCTAATAGAGGCTGACCTTGGCAATTAAGGCATCATCAAGATACACTATTGTGGTGGGTTGAAATTTCCCCCCAACACTGACTTTGCCAGACTGACTCATCTGGAAGCAAATGGAAGCTGTATTCACAGGCAAAACAACAACCTACAATGGAATGCAATGGATATGTCCAAAATATCCAGGATTGACGATATTTACAGATATTCACAATCAACAGACAACACGAGAACCCCCCCTGGTCAAGAAGACCAGGGAAGCTGTCCCTCTGTCCCCCCACCCCCTGTCCGAAGGGGAGAAAGGAGCAGAGAGAAGGTAGTGGTTAGATTTCACCAAAACAATGCAGCTAAGGTCAAGAAGAAGCAGATTAGTCTCACTTCAGAGCACAAAGCGAGCAGAGACGAGATCAGAAGAAGGAAGATTGTTTTGGTACAGCCAATCTTGTAGCAGATATCTTTCCAATGGAATCATTTAGCATTATCTTTAGTTTTCCTTTTCACGCCCAACAGTGATTTATTTACATTCTTCTGCTTTTCTGCTCGAAATCTGCAACCAAAATTTTAGAGGCATAGCCTAAAACTACCACAACTCTATAATGTGTATGTGCAGAGTATGCCTGTGTGTGCTGTAGTGTAAAAGGCAGCTGTTGCCTTAGCAGGCAGCCGCTTGGAAGGTAAAAGTTTCCCTCTGTCGTCCTTTTGCCCTGGCAAGAATGGACATGGCCACTGTGTTGTAGAATTGACTCATCACCCTTTCCCTGCCTGCTTCAGAGCTAGCTCTTCTCCCTCTGGCTAGGACTTCTTGCAGCTAGCCATGCTAACTGACTTCATGGCAGCCTTTAATTTGCAGCCTTGAATAGCAACAGCCATTTTCCAACCAGTTTTCTAACCAATTTAGAACCAGATTCTGCTGCTGAACAGGAGCCCGCAGCGCCCACTGCATATCAGCACCCAAGCCCCTTGCACTTCAGGATACATTGCAGAATGTGGGCATGGTTCTGTTAGTCTAAGCCACATTAGAAATTGCATCAGAGACCATGAGGGATTAGACTTTGCACAAGAAAAAGTCAGATGAAGGAAAGACTCTTTTAACAGATGGATGGAGAAGAGTTTTGTCCACCCCTAGTGTAAACAGACAGCACACTTTAGAATAGAATGGAATGGAATGGAATGGAATGGAATGGAATGGAATGGAATGGAATGGAATGGAATGGAATGGAATGGAATGGAATAGACCAGGTTGGAAGAGATCATCACATTCAACCCGTCATCCAACACCATCTAATCAACTAAACCATGGCACCAAGCACCCCATCCAGTCTCCTCCTAAACACTTCCAATGATGGTGACTCTACCACCTCCCTGGGCAGCACATTCCAACGGCCATTCACTCTCTCTGTGTAGAATTTCTTCCTAACATCCAGTCTAAACCTCCCCTGGTGCAGCTTGAGACCTCTTGTTCTGGTGCTGGTTGCCTGGGAGAAGAGACCGGCCCCTGCCTGTCCACAATCTCCCTTCATGTAGTTGTAGAGAGCAACGAGGTCTCCCCTGAGCCTCCTCTTCTCCAGGCTAAACAACCCCAGCTCCCTCAGCCTCTCCTCACAGGGCTGTGCTCCAATCCCCTCCCCAGCTTTGTTGCCCTTCTCTGGACACCTTCCAACATGTCAACCTCCTTCCTAAACTGAGGGGCCCAGAACTGGACACAGGACTCAAGGTGTGGCCTAACCAGTGCAGTGCACAGGGGCACAATGACCTCCCTGCTCCTGCTGGCCACACTCTTCCTGATACAGGCCAGGATACCATTGGCCCTCCTGGCTGCCTGGGCACACTGCAGGCTCATGTTCAACCTACTGACAACCAGTAAAGTTGCAGAGCTGCTGTCCCTTATGTGCAGTGATCTTAGCCTTCTGCTGGTGGTTACACATTCTCAGTGACTGGTCAGACTCATTCTGTTAGGTGTGAGGAATGCAGACCCTTTTTGAGTTTAGCAGACTAAAGTATAAATTGGAGGTGATGTACAAATCTGTGTGCCTTGGCACTCTATGGAATGTGTAACAGAGCTCATGTTTCATGGTTATCAGAGCCCTGATGGAGAGCAGCCCTGCGGAAAGGATCCTGGGAGTGCTGGTGGACAACAAGTTCTGCATGGGGCACCAATGTGCCTTGGTGGCCAAGAAGGCCAATGGGATCCTGGAGTGCATTCAGAGGAATGTGTCCAGCACATCCAGGGAGGTTCTCCTCCCCATCTACTCTGCCCAGGTCAGGCCCCACCTGGAATATTGAATCCAGTTCTGGGCTCTCCAGTTCAGGAGGGACAGGGATCTGCTGGAGAGAGCCCAAGGGAGGGCTCCAAGGATGCTGAAGGGACTGGAGCACTGCCTAGTGAGGAGAGGCTGAGTGCCCTGGGGGTGTTTAGTCTGGAGAGGAGAAGGCTGAGAGAGGATCTGATCAATGCCTACAAATACCTGAGGGCTGGGGGTCAGGAAGGAAGGGACAGGGACAGCCTCTTCTCACTTGTGTGCTGTGATAGAACAGGGGCAATGGATGGAAACTGCAGCACAGGATGTTCCAGCTCAACATGAGGAGGAACTTCTGCACTGTGAGGGTCCCAGAGCACTGGAGCAGGCTTCCCAGAGAGGTTGTGGAGTCTCCTTCTCTGGAGCCTTTCCAGCCCTGTCTGGATGTGTTCCTGTATGTGCTGGATTCTGTGGTCCTGCTCTGGCAGCGGGGGTTGGACTGGAAGATCTCCAGAGGTCCCTTCCAACCCCTAACATGCTCTGATCCTTTGTGTTTCCATTTCTCCCATTGGTGTTGTAAGTGTTGTGTGGTAGGTTACCAAAGTGATGTGGTAATAGTTCTGCTTCGTCGCTGGGCTAACAGGCACAAGAAAATAGCAGAGATAACAGATAATACATTTCTGATTTAGCTTCCTGAATCAATAGCCATTTAATAGAATTTTAATAATATGCAGATATGAGTTGGACTTGATGATCTTAAAGGTCTTTTCCAACCTAAATGATTCTAATTTGGGAGTAACAAGCAAAATAATGACAGAAGTCAGTGGTGAGTGCACTTGATATTTCTTTTCATCTTTGGTTACAGAATTGCACACTTCTAAGCCAGTAAAGTAGCTCTAATAAGGGAGATTAGATTCTGCATTCCCTTCAGAATCAGTGATGAAAGGTCTTGGAGCCTCTCCTTTGCTCCAGCCCTGATGCCAAACTGGGAGACTGTGGTACTCATTAAGTGTGGCCATGAGTGCCTTAAAGGAAGGTGTCAAAAATATCTGACACCTTTAGGAACTCTTTTCCCAGTGAGAGCCAGTGGGGCCTGTGCTTCAAAATCCCCTTTTGTAACTAACTCTGTGTCCCTGAGCAGCACAAAGCCCAAGGATAACCTCTGCTGCCAGTGCACTGCAAAGGTAGTCTGGGCAGCAGCTGATCAAGCCGATCGCTCTGCCTCCTGTCCCAGGCAGCAGTGGTGTGTTTGGACTAACAGTGTTCCAGTGCCACGAAAAAATGATGTAGAAGACAAAAATGCCCTCCCCCAAATGCTATCTAAAAGGTGTTCCACTGTGAGCAGCCCGTTTTCATGCTTCTTTGGCAGGAAGGATCTTCTTTCTCCACAGCAGCAATCACTACCTTCGCTAGGAGACTTGTCATTCCCCTGTCTGCTCCAGCCTCAGAGAGAGCTCAGCAAAGAGGCTCCTTGGGCGCTGCCAGTGGGAGAAGCAGCCTGGTTCTGCCTGGCTCCCTTTGCTGGCTCATCCGCACAGGCAGAGCTGCCTTTCTCCTCCTGTTTGTTGTTTAACTTTATCTGGCACTTCCAGCGCTGTAAATTGAAGCGAGATGATGACTTTATGATGATGAGCTCCTTGTACAGCAGCTCCATTGTATATTGATTACATTTGTGCTTCGTTTGCTTAACATGCAACAGGGCTTATTAGGTCTTTGCAGGCATTGTTCTTGCTAAGGGAGGGTGGAGAAGTGCAAAATGCATCCAAGTCAGTGAAGCCAATGCATCTGTGCTGATTTACACATGCCAGAGCCTCGGCATAAAGAAAAGCAAGACACAGCTTGGAATGGGAAGGGGGGAAGGGAATGAATCTGGATGCCACAGAGCAGGAAGAGCCTAGCACAAGTACTTTAAAGGTTGTGGTAAACTGTGAACTCAGGGTTGTTTAATGCAGGTGAGAGCCCATCTTGGATATTTCAGCTCAGGTTTATTATTAGTGTCTCACTGCACAGAGCAGAGGCTTTAACTCTGTCACCTGTGAGAAATGGTACACTGCAGGACAAGGGTAGATGCTGCAGCGTGGCTTTGGGGAAAGGCACCAGGAACAACAGTTGTTACTCAGTGATGAGGGAAGTCAGAGCATTTTCCATGGTCAGGAACTGCTTCACTGGGTCACAGAGCACTGGCACAGGCTGCCCAGACAGGTTGTGGAGTCTCCTTCTCTGGAGCCTTTCCATCCCCGTCTGGATGTGTTCCTGTGTGACCTGTGCTGGGTTCTATGGTCCTGCTCTGGCAGGGGGGTTGGACTGGAAGATCTCCTGAGGTCCCTTCCAACCCCTAACATCCTCTGATCCTGCGATCCTGTAACCAATCACAGGGAAAGTGGTCAGCTTTCCCTGCAGTAGAAAGGGGACAGTTTCTGGTTATTTTATGGTGAAAAAACACCCAACTTTTTTCTACAATCTGAACTATTAAAATTACTTTTAGAGTAATGCATCAAAGTTCCTAAAAAGAACTGCTAGGTTCTGGAACTGCTAGGTTACCTGGCCCTGAGCAAAGCCTTTGACACTGTCCCACACCACATCCTGGTCTCCAAGCTGGTGACACACGGGTTTGATGGATGACCACTAGATGGATACAGAACTGGCTTGATGGCTGCACCCAAAGAGTGGCTGTCAATGGGTCCATGGCCCAGGGGAGGCCAGGGACAAGCAGAGTCCCTCAGGGATCAGTCCTGGGACCAGTCTTGTTCAACATCTTTGTGGGTGCCATGGACAGTGGCATTGAGTGCAGCCTCAGCAAGGTTGCTGATGACACCAAGCTGTGTGGTGCAGCTGACAGCTGGAGGGAAGGGATCCATCCAGAGGGACCTGGGCAGGCTGGAGAGGTGGGCACAAGCCAACCTCAGGAGCTTCAACAAGACCAAGGGCAGGGTCCTGCAGCTGGGTGGAGGCAATCCCAGGCAGAAATCCAGGCTGGGCAGGGACTGGCTGGGGAGCAGCCCAGAGGAGAGAGACTTGGGGGTGCTGGGGGAGGAGAAGCTCAAGAGGAGCTCTCAGGGTACACTTGCAGCCCAAGAAAGCCAATCAGAGCCTGGGCTGCAGCAGGAGAAGTGTGGCCAGCAGGGCAAGGGAGGGGATTCTCCCCCTCTATTCAGCTCTGCTGAGACCCCACCTGGAGTACTGCCTCCAGTTCTGGAGCCCCTCTTCCAAGAGGGATCTGGAGGTGCTGGAAGGTGTCCAGAGAAGGGCCACGAGGATGAGCAGAGGGCTGGAGCACCTCTCCTATGAGGACAGACTGAGGGAGTTGGGGCTGTTCTGTCTGGAGAAGAGAAGGCTCCCAGGTGACCTCATTGTGGCCTTCCAGGATCTGAAGGGGGCTCCAAGAAGGCTGGGGAGGGACTTTTCAGGCTATCACGGAGTGATAGGACTAGGGGGAATGGGATGAAGCTGGAGGTGGGGAGATTCAGGCTGGAGGTGAGAAGGAAGTTCTTCACCGTGAGGGTGGTGAGGCCCTGGAATGGGTTGTCCAGGGAGGTGGTTGAGGCCCTGTCCCTGGAGGTGTTTAAGCCCAGGCTGGATGAGGCTCTGTCCAGCCTGATCTAGGGTAGAGTGTCCCTGCCCATGGCAGGGGGGTTGGAACTAGATGATCCTTGTGGTCCCTTCCAACCCTAACTGAAACTATGAAACTATGAAACTAAGGTATTGTCAGGAGTGACTGCTCTCAGACCAGCAATGCTGCCAGTGGCAGGTGTTCAGCCAGCCCAGCTGACAGTGGCACCATTTGGAATCCTGAGCAACTGTTTCAGCTATGAATGTAGTTTTCACAGGGTTGGTTTTTTTTTTTGTGGCTTGTTCAGTGTTATTTTTAATCAAAGTCTGGGCCACAATAGATTGGGTAATCCTGCAGAGCAGGGGCAACACAGAGTAATCATCACAGGTCACGTTTTCAAGCGCTCTTCTGAGTCCCCCTTCCCTCCCAGAGGACAATTGCTAGCAGATGCTGTGTGTTTGGGTTTTTCCAGAGATGATAAGAATCTCATGCATCCAGATCATTGCTGTGTCTCTAATCTGGACTCTTTTCTCCATGAGATTATTAATATTGTTTTCATTTTTAAGCCCCTTTTCGCTGAAAAGCCGAGCTTTTAAACCAGAGCTTTCCAAGAAAGGGTAATGCTCTGAACTGATTAATATGGTGGCAGGATGTAGTTAAGGATGATCCTCTGATGCCTTCTTTCCTTGGGGGCTTCCTCCCCTGCATGCTGCTGCCTGCAAACCTGAGATTCAAAGAACAAAGACACAGTAATTCCTTCCTTGCTGTGTGTCAGGATTACAGAATCACAGAATTGCCAGGGTTGGAAGGGACCTCAAAGATCATCCAGTTCAAACCCCTGTGCCATGGGCAAGGACACCTCACACTACAGCAGGTTGCTCACAGCCACAGCCAGCTTGGCCTTCAAAACCTCCAGGGATGAGGCTTCCACCACCTCCCTGGGCAACCTGTGCCAGTGTCTCACCTCCCTCATGGGGAAGAACATCTCCCAACATCCAGTCTGAATCTACCCACTTCTAGTTTTGCTCCAGTGGGCTAAACCAGAATCTGGAAACACAGGGATGACTTTCAGACAGGCTGGAGAAGAGTATTTGCTTGAGAAACAGTAATTTCTTATACATTCAGTATGTTATTGGTAACATTACTGACCTGCCAACCTGTAATTAGCCTTTTTATGGCTTTAACTTTGCCACTCTATACAGACACACACACACACAGAGCCTAGAAACCTACAGCAAAGGTATCAAACTGAAAAAAAAAGAAAAAAGAAAAGAAAAAAAAGAGAAAAGAAGAAATCTTTTGTTTGAACCCCAAAAGCTGAGCCCTCCCAACCTGTTTGCTGTAGCTAGCATCAAATCTAACATCTGATCTTCCTAACATCCACTCTAATCATCCCCACTGGAGTTTTTAAAGGTGTTCCTGGGACATGAGGACTATCAGCCAAGGTTCATCACTACTACCATAGTCAAGGTTTACTCTTAATGTCTCTGTGAGAAGTGTGACACCCCTGGCTGTACAGCACCATTTAATGGCATACTAAGGTGCCATGGGTAACTTGCCTTTAATGTTTCTCTGCTGAGCCTTGAACCTCTGACACTAAGCTGTGCAGGAAGTTTTAGCTGCACGAGGAACTCACATGGATTGTCCTCTGGTTTAGAAACAGATGAGGCACATTAAACAGAAAAAGTGTGAGTTTGAACAAATGTAGAAGGTAAAAAAAGCCTAAATTATTGTTCTGGTGCTACAAATGTCAAGGGAGGGATTCTCCCCCTCTGCTCAGCTCTGGTGAGACCCCACCTGGAGTACTGCCTCCAGTTCTGGAGCCCCTATTCCAAGAGGGATCTGGAGGGGGTGGAAGGTGTCCAGAGAAGGGCCACAAGGATGAGCAGAGGGCTGGAGCACCTCTCCTGTGAGGACAGACTGAAGGAGTTGGGGCTGTTCAGTCTGGAGAAGAGAAGGCTCCCAGGTGACCTCATTGTGGCCTTCCAGGATCTGAAGGGGCTACAAGAAGGCTGGGGAGGGACTTTTCAGGCTCTCAGGTAGTGATAGGACTAGGGGGAATGGACTGAAGCTGGAGGTGGGGAGATTCAAGCTGGAGGTGAGGAGGAAGTTCTTCCCCATGAGAGTGGTGAAGCCCTGGAATGGGTTGTCCAGGGAGGTGGTTGAGGCCCTGTCCCTGGGGGTGTTTAAGCCCAGGCTGGATGAGGCTCTGGGCAGCCTGATCTAGTGTGAGGTGTCCCTGCCCATGGCAGGGGGGTTGGAACTAGCTGATCCTTGTGGTCCCTTCCAACCCTGACTGATACCATGATACTATGATACTATCAAATGTTCAGAGAAGTGCAGCAAGCCCTTTGTTTCATTTCAAATCACGCTGACATGAACAGTACAATTGTGGGGAGCAAACAACCAACCAAAAACTTTCAGCTGCTCAGAAACCACCTCAGTTTGGCACAGAACTTCCATCCAGGTATGTCAGTGGTGGGTTGGGAGAATAGTATTTGAGATTGGAATGGTAGATATTGAGTGTTTGAGTATTTTGGGTCATGGCAGTACAGCAGAACAGTCTGATCAGGAAACGTTGTCATAACTGGATCCTTCTCATGGCCTGTGGACTCAGCAATTCCTACCTCATCAGTTTCCTACCCTGCTTTATTGTATGCTTATGCATTCATACATAGTAATCATAGAATAACAGCAAATATCTCATCAACCCCCAACCTTCCACCCTGCACTGCAAGGTTAACACCAAGCCATGTCCCTAAGCACCAGCTCCAAGGCTGCTGGAACACCTTCAGGGATGGGGACTCCAGCACTGCCCTGGGCAGACCCAACCAATGGCTGAGAGCCCTCTCTGGCAAGAAAGATTTCCTAGCATCCAGCCTGAGCCTCCCCTGCTGCACCTTGCAACCATTGCCTCTGCTCCTGTCCCTTGCCACCAAGGAGCAGAGGCTGTCCCCTCCTCGCTCCAACCTCCCTTCAGGGAGCTGTAGAGAGCAATGAGGTCTCCCTCAGCCTCCTCTTCTCCAGCCTGAACACCCCCAGCTCCCTCAGCCCCTCCTCGTAGCCCAGGTGCTCCAGGCCCTTCGGCAGCCTCGTTGCCCTTCTCTGGACTCTCTGTTGCCCTGCAATGTCCTTCCTGGAGTAAAGGGCCCAGAACTGAGCACAGCACTCGAGGTGTGGCCTCAGCAGATCTGGGCACAGGGGGATATTAAACGCAGCGCAGTGTGGCTGATTGCTTGTGTTGCTTTCAAAGCCAGTGAAGCCTGGCAGGTTATCCCCTGCACAGATAACAGTGCTGTTCCATAGACCCCATGACCCAGGTGGCAGGGCTGTGGCTGCCTTCCTCAGCTCTGTTCTGTGTGTTGGTGTTCACTGTGGGCTCCATTGCCCTCCAGTTTTCAGAGCAGTAAGTGAGACTAACTGCGAGAATTTTGTACATGTAATTTTCGCTCCCTTTCTTGCCAGGGCACTGAGCAGCATGGATTGAATCAACTGCATGCCTAAGGTCTTACAAGTGTGTGCTCTTCTCCTTTCTGCAGAAATACTGAATGGTGGAGTCTATGTTGGCCAGAACAAATTCCTTTGCTTCGCAGACACCATTCACTGGCAGGATATTGTGCGTAACCCCTGGGCCTCCAACTTCACTCTGGTTCCAACGAATGGCAGCTCAGGATGTAAGTACTGGGCTTTGTCTGAGCCTTCTCCTCGGCTCTGTATGAAGCAATAGAATGATGTCCGTGGCTGTAAATGTTCCCTCTGTGCTGCTTGTAGGAGCACTTAAGCTAATGTTAAAATCATTTTTGTCTGTGGAGCGTTTTGGGGAACATCAGACATCTTCTGAATGTTCTGAGTGTTTGGTGTGTTTCTTTTTTGTTAAATCCCCCATTTACTGCTAAGGCCACTCTGCTGCTGTGGAGGCACAGATATTACTGTTTGCTTTGAATTTGTTCCTGCTGCTCAGGCTGGTCCTCGAGTCACAATTATGATGTCCATGGCATCGTAATTAACTGTTGCTGGAGTAATTATGGCACGGGCTCAGGAATATTCTGACTTCAGATGAGAAAGGAACCTCACAGAGTTATCCTGTGGAGAAAGAGAACTTTGCAGGGGCCGGTGCTCCTCACAATACAGCAACTACTTCTCTGTTTTGGATGTGTTCTCTCTGTTTTAATGCTTGATTAATTTTCTTTATCTCTTTTCTCTATTTCCTTTCCCTACAGTTATTCACATTTAGTAGCATTTTGATGATTCTTGCAGCAGTAATGAGTTCTAGGGAGTGGTGGTGACAGGGATACAAAGTGTTTAGGGTAAAGTATTCCATAACAGAGTAAATGCATGCCAAATGAATACTGTGCTATTAATCAGTACCCTCAGGATGTGTTAGCGTTGAAATTCGGGTACAGCCTGGGAAAAATTGTGTACCTGATGTCAGAAGTGACACCAGAGCAGACATACTGTTCTGAGAATTCTGGGTGCAGGGACATTTCAGGATGTGGTAAACCATCCAGAGTGTCCCTCAAGGATGTATAAATAACTGATGGCCTCTTCAGCTTCTGCTGCAGCCAAGAAAAAAACCTCAGTTTTCAGTGGTTTTAGTTTTTAGTAACTTTTAGGTGGTGTTTTTTTTTTTCCCAGTAGTTCTTCTGTTGTAATACAGGAATTCAGAAATTAAATACCAAAAAACCAAAAGATGCCTATTTGATATGTCCCCTTCATTTGTAAGAAGCAGCTTTTATTTAACCAGGTGCTTTGTGATACAACAGATTTTATGGCAGGCTGACTTGCTTTTATATGTCTCACCTGCTACCCTCAAAAGCAGGGCACAGCTACTTCCTCTGGGAGCCTGCCAAATTCCACTGCTCTTCCATTTCCCAACTCTGGAGCTGAGGCTCCTCAATTCTGCCTTCTGGCTGGAAACCTGACATAGCTTTAGTGCAGCCAGCTCCCTCATTTGCATAGTAAACCTGATCATCACCGGCGATGCTCAGTTCTAAGCAGAACTGATAAAACCTTTGAAGGCCGGGAATGCCTACACCCTTTTGTGAGGCATCAACAAGAAACAGACTTGGTTGTTAACTCAGTTTTTGTTCTGCTCTTGGGTTTTCTTTTAAACTCTGGCAGCTCTTCAAGACAAATGCTTCTGCAGCACCAAGGTAATCAGCTCCTCTTGAAGAGCAACCAACATCAATGCTATCTTTTTAAGCTAAGGAAAGCTCTACTGGTGACTCCAGAGGACTCAGAGCAAGATCAGTGCTGAGTACTATTGAAATCACACCCTGAAAGAGATAAAGGCAAATATTAGCTCCCACAGCAAGAGGAGAGAATGTAGCTACTTAAGTTCAGTTTTCTTAAAGCACTTTTGCATTCCTTTCAAGATGTTTTGAAACCTAGGGAAGGAGGAATTTGTGCTTTGCCATTTGTGCATGGGAAACCTGATAAACAGCATTGTTCCAGGGATGGCTGAGAGCTTCATTAAGATAACCACCCAAATTTTATTTAGTGTAGCCAGCAGGTTGAGAGAGGTGATTCTCCCCCTCTGCTCCACTCTGCTGAGACCCCACCTGGAGCATTGCGTCCAGTTCTGGAGCCTCTGTTACAAGAATAATCTGGAGGTGTTGGAAGGTGTCCAGAGAAGGGCCACAAGGATCAGCACAGGGCTGGAGCACCACTGCTGTGAGGACAGATTGAGAGAGTCAGGGCTGTTCAGTCTTGTGAGGAGAAGGCCGTGAGGAGACCACCTTGTGGCCTTCCAGTATCTGAAGGGGGCTGCAGGAAAGCTGGGGAGGGCCTTTTGAGGGTGTCAGGGAGTGACAGGACTGGGGGGGATGGAGCAAAACTAGAAATGGGTAGGTTGAGATTGGAAGTTAGGAAGACATTGTTCCCCATGAGGGTGGTGAGATGCTGGAAGAGGTTGCCCAGGGAGGTGGTGGAAGCCTCATCCCTGGAGGTTTTGCAGCCAGGCTGGATGTGGCTGTGAGCAAGCTGCTCTAGTGTGAGGTGTCCCTGCCCATGGCACGGGGGTTGGAAGTGGATGATCCTTGAGGTCCCTTCCAACCCTGACACATCTGTGATTCTGAGAGTCTGCTGCTTGGGATGGAGCAGATCACATCCAGACTATATTAATTTAATAAACCTAAGTGTCCTTCTCCAAGAACCTGGATTCCATCTCAATTCATTCATGACCCCTGATGAGGTGACCCAAACTATTTCTGTCTTCACAATTTACACAGGTGAAAAGTCTAAACCCCATTACACAGAAGGCAAATAAATGGCTGAAATGGTTTAACATCTATGATAAGGCTTTGGGAAGAAAAGAATTCAGGTACAGGAACCACAGTTTAAGGGAACATAAAATTAAGCAGCTCTCCACGTGTGCATCCACACATGGAATTACATGCACACACAGAAGGGGGTGTGGGGTGTGTGTATATATATACCTCTCTTTAAAGCCTTCAAATGAAATCATTCAAACGTGGAACCTTATTACTACCTGTCAAGAGACAGGAGAAAGGGAATATGCTACACTGGTAGCTTATGAAAGAAATCAGACAAGTTATTTGTACTGGTGCAGAAAGTACTTGGAGACATGAACACTGAATTATAACTCTAGAACAGAGATCAGTGTGGAGTGTCATTAAGTAAGGTATGGGCTTCTCAGATCTGGCTCACCTGTGATGGTTCATAATCTGCTAGGCAGTGTGGGTACTTGCTGGGCACAGACTGGCTGCTTCTCCACTGCTCTAAATGATGCTCAGTGCTTTACAAGGTTTAGTCCTTCTCTGCATAGACTGACTCATAGAATCATAGAATGGTCCAGGCTGGAAGGGACATTCAGTCTGACCTCCCTTGCAGTCAGCAGGGGGCATCCCCAACTAGATCAGGTTGCCCAGAGCCTTGTCCAGCCTCACCTTGAATATCTCCGGGGATGGGGCCTCAACCACCTCTCTGGGCAACCTGTTCCAGTGTTCCACCACCCTCATGGTGCAGAACTTGTGCCTGATAATCCAATCTAAATCTGCTCTGCTCTACTGTGAAGCCATTGTCCCTCATCATGTCACATTTTCCTTGACCCAGCATGTATATTGTATTTACTGTTTATTTTAGTTGACTGTATTAAATTCTCTAGAGTCTCAGGTGCCTCTGGTCAAATGGAAATCTCAGCCAAGTCCTACTGGAAGAATATCCTAAGTGAAGGGATGTCATGGAAAGCCCTCTGGGACTTCCCAAGTCAGAATCTCTTGAAAAGAAAAGAGTGGTTTTACTCCTGATCTAATCAGTTCTACAGGAGAAGGTCTGTCAGGGAGGCTGCTTTGACCTGGGAATCTAAACCAACCAAACCTGTTGGCTCAACAAAGTCCATACTAGTGGCAATCTGGGGGAGTCTGTGTAGATGGGCAATCATGTAAGCCTTGCGTAGATGCTTTGGCCTTTGTGCCATGGAAGACCTGAGGCAGATGAATCAGCCTTTGTGCCATGTTTAGCCATGGCTGGCAGCACTGACTGGAGAAGAGTTTAACCCCCAGGAATTGTGTGACCACCTCCAGAGTGCTCCCTGGCAGAGAATATTTCAGTGATAAAAGGCTGGGAACTGGCATGAGTCTCAGAAGCAGATACTTCATAGTTCCCGCAGGTCCTAAAGCCTCAACCCCAGCTGGGTGTTTTGGCATCACTGTGGCTGTTTCCAGCCCTCTGTAGTGGATAGAACATCCCCCAAGGTGTCTGCATGTCTGGAGGAACGAGGCCCTGCCTTCAGAGACTAGCATAGTGCTTGTGAGGACGTTGTCACTGCTGGAGAGGGCTGCAGCATGTCGGTGTGAGTGCACTGCTGTGCTAGGAGCGCTGCCATGCACCGGTGTGTGCACATCAGGGCTCAGCCACGCTCCTTCCACCTCTTTCCCCAGGAGGGAACAGCACTGCAAGCTGCCGATGCTGCTTTCTCCCCCAGCCAGCTAGAGAGCTGATAATGGTCCCACTTCAGGGATAATTCCACTTGCAACCCTCCCTGCTGTTTCCAGGCAATCAGCAGAGGAAGAGGAGGACAAAAGGGTGGAGTGAAATGAAGATGCTCTGATAGAAAATCAGTCCCCTACCTCTGTGCTTGTTTTATACCCTGGGTCTGCTAACCCTGGCAATCCCCTGCATTTACATCAGTGCTACACAGGAGAGAGTATGTACAGAAAGTTGTGGGAATAAACCTTTTCTGATTCAGGAGCAGAGGAAATGGTTTCAAGCTGTGCCAGAGGAGGCTCAGGCTGGATGCTAGAAAATATATTTTCCCAGAGAGGGCTCTCAGCCTGCCCAGGGCAGTGCAGGAGTCACCATCCCTGGAGGGTAAGCAGCCTGTGGAGCTGGTGGCTAAGGGACATGGTTCATGGTTTGGTGTTAACCCTTCAGTGCTGGGTGGAAGGTTGGACTGGGTGAGCTTGGAGTTCTCTTCCTTGTGGATGATTTCTGTCATTCTGAGATCCCCTTCTTTGCACGCTTGCATTGCCCCATCAGTGTCCAGAAGCCAGTTGAAAAGGCCACGGCGTCTTAAGCACTATCATAGAAATACTGCAGACACAGAAACCTTAAGTTCTCCTCTTCTTCTTTGGCCTGAAATGTATTCTCTCTATTGCTTCATGTTCTGATCAAGTGCACGCAGGAGAGCTCACGTTAGAGGCCTCTGAATTGCACCATCCTCCCGTTAGGATGAGCACAGGCAGTGGCTGCCGGGGGCGGAGCTTAGTGTGTGCTGCTGGGCTGCGATAAACAAATGCGCAGGGGACCGCGCATCCTCAGCTCTCTGAGGACAGGTACTTCTGTGCCAGGTGCTGTGACTTGTAATGCTGCAATAATAACAATATTTACTGTTTTCAGAGCACTCCCACACTGGTGTCTTGTGGATGAAACCTTTACAATTAATTGTAGTTTGACAGCAGCCTTCTCTTCCATTTACCTGAAATCAACACTGTCAGCCTGGGGTTTTTAAGCTGGGCATCCCACAGTGGGAATCTCAAAAGTGCTTAACTGTCTAAGGAGGGGGGAAAAGCCAACACAACAGCAAACAAAATCCCTTTAGCTAGATGTTATTGAATTTGTTTCTTCAGTGCTGAAAATCTGTTTTCTCTCCTTGCAAAAAGAAGCCACGAATTCAAGCATTAGCCAAGCATGGTGGAGCCATGTTTTGCAAAAGCATATTGCCCACATCTGATGCCTGCTAGATTTAGAACCTTCATTAAAAGGCTTCAGCTCTGCCCTTCAGAGCTAGAAACCCAAGGTGGAATTCCCAGCCAGGGTGCAAGAAATAAAGCAGGACCTCAGGATTAGACTTCCTGCCTAAAATGCCTCTGGACTGGTAGACAACAGAGCCACAGATCCACAGAATGGTCTGGGTTGGAAGGGACCTTAAAATTCATCTAGTTCCAACCCCCCTGCCGTGGGCAGGGACACTTTTCACTAGACCAGGTTGCTCAAGGCCTTATCCTGCCTGGCCTTAAACACCCATCTGGACATGTTCCTGTGTGACTTGTCCTAGGTGATCCTGCTTTGGGGGCATCCACAATCTCCCTGGGCATCCTGTTCCAGTGTCTCACCACCCTTGCTGTCAAGAATTTCTTCCTAATCTCCAGCCTAAATCTTGCCTCCTCAAACTGCAATCCATTCCCTTGGATTATATTCTTGGGTAACAAAAGATAAAGTTTAAATCTGACTATCACAGGATCCCAGCATGGTGAGGTTTAGAAGAGACCTCTGGAAATCATCTGGTCCAACCCCCCTGCCCTAGTCCTGCATGGATAAGCAAAGTTGTTTCATAGTTTCAGTTAGGGTTGGAAGGGACCACAAGGATCATCTAGTTCCAACCCCACTGCCATGGGCAGGGACACTCTACCCTACATCAGGCTGGCCACAGCCTCATCCAGCCTGGTCTTAAACACCTCCAGGGACAGGGCCTCAACCACCTCCCTGCACAACCCATTCCAGGGCCTCACCACCCTCATGGGGAAGAACTTCCTCCTCACATCCAGCCTGAATCTCCCCACCTCCAGCTTCATTCCATTCCCCCTAGTCCTATCACTCCCTGATAGCCTGAAAGTCCCTCCCCAGCCTTCTTGTAGGCCCCCTTCAGATCCTGGAAGGCCACAATGAGGTCACCTGGGAGCCTTCTCTTCTCCAGACTGAACAGCCCCAACTCCTTCAGTCTGTCCTCATAGGAGAGGTGCTCCAGCCCTCTGCTCCTCCTCATGGCCCTTCTCTGGACACCTTCCAGCACCTCCAGATCCCTCTTGGAATAGGGGCTCCAAACTGGAGGCAGTACTCCAGGTGGGGTCTCACCAGGGCTGAGCAGAGGGGGAGAATCCCCTCCCTTGCCCTGCTGGCCACACTTCTCCTGCTGCAGCCCAGGCTCTGATTGGCTTTCCGGGCTGCAAGTGCACCCTGAGAGCTCCTGTTGAGCTTCTCCTCCCCCAGCACCCCCAAGTCTCTCTCCTCAGGGCTGCTCTCCAGCCAGTCCCTGCCCAGCCTGGATTTGTGCCTGGCATTGCCTCGATCCAGCTGCAGGACCCTGCCCTTGGTCTTGTTGAAGCTCCTGAGGTTGGCTTGTGCCCACCTCTCCAGCCTGTCCAGGTCCCTCTGGATGGATCCCTTCCCTCCAGCGTGTCTGCTGCACCACACAGCTTGGTGTCATCACAACCTTGCTGAGGCTGCACTCACTGCCACTGTCCATGGCACCCACAGAGATGTTGAACAAGCCTGGTCCCGGGACTGATCCCTGAGGGACTCCGCTTGTTGTGCATTGGTTTCCAGTGAAGAACTGTGATGTCTTCTGCAAAGCCACTGATAATACTTTAAATGTGTATTTGTGGTTAAGTGTTTGAATTACTCAAGAAACAGAACTTTGTAGTAGCTATTTCTCATCACACTCATGAATGAAAGCGATGCTGAAAACCACAGAGCACCAGACTGGCCCCTCTGCTGCTCACTGAACTTCTCTCTGATGAGTTTGAGGGGAAGTCCAGTGGAAACCCAGATGCTCTGATCTATGTCCTGGATGTTCTCCTTGGGTCTGATGGTAGAAACTAGACTAGGTCCCACATTGCAGGATGTGACAAGAACTGTAGTATTCAAAGCTGGTGAGGGGTCTGGAGCACAGACCTATAAGGAGAGGCTGAGGGAACTGGGGGTGTTTATCCTGGAGAAGAGGGAGGCTCAGGGGAGACCTTCTTGCTCTCTGCAACTCCCTGAAGGGAGGTCGTAGCCAGGTGGGGGTTGGTCTCTTCTCCCATCAACCAACAACAGAACAAGAGGACACAGTCTCAGGCTGTGCAGGGGGAAGTTTAGCCTTCATCTTAGAAAGAAGTTCTTCCCAGCAAGAGAGATTGGCCATTGGGATGTGCTGCCCAGGGAGGTGGTGGGGTCGATGTCCCTGGAGGTGTTTAAGCAAAGCCTGAATGAGGCACTTAGTGCTATGGTCTGGTTGATTAGTTAGTTGGACTTGATCATCTTGGAGGTCTCTTCCAACCTGGCTGATTCTGTGATTCTGATTCTGTGGCTCAGTGCCTGTATCAGGAGTTTGGTGATGGTGGTTCATAGTGAAGCTGAAAGAAAGGTGACCTAGGGCTGGGTTTTGGCTGTCTATTATTTATGCTGTCGGCAAAGGGCTGACGTGGAACTGTGTTTTGAATCAGCATTTTCACTGGAGCTTTACTTGGAGAATTTGTTTCACAGGAAAGCCTGAAGGGTTGGGATTATTGTGTACCTCAAAGCTTGCCTAGCAAATGGCACAGGTTCAAATAAATCAATCAATTGCACACCTTAAAAATACTGAGTCTCTGTGGCTGCCTGTCCAGGATGGACTTTGTAACTCTTTGAGTAATAAAGATTTTAAAATAACTTTCTACTTTCCAGGTGGACTTTTTGTTGTTGTTTTGGGGTTGGGTTTTTTTTGGTGTTGTTTGGTGTGTTGGTTTTTTTGGGGTGGGTTTTTATTTGTTGTTGGTGGTTGGTTTGGGGTTTTTTTAAGATGCTTTTCAAGAAAGTATTCAGGAAAAATGCAGTGGCAGGAGCTGGGACTCTGAAAATGAAGCCTATTCCCAAGTGGTGGAAGTGCACCCAAGCCCCACTCCCCACCCCCTGTGAAGACAGGGTTGGGGGAGGGGGGTGGAGAAAGCAAGGCTGGGATGAAGGAAGCCAGAGAATTGAGACCTCCCCCTCCCAGGACTGGGGATCAGTGGATTTCACATGGGTCCTTCCCACAAGCCACATATCCTGCCAGGCACAGACCAGGCAGGGTCAGGTCTGGGCATGTTTTGGGCATGTTTGGGCATGCTTAGGCGGAGAGCTGATGGTTATCAGTTCTAGCCTTTGTCTGGTGAGAATCCCAACACAAATTAGCTGGCTGGATAAAACAGGTGAGCTGCAGAGAGCAGGAGGCTCTTCTCTCATGGGTTTTCCCCACCACACACACATGGCTGATAACCAGCAACACAGTTCAGGAGGATTATCCCATAAAAAGAAACAAAAGAGGAATTCCCACAATCCACCAGCAGCACTGTCAGTAATTTCCTAAAGCCTCTAGGAAATTCCTGCCTTTGGCTAGTGGGGGAATTTACTGTTTGTGGAGTTAGCTTTATCCAAATGATGTTGCTCAAACCATTTGTAACCATTTCTAGATTGTGAAGATATTCTCTTCCCAATACTGAACCTTCATAGAATTACAGGATTGTCAGGGTTGGAAGGGTCCTCAAGGATTATCCAGTTCCAACCCCACTGCCATGGGCAGGGACACTCTACACTAGATCAGGCTGGCCAGAGCCTCATCCAGCCTGGCCTGAAAGACCTCCAAGGATGAGGCTTCCACCACCTCCCTGGGCAACCTGTGCCAGTGTCTCACCACCCTCATGGGAACAACTTCCTCCTAACCTTCACTCTGAATCTACCCATTTCTAGGTTTTTTTTCCATTCCCCTCAGTCCTATCACTCCCTGACACCCTAAAAAGTCCCTCCCCAGCTTTCCTGTAGCCCCCTGTAGATACTGGAAGGCCACAAGAAGGTCTCCTGGGAGCCTTCTCTTCTCCAGACTGAACAACCCCAACTCTCTCAGTCTGTCCTCATAGCTCCAGCCCTCTGCTCATCCTCGTGGCCCTTCTCTGGACACCTTCCAGCACTTCCAGAGCCTTCCTGGAATAGAGGCTCCAGAACTGGACACAATGCTGCAGGTGGGGTCTCAGCAGAGTGGAGCAGAGGGGGAGAATCCCCTCCCTGGCCCTGCCGGCCAACCTTTATAATCTTCAGTGACTTTTGTATATAGCTCCATGGGAGGTGGAGCCAAGCTGATAAGTGATTTATATTTGCATTAATGTCTCACCTTTTCAGCCTTTATTGGTAACACAGGTGTTCTCCTGAACTGAACTGTCTGCTCAGACTCTGAAGTGCAATGGGATCTGTGGAAAAATTTCCCCTGCCTTGAGCTGGCTGTGTGACCCCGTCCCTGTCAGCTGGGGAAAAGCCCTGGAACTGTTGGCAGAACATTTTTTCAAGCAGAACACCTTCAGTCACTTGCAGCTGATGACACAGCACTCCTCTGCCACTGCTTTGTATCTAATGGCACCTGGCTGTGTGAAAACAGGACAGCTCTGAGCTGTGCAGAAGTAACTCTCCCTCGTTCCATGAGGCATAGGAAGAAGGGGATTGGTCTTCGACTATGTACCTGTGCTTCAGTCAATTCCTTGGTGAAAGACTGTGCTTTAAAAGTTCTCCCCTCTGTTTTACCTATTGATTCATAGATTTTTTTCAAGGGCAAAATAAGCCTTGAAGCACCATTAGCTCTGATTTCCTGTATGTGGAGGTCCTGAAGCCTCATCTTCTTGCCTTTCACTGAGCTCAGTGATTTTCCTAACCACAGGCTATGTCCCAGCCCAGCTTTGAGTTTCAGAAGTTGCTCCAAGCCTTGCAGTGACTGAAACTCCTGCAGCCCCTGGATGGGCAAGCACAGGGCTTGGGATCTCTGTACACTCTCCTGACACTGCTCTGAAGATTTACAGAACCACAGTAGACCCTCAAGAAGATGCTTACTTCCCTGGCATTAGAGGAGATGATGCTGGCTGCCTTTATCTCTGATCTGAACACAGTCTTTAACCTGCAGGTGTTGTTGCATCTTGCATCTTCTCCAGGGAGCTCAAAGAGCCTTCTCAGAACCAGCATTTTCTCTCTGCAGCAATGGCAGACACTGTGTAATCTGCTCAGATTGTTTCTCCACAGCCTAAGAAGTCATCTCACGTCTTTCACAGGGAGGAATCTCTTTCCAGGTCCAGAAGAAGTTTAGTTCCTTTCAATGTAAAACACCTGTATGTTTCAATTCAGGACAAGGGGCAGTGGATGGAAACTGCAGCACAGGAGGTTCCACCTCAACAGGAGGAGGAACTTCTGCACTGTGAGGGTGACAGAGCACTGGAGCAGGCTGCCCAGAGAGGTTGTGGAGTCTCCTTCTGTGGAGCCTTTCCAGCCCTGTCTGGATGTGTTCCTGTGTGACCTGTGCTGGATTCTGTGATCCTGCTCTGGCAGGAGGGGTTGGACTTGAAGATCTCCAGAGGTCCCTTCCAACCCCTAACATCCTCTGATCCTGTGTGAAATGCCAGTATTTTTCAATGTGCTTTTGGAAGGTGGAAACCAAACAAAAAGTGTGTCTGGCATTTTATTACTGATGTAACCAACACCTTGTAGATGTAATAATTGTGTTTTGTGCTTCAGCTTCTCAGGAGGAGCCTCACAGCTCTGTGTGGTGTAGAGACTCCCAGTTTTCCAGCAAGCACAGCCTGTGTGCTTCATACCAAAACATGCAGCCTCATGTTTGGCTGCAGAGACATTTGGTGGGAGTTCCTCCAGTTGATCTAGCAGCCTGCTCACTCTTTGACACTGGCTGCTCTTCACTGTAATTTGCTGGGATTTCAGGCTTCCTGTCATCTCTATATTTTATTGCCTGGGATTTGTTAATACTTTCTAAGCCTTTGTCTGGAATATTAAGTAGCAGCAGTCCTGCCAGGATCCCTGGGGAACCACACCCCGATTGTATTCTAATTGCTCATTTACAGCCCCTTTTGGAGAGCCCCCAATTAGCTGGCTCTTAATGCATTTTTCATGTGCTTTATTAATATTGAAACATAGAGACAAATCTAATTAAATGTTTACCATTAGCCAGTGCTTTGCATTTTAATTAAAGGCACAGAAAATGAACTAGCCAGCTGCACAGTCACTTAGGGAGGCAGCTCTTTGTTCCCTGGCGCAGACAACCCAGGCTGTGAGTGCCCTTACCTGGGTGTGGGTGTGCTTGAAAGCATCACAGCTCAGTTTGACACACTGCTCTTTGGATGGTAGGGGTTTGGTGCATGTGAGTCAGTGCTGGCCCTGGATGATGCTTCCTTCTTGTTTTTCTTTTGGCCTTTCCTGTTACAGTGTCTTTGGTCTTTGTGAGCTGCTGCGTTTAGGTTAACCTGCTACAGCATGGGCCCTGATAGCTGGGGGTTTGCTGGGCCATGTCCTACTGCAGATTTCCCCCTGGCAAGACAAAGAGTGATGATTTCTGGGGAGATGCCTCTTCAAAGCATTGCAGCAATGAGAACAGCTTGGTAGAAAATTAGCTTTGTAGTGTGGCCATTTGAGCCTAGTGAGGGCCACAGAGTCGAGACCTCCAGGAGCTAGAGTGTCCAGGAGGTGTACTGGAAGGTGTAACCTCTGTATTTCTTTCCATGAATCCTGCATCCCTATACAGCTGGATGCAAAGTTAATGTCTTTCTCTTTCTTCCCTCTCTCCTCCCATGGGAGTCAACTCTCTTAGCTTTGGTAATATGTTTTTAGGCATGGTGGGGGGGAGAGAAACATGGCCAGCCTGAAACCGGCCTAGCAATGGGGGGAAGAAAGAGACCTGGGGCTTATGGTAAACCTCAGGTGGGGGAAGAAGAGGAGTACTGGGGTTTTGGGTTGGTTTGGTGGAAGGTTTTGTGTATCTGCTTTGGCTTAATGTGCTTGTGTGTCAAGCCTAGACTAGACTAGAACAGAATAGAATAGAATAGACCAGGTTGGAAGAGACCTTCAAGATCATCACGTCCAACCTATCATCCAACACCACCTAATCAACTAAACCATGGCACCAAGCACCCTACCAAGTCTCCTCCTGAACATCTCCAATGATGGTGACTCCACCACCTCCCCAGGCAGCCCATTCCAATGGGCAATCACTCTCTCTGTGTAGAACTTTCTCCTCACCTCCAGCCTAAACCTCCCCTGGTGCAGCCTGAGACTGTGTCCTCTTGTTCTGGTGCTGGTTGCCTGGGAGAAGAGACCAACCTCCACCTGTCCACAACCTCCCTTCAGGGAGTTGTAGAGAGCAAGGTCTCCCCTGAGCCTCCTCTTCTCCAGGCTAAGCAGCCCCAGCTCCCACAGCCTCACCTCATAGGGCTTGTGTTCCAGACCCCTCCCCAGGCTTTGTTGCCCTTCTCTGGACACCTTCCAGCAAGTCAACCTCCTTCCTAAACTGAGGGGCCCAGAACTGGACACAGGACTCAAGCTGTGGCCTAACCAGTGCAGTGGACAGGGGCAGAATGACCTCCCTGCTCCTGCTGGCCACACTGCTCCTGATGCAGGCCAGGATGCCATTGGCCCTCTTGGCTGCCTGGGCACACTGCAGGCTCATGTTCCGCCTACAATCAACCAGCACCCCCAAGTCCCTCTCTGCCTGGCTGCTCTCAGCCACTCTGACCCCAGCCTGTAGCACTGCATGGGGTTGCTGTGGCCAATGTGCACGACTCTGCAACTGCAGCACTGTACTTTGTAAAAGAGCCTTTCCATTTGAACTCTCCATCACTATCCAGCCCAACTGTGTGAGCGCCATTCTTTTGCCCCTTTTTCTGGTGCAATGTGTCCACTCATTAAGCCATGACAAGTAGAAATGTCTCTTTTTGTCAGAACCAGCTTAAAGAGAAAAGAGCAATTAATTAATTAATGAATTGGTGTAGGAGCAAATGAGCCATGTGGCTAGGTGTGCATCCCTTTCAGTCCACGTGGTGCCCTCTTGCAATGTGTGTCACAAGAAGCACGTTGGTGTTTGAATGGAAGATTGTGTATGTGATGAGCTTTTCTCTCCTTTGGGTGCTAACAGTCTGGGTTTGGAGTTGCTGCCACGGGATGTAGGTGGATTTGTGCACAGCCATTTCTTGCAGCTACAGAATGAGATCTGAAGGGTAGCCAGCTCCTTGATTCAGTGCTCAGCAGTGACCTTGCAATTCTTCACAGCGCAGTAACTCATTTTTTGTACCTGTGGTTGCAATATTAGAAAAGGATCATTTTTACACATGGTGACTTGTCTGGAGATTTATGCTGAGCTTAGACCATTGGGTATTTAATTCTGAAGTAACAGTGTGATAGTTATGAAGAGCAGGGGTTCTGTGGATCCTTTCAACCTCTCCCAGAATTCCCAACCAAGTTCTCAGTTAGGCTGTGGCTACACACCTGCGCATCAGTGCTTTCAGCTGCACCAGCCAAACCAGACTGCAGCACAGGACCAGTCCTGCTACCACCAGGAAGTCACACTAGTGAAGTGAGGAGTCTTGGATGACTGTAGGAGTAAGGATAGAGCCACAGAATCACGGAAACATTCAGGTTGGAAAAGACCCTCAGGATTACCCAAGTCCAACCCAGAACCCTACCCTCCAAGGCTCACCCCTAAACCAGAGCCCCAAGCACCACAGCCAAACCATTTTTTGAATACACCCAGGTTTGGTGACTCCAACACCTCTTTGGACAGTGCATTCCAATGCCTGACCACTCTTGCTGGGCAAAAGTTCTTCCTAATGTCCAGTCCATTCCCTCAGGTGTAAATGTACCACAGGTTAGTAAGGATTTGTGAGAGCTGCTGCAGTGTGGCTGTCCCTCGGAGCAGTGGGTGTGCCTGTAACAGGAGACAATTGCATCAACATAATTAACAAGTGTACATCAGCCCCTCAGCCCTTCAGTCCCAAGACACAGGTGAGAGAACCACCTTTTGTCCTTTCTGCTTTTTCAAAGCATGAGAATTTTGCTCTACAGAAGGCCAGAGTAACAGCAGCATATTTATATGTGCTGGTAGAAAGAAAAGAGGGAAGTGACTGCCCCATAAATTCATAACACCTCACAGCTATTTTTTCCCATCAGACAGTGCACATACAAACTGGCCACATCAGGATGCCAGCATCTTCATCCCCTCCTGCCATGGAAAAGAAGTGACACTTTGCTGTTCAAAGCTCTCACCAACCCAGGACTCACAGGATCAGAGGATGTTAGGGGTTGGAAGGGACCTCTGGAGATCATTGAGTTCAACCCCCCTGCCGGAGCAAGACCACAGAATCCAGCACAGGTCACACAGGAACACACCCAGATAGGTCTTGAAAGGCTCCAGAGAAGGAGACTCCACAACCTCTCTGGGCAGCCTGTTCCAGTGCTCTGTCACCCTCACAGTGCAGAAGTTCCACCTCCTGTTGAGGTGGAACCTCCTGTGCTGTTGTGTCCCTCCCAATTTCCTGCCTGTTTGCCATGGAAGGAGACATGAGGACTCAGGTCAGCTAAAGTCCTACTGCAAAGGGACTTATGTGTGGGGTAGTGTTTTCTACTCCTTTACTTAAAAACAGAAGAATTTTTGAAGCATAGGAAGTTCCATGGAAACATCAGGAAAACAATTTTCCCTGTGAGGGTGACAGAGCACTGGAAGAGGCTGCCCAGGGGGGGTGTGGAGTCTCCTTCCTTGGAGATACTCAAACCCCACCTGGATGTGTTCCTGTGTGACCTGCTCTAGGTGATGCTGCTCTGGCAGGGGGGTTGGACTGGATGAGCTTTGGAGGTCCCTTCCAGCCCCCACCATTCTGTGATTCTGTGACTAATGGATGCTGAAAGCCAGCTCCCAGCATGGCTGGTGTGTCATTCCTGCTGTACCTAGAATGTGGGGGTCATGGCACTCCAGAACGTATAACCCTGAAGGCATTTGCTGTTGTAGAGTTTGTTAAATTATAACCTTTCATTGGGGTTATTACTTGAAGTTCAATTAACATTTTAAATGCAGGTTTGGAGACTGGCAAACAGGAGCTCCTCAGACAGGTGGCTGGGGTACAGAATCTGTTCCCTGCCCCCAGTGTCACTGGCAGCAAAAGCCAGGAGGAGAAAGTGTTCTTCTCCCTGAAAAGCCACCAATAACTAAAGCGCTTTGTGAAAGCTCCTTCCATGTGGATCCCACTTCCAGGGCTTGTAGCACTGTGGTGTAGCAGCAGTTACAGATCCGTGGACTTCTCAGCTGGAAAGAAAATTTATATCAGAGCTGGGCACAGACGGCCAGAAAGTCCCAGAGCTGCCTTTTGTTCGGCACATGTGGAGGTTGCCTTGCTTCACCATTAAGGGCTCTCTAGTCAGGACAGAATTTATTTATTCAGCTGGAACTGAAGGACAAATACAGTAGCAGAAGAAACAGATTTTAAGGAACAGAGTTTGTGCCAAGTGTATGCAGCTGAGGAGGGAGGCAGACATGAAATCCAGCGGTACAGTGAACTTGCTTTGCATTAGTATGGCAAGCTGAACTGCTTCAAGCTGCCTGTAGTGTTTTCCCTCATTCCAGAGCAGTGTGGCTTGAATAAAGGGAATCTGTTTAGTTTCCTAATAAATACCTTCAAGCCGGCATTTTCAGAAGGCATTTGTCATTCGGCGAATGCCCTTGAAACAGATTTGAAAGGCAGGCAGAGGTGGCATGCAATGGAAATGCGATGGCTCGAACAATTGAGTTTGCTGAATAAGAAGTAAGAAGCACAAACGACCTGGCTAATGTGCATGAACAATGCCAGAAGGGACTCCTCAGGCTGCCAGACCCTACTGCAGGGATCTGGGAAGGGAGCTGCTGCAAAGCCGGGGATCTTTGGGAGTCCTGGACACAGAGGGGAGGGCACTGAGAAAGCCAGCACTGCATTACTGAGGAACCTCTGCCAGGGGCATCTCTTTACAGTGAGAGGCAAAAAATCCCTAAGCCCCAAACCAATCCCTTCCCTGACAAGGTGGTGAACTGTTCTGTTGTGTGTCTTCCTCCCTTCTTGCAGCAGCAGTGCAGGGCGAATCTCTTACCAGGCAGCAGAGATTACCAGGCTGGTGTTTAAAACTCTTACAGAGTGGCACTGCTTCTGTAGCTCCAGAATTCAAATATCACAGTCTCACACTATCACCAAGGTTGGTAGAGACCTCAAAGATCATCCAGTCCAACCTGTCACCACAGACCTCATGACTAGACCATGGCACCAAGTGCCACATCCAATCCCCTCTTGAACACCTCCAGGGATGGTGACTCCACCACCTCCCTGGGCAGCACATCCCAATGGCCAAACAACTCTCTCAGTGAAGAATTAGTGCTCTGGCAACTGGAACTGCTTGAATGAGTCCAGCACAGAGCCACAATGATGAAGGGAGTGGAACATCTTCCTCATGAGGAGAGCCTGAGGGAGCTGAGGGCTCTGGAGCTTGGAGAGGAGGAGCCTGAGAGGTGACCTCATTGCTGTTGCTAAAGCTGTGCAGGGTGAGTGCCCAGAGGCTGGAGCCAGGCTCTGCTGGGGGATGCCCAATGCCAGCACAAGGGGCAGTGGTGGAAGCTGAGGCAGAGGAAGTGCCATGGAAACAGGAGGAAGATTTTTTTTTTCTCTGTGAGGGTGACAGAGGCCTGGAGCAGGCTGCCCAGGGGGGGATTGTGCAGTCTCCCTCTCCGGAGATACTCAAAGCCCTCCTGGATATGTTCCTGTGTGACCTGCTCTAGGTGATGCTGCTCTGGCAGGGGGGTTGGACTGGAGGAGCCCCTAACATTCTCTGATTCTTTCATCTGCTGGCAAATGCTTACCTTTAATGGCAACCTGTGTGTACATAATGTATTACTGTACACCACCTGTTTGTAAGCAGGTTGGTGTTTAAGCAATATATGGCACAAGGGAGAGACTTTTCACTTCAGATGAAAGCATCCCTGCCATTACAAGTAGCCTGCTTCATCCCAAATAAACCCCGAATACTCTGAATATTCAAACTAGTCTAATTGAATGGTAATTGGCAGATCTGTAGTGAGTGGGTGGAGGGGTGGAACTGCTCTTTCACAGCAAGTTCCAGCTGTTCCAGCTAGCTACCTTCGAAGAGCTGCTTAGAGAAAGAGGAGGAAAAGAAAGACTATGAAAGCAGCTGCTTTATTGGAGCTACTGGTTCTCGGTGTTGCTCTGTGCCTCCCACCCTTTTGAAGCTGGCTGTTGTTAGATCTGCAAGATGCGGAACTGAGCCTCCAGCTCAGAAGCAGCTTGGCTGGTGCTGCTGCACAGGGCGTGAGGCAGTTGTCTGGCTGGGTGGCAGGGGGTGGGTGCGGTGTTGGGACTAGCCAGCCCGGTGCCAGGCTCCTCCCAGCAGCCTGCTCTGTTGCTTGCAGGAAACGCAAAGCCACCCCAAGGCCTCCTTGCTAGCATGCCTGCATTTGGTAAAGGATTTTGTCAAGCATGGCTGTTTTGACAGAAGTTCTCAGAACTGTCACTAAAGTTCCTGTCCTGCTTCTGCCGACAGCCTGGCTAAAGGGATCTGCCCTCTGCTCAGACCCGGGGCTGTTGCTCCTCCGGGGCGGAGGACAGTGCTGTGGCTTCAAATGAGGCCGAGTGACTTGAAGGGAAGTTTCTGTCTGCTAAGCAATGGGCAAGGTGTAGGAAGCATCACATTAAAACAGAAGAGTGCATTTTGTGCTCCTGCAGCCCCTCAAACTCTCTGTCCTGGTGTGTAGGAACTCCATGTGATATCACCTTGGGCCGGGTGGCCAGCAGGACCTTTCACATCTCACAAGTTCTTTCTGGTCCTCTTGGAGGAACTTACCATTTACTTTCAAAAAACTCATCAAAGCATGTTGGAAGTATTTGCAGGGAAAGGGACAGGTTGCCCAGGGAGGTGGTAGAAGCCCCACCCCTTAAAAGGCCAGGCTGGGTGTGTCTGTGAGCAACCTGATGTAGTGTGAGGTCTCCCTGCCCATGGCAGAGGGGTTGGAACTGGATGATCCTTGAGGTCCCTTCCAACCCTGATAACTCTGTGATTGTATGAGTATCACAGTACCACAGTATCACCAAGGTTGGAAGAGACCTCAAAGATCATCGAGTCCAACCTGTCACCACAGACCTCATGACTAGACCATGGCACCAAGTGCCACATCCAGTCCCCTCTTGAACACCTCCAGGGATGGGGACTCCACCACCTCCCTGGGCAGCACATCCCAATGGCGAATGACTCTCTCAGTGAAAAACTTTCTCCTCACCTCCAGCCTAAACTTCCCCTGGTGCAGCTTGAGACTGTGTCCTCTTGTTCTGGTGCTGGTTGCTAGAGAGAAGAGGCCAACCCCCTCCTGGCTACAACCACCTTTCAGGTAGTTGTAGAGAGCAATGAGGTCTCCCCTGAGCCTCCTCTTCTCCAAGCTAAACAACCCCAGCTCCCTCAGCCTCTCCTCACAGGGCTGTGCTCAAGGCCTCTCCCCAGCCTTGTTGCCCTTCTCTGGACACCTTCAAGTGTCTCGATGTCCTTCTTAAACTGAGGGGCCCAGAACTGGACACAGGACTCAAGGTGTGGCCTAACCAATGCAGAGTCCAGGGGCACAATGACCTCCCTGCTCCTGCTGGCCACACTATTCCTAATGCAGGCCAGGATGCCATTGGCCTTCTTGGCCACCTGGGCACACTGCTGGCTCATGTTTAGGCTGCTGTCAATCAGCACCCCCAGCTCCCTCTCTGCCTGCTCTCCAGCCTCTCCGACCCCAGCCTGTAGCTCTGCATGGGGTTGTTGTGGTCAAAGTGCAGCCCCTGGTACTTGGATTTGTTGAATGTCATCCTGTTGGACTCTGCCCATCTGTCCAGTCTACTGCTTGGGATGGAGCAGATCACATCTAGACTATTATCTAATTTAATAAACCTAAGTGTCCTTCTCCAAGAACCTGGATTCCATCTCAATTCATTCATGACCCCTGATGAGGTGATCCAAACTATTTCTATCTTCACAATTTACACAGGTGAAAAGTCTAAACCCCATTACACAGAAGGCAAATAAATGGCTGAAATGTTTTAACAACTGTGATAAGGCTTTGGGAAGAAAAGAATTCAGGTACAGGAACCACAGTTTAAAGGAACCTAAAATTCTGATGATTCTGTGAGTCTATGAAAGATAATTAGTGCATTGCCTTTATACAAACTGCTAACTGTGAAGACAACTTCATACCAAATTCACCATGCTGTGATACTCACAAAGAGTGTCCACAGCATCACCTCTCTGCAGGTCTCTGACAGCTGAAGATTACCCAGGAAATTGCAGTCTGAGTGTTGTTTGCATGACTATTTGCATTTAATATTGTGTACAGCAAACAGCCAATCTAAATATCAGAGTCCATACCCAAGTACTGTTTTCCAAGTGAAAACAGCCTTCTGTTGCCCAAGCATTGTTGTGTAATAATCACTGTTGTGTCAGGTTGCTCGAGGTACGTTTTGAACAAGCAGTTACTTCTGGTTAAGCAGGCTAAAATAGTTACCTAAAGTTTGTTGTAATACTTACCTAAAGTCTGTCTAAAACAGGAGTCCAGATTTCATGGGAATCACAGCAAACATCTGGTTGGATGAAACCTCCAAGCTCATCCAGTCCAACCCTCAATCCAGCACTGCAGGCTCAACACCAAACCATGTCCCTAAGCACCAGCTCCACAGGCTGACTGAACACCCCCAGGGATGGTGACTCCAGCACTGCCCTGGGCAGACCATTCCAATGGCTGAGAGCCCTCTCTGGCAAGAAAGATTTCCTAGCATCCAGCCTGAGCCTCCCCTGCTGCACCTTGCAACCATTGCCTCTGCTCCTGTCCCTTGCCACCAAGGAGCAGAGGCTGCCCCCTCCTCACTCCAACCTCCCTTCAGAGAGCTGTAGAGAGCAATGAGGTCTCCCCTCAGCCTCCTCTTCTCCAGCCTGAACACCCCCAGCTCCCTCAGCCCCTCCTCTAGCCCAGGTGCTCCAGGCCCTTCTGCAGCCTCGTTGCCTTTCTCTGGACAGGCTCCAGCCCCTCAATGTCCTTCCTGGAGTGAGGTCCCAGAGCTGAACACAGCACTCGAGGTGTGTCCTCATGAGTGCTGAGCACAGGGGCATGGTCACCTCCTGTCTCTGCTGCCCACCCTGTTTCTGGTCCAAGCCAGGATGCCATTGGCTTTGCTGGCCACCTGGGCACTGCTGGCTCATACTGAATCAACTGTCAACCAGAACCCCCAGGTCCCTCTCTGAGTCACAGCTCTAATGATGAGTTCCTCTGTGTGTTCCCAGTCAGAAGTTGGTTACAGCGTTAGCACACCCAGCTGCACCCACCCAGGCTCTTGGAACATTGCATGACATCCAAAGCAAGTTAAATGAATTTTAAAAGCTACTTCAATTTCAGCTTCTCACTTCCTTTCTTTGAGGTTATTACTTTGGTTAAAAAATGAAAACTGGATGCCCCTCTGTCTGAGCTTTTATTACTGCTGTGGCAGCACCACAGGAACATTACAGGACATTACTGTGACTTATGTGGTATTGACTGACCAGATCTGTTAGAGGGGTGGGGGAGCTGGTATTAAACAAGCACAAGAACACCTCTCCTCTCCTCTCCTCTCCTCTCCTCTCTCTCCTCTCCTCTCCTCTCCTCTCCTCTCCTCTCCTCTCCTCTCCTCTCCTCTCCTCTCCTCTCCTCTCCTCTCCTCTCCACTCCCTCTCCCTCTCCCTCTCCCTCTCCCTCTCCTCTCCCCTCTCCCTCTCCCTCTCCCTCTCCCTCCCTCCCCTCTCCCTCTCCCTCTCCCTCTCCCTCTCCCTTCTTCTTCTCTCTGAACTGAACCTCCCCTCCCCTCCCCTCCTCTCATCAGCCAGAGACTTCTGGCCCAGAACTACTTCTTGTGTCCAAAGGGCAGCTCATATCTGCATCCCCGGGTTCTCTGCTGCTGCACCCAAGGACAGTTTTACTGCAGGCCCTGCTGTGGGTGCACATCTGATTGCTGTGCCCAGGAGGAGCTGCTGCAGCTTGCCTTCCTTCTGGTTTTGCTGGCATGTCAACGTTGTCACACTGCAGACAGAAGCTGTTGCTGTGAGCCAGGATGGAAAGCCCCTGGGCTGAGAGCTAATGGGCAGTATCCTTGGGCACGGAAGGGTGTGGGTGTCCCAGTATTAGGCATTGAAATGGATGCTTTCTAGATAGAAAACATTGCTTCCAGACACCCCCATGCAGAGGAGGGAGCCCATTAAAATAGTGCTGCCAGGAGCAAACCAGGGGGAAATGCTGGAATGAACAGAAAACATAGAAAGTGTTGGCTTTTTATGGTCTCTGTCTGCTGGGACTCTGAAGTGCCTATCTGCCTGCCTCTTCCCCCTCACAGACCTGTCTTCTGCTCACACTCAAATTTCCCCAACAGGAGGGACTTTTCTCCCCTCTCATGAAATACATTAGCAGCTTAGGAGCTCCCCAAGGACATGGAAGAGCAGGGTTCAGTTTCTTGCCCTGCCTGAGGGCATTAAAATCTATCTCCTGTCTCCCACCTCCTAGTGGAAACTGCCCCAGGTTGGTCTGCGTTGTGGTCTTTTCTACTCCTGTTGAAATCCTGAGTCTTAAGTAATCATCAGGTAAGATACAGAAATAGTCTGAGGGGCAGGTACTGACACTTAGCTGACCCCCCAGCTCCACTGATCAGAAGCACTGAGCTGTGGGGCAAGAACCCAAGAACGACTGCATGCTGTGTTCAGTTCTCTCCCTTCAGGGCTGGTGAGCTCCTTGTCTGGAGAGCTGTGCTCCTCCTGCTCTGTGCTCCCCCTGCTCTGTGCTCCCTGCTTCCAGAAGCCCATAGGTTGATTCTTCAGGTGCAGTCCTGTGGGTTGAGAGTCTTCACCACAATAAGCAAAGGAGAAAGTGGGGTGCATAACCCCACATTCCACTTGAGTGTCAGCATCTTTGGATGGTGGGACATCACCTTCTCCTTTCTGCAGAGCAAAGGGAAAGTCAGAGCTGCCCCTGTCTATTGAAGGGGCCCATGGTTGTCATGTGTGCTTTGAGGATGTCCCTGTGAGGGAGGATGCTTCAGGTGGTGTCCCTCAGGGGTCCCTGCTGGGACCTGTGCTGTTTAATATTTCTATCAGTGCTATAGACAGCAGGATCCAGGCACCATTAGCAGTGTGCAGGTGACACCAAGCTGAGTGGTGCTGTCACTGTGCCAGAGGGACAGGCTGGCTTCCAGAGGGACCTGGACAAGCTGGAGAAGTGGCCCAGGTGAGCCTCATGAGGCTCAACTGGAGCAAGTGCAGGGTCCTGCACCTGGGCTGGAACAATCCTCACTATCAATACAGGCGGGGGGAGGAGGTGACAGAATGCAGACCTCAGGAGGACTTGGGGGGTGCTGTTGGGTGAGAAACTGGATGTGGGCTGAGAAACAAGCATGTGGGCTTGCAGCACAGAAGGCCAAGGGCAGCCTGGGCTGCACCCAAAGCATCATGGCCAGAGATGGAGAGAGGTGATCCTGCCCCTCTGCTCTGCAGAGACCTAACCTGCAGTGCTGTGTGTAGGTCTGGTGCCCTCAACACAGGAAGGACATGGACCTGATGGAGAGGGTCCAGAGGAGGGCCATGAAAATGATCAGGGGGTTGGAGCAGCTCTGCTATGAGGACAGGCTGAGGGAGCTGGGGGTGTTCAGCCTGGAGAAGAGAAGGCTCCAGGGAGTCCTAAGAGCAACCTGCCAGGACCTGAAGGGGCTACAAGAAGGCTGCAGAGAGACTGTTTGCAAAGGCCTGCAGGGACAGGACCAGGGGCAATGACTTCAAACTGAAGCAGAGCAGATTGAGATTGGATGTGAGAAACAAGTTCTTCCCCATGAGGGTGGTGGAACACTGGAACAGGTTTCCCAGGGAGGTGGTTGAGGCCCCATGCCTGGAGATGGTGAGGTTGGAGAGGGCTCTGGGCAACCTGATATAGTTGAGGATGTCCCTGCTGACTGCAGAGGGGGTTGGACTGGATGGCCTTTTGTGGTAGGGTGAGAAAAATTCTCCCCCACACACAAGGAAACCACAGCTAACCTTTGTAGGTCCCTTCCAAACCAGACCACTCTCTGATTCTATGAACCACACATTCCTGAAGCAGAACAAGTCACCACTTTGCCTGCTTCTTTCCCTTTCTTTTCCTGTATTCTAACCCCTTCCAATACAGACTGCCTGCACTGGGCTTTCCACTGTGACTTTGGACAGTAGGTTGTGCTCTTCTGCACCTCAGTTTGCTGTCCACTAAATCAGAATAAGCAGAGTTTAGAATCACCAAACCATTCTGTGATTCTATGGCTGATTCTATGACTGTAACCCCAACATTCACCTTAATGACAGGGAACAAACTGCTCCACTGTTCAGAGACAGAGGCCCTGCTGCAGGTGTGCAAGGATGGGTAGTTGTCTGTGGGTTACTGAAAGGGGAATATCCTCTTTGAACAGCAGTGATTACAAGAACATACTCCTGAGGGCTTCTTGTTCCTGATGAGCCTGCAGGTGGCAGGTACGACTTGAGCTGTTCTTTAGCCTTCCAGCTGTGCCTCCCTGTTACAGTATCACAGTATCACCAAGGTTGGAAGAGACCTCAAAGATCATCGAGTCCAACCTGTCACCACAGACCCCATGACTGGACCATGGCACCAAGTGCCACGTCCAATCCCCTCTTGAACACCTCCAGGGACAGTGACTCCACCACCTCCCTGGGCAGCACATCCCAATGGCGAATCACTCTCTCAGTGAAGAACTTTCTCCTCACCTCCAGCCTAAACTTCCCTTGGTGCAGCTTGAGACTGTGTCCCCTTGTTCTGGTGCTGGCTGCTTGAGAGAAGAGTCCAACCCCTTCCTGGCTACAACCACCTTTCAGGTAGTTGTAGAGAGCAATGAGGTCGCCCCTGAGCCTCCTCTTCTCCAGGCTAAGCAACCCCAGCTCCCTCAGCCTCTCCTCACAGGGCTGTGCTCAAGGCCTCTCCCCAGCCTTGTTGCCCTTCTCTGGACACATTCAAGTATCTCAATGTCCTTCTTAAACTGAGGGGCCCAGAACTGGACACAGGACTCAAGGTGTGGCCTAACCAGTGCTGAGGGGCACAATGACCTCCCTGCTCCTGCTGGCCACACTATTTCTGCTGCAGGCCAGGATACCATTGGCCTTCTTGGCCCCCTGGGCACATTGCAGGCTCATGTTCAGGCAGCTGTCAATCAGCACCCCCAGGTCCCTCTCTGTTTGGCAGCTCTCAGCCACTCTGACCCCAACCTGTAGCTCTGCATGGGGTTGCTGTGGCCAAAGTGCAGCCCCTGGCACTTGGACTTGTTGAATGCCATCCTGTTGGACTCTGCCCATCTGTCCAGCCGGTCGAGGTCCCTCTGCAGAGCCCTTTCTGCCCTCTAACTGACCAACATCTGCTCCCAACTTGCTGTCATCTGCAAACGTGCTGATGACTGTCTCAATGCCCTCATCCAGATCATCAATAAAGATATTAAAGAGGATGGGGCCCAGCACTGATCCCTGGGGGACTCCACTGGTGGCTGGCTGCCAGCTGGCTGTGGCACCATTTAGGACCACTGAGCTTGTTTGCTCAGGCTACCTGTGTGTGTGTGCTCAGACAGGCACGTGGTGCTGATGGGAGTGAATTCACCTCCGCAGCAGGGGGAATTGACTTACACTGCTCTGCGCCAGCAGCCACGAGCAGTGATAATTAATAGCTCCTAATTGCTTAATCGGTGTAAAATTTTAGACTGTGTCATGTGTGAAGGTTTTTATTTTGTGTGGATGACTAAACCCCAGATTAATGCAGCAAATCATCCAGGCTTACCAGTGCTGCCTGTTCCAGACAGAAAAATAACCACTGTCTTCCTCACCCACGCAGGGCCCTTCCTGCAGCCCTTGCTATGGCCTGCAGATGTGGTTGGGCAGTAGCTGCAGTGCCTTCACAGTCAGCTTGCTCTCAGACCAGAGCTGCCAGTGACAGTCTGCCGGCCCCAGCCCCCTGGCTGCTCCTGCCGTGCTCTTCTTGCCTTTCCATTCACGGCTGCACCTCTGGTGGCCAATCTCTTCACACCAGCCCTGCCTGCCACAGGCTGTCTGCTGGTAGTTCACAGTATCACAGTATCACCAAGGTTGGAAGAGACCTCAAAGATCATCCAGTCCAACCTGTCACCACAGACCCCATGACTAGACCATGGCACCAAGTGCCACATCCAATCCCCTCTTGAACACCTCCAGGGACGGTGACTCCACCACCTCCCTGGGCAGCACATCCCAATGGCTAACAACTCTCTCTGTGAAGAACTTTCTCCTCACCTCCAGCCTAAACTTCCCCTGGTGCAGCTTCTGCCCTCTAACATATCAACATCTACTCCCAACTTGATGTCATCTGCAAATTTGCTGATGACTGTCTCAATCCCCTCATCCAGATCATCAATGAAGATATTAAAGAGGATGGGGCCCAGCACTGATCCCTGGGGGACTCCACTGGTGGCTGGCCACCAGCTGGCTGTAGCACCATTCACTACCACTCTCTGGGCTCGGCCCTCCAGCCAGTTCCTAACCCAGCTCAGAGTGCTGCTGTCCAAGCCACGAGCTGACAGCTTAGCCAGCAGTTTGCTGTGGGGGACGGTGTCAAAGGCCTTGCTGAAGTCCAGGTAGACCACATCCCAGTTCTCAGCAGATCCCTGTGCCCCGAGTGCAGACCAGCGTTGTCTCTATCCCACATTGCTCAAGCAAATGCATCCCTCTTTGGTATTGAGGTTTTGTTTTCTTCAGTTCTGGTTCAGTTGTATCTGGTGGAGTTTTATCTCTGTTCCCTCTCCTTGCTCTCCCTGACTCTGTCCCTGTATCTCTTTCCCTTCCTGTCTCTTGGATTGCTTTCATTTCCCAGACCTATTTCCCCTGCCGGTTTCTTTTCAGCTGCCTGTGCCTGAGTCCCTCTCCATTTGTGCCTCTCTCTTCTTATCTACTGAGGAAGATGAGGGGAAGATAGAGTCGTTGAATGACAGAGCTGGAAGTCCCTGTTGGAAACAATCATTAGAGAAAGTTTGCTTTCACCCTTACTGAGCCCCAGTGCATGCTGGATTCATGGCTTGCAGGTATGGGGCTGGGCTATAGAAAATTGGCTTATGGATGGTGGTAGCATCCACAAAAGGCTCTGTGATTTCCACAGTGTGAGCATTCATCACTGATGAACACTGTAAGGCATCCCATTAGTATCTGTGGGGGTGTTCAGGCTGGAGAAGAGGAGGCTGAGAGGAGACCTCATTGCTCTCTACAGCTCCCTTGGAGCGAGGAGGGGGCAGCCTCTGCTCCTTGGTGGCAAGGGACAGGAGCAGAGGCAATGGTTCCAAGCTGCAGCAGGGCAGGTTCAGGCTGGATGCTAGGAAATATTTCTTCTCAGAGAGGGCTCTCAGCCATTGGAATGGTCTGCCCAGGGCAGTGCTGGAGTCACCATCCCTGGAGGTGTTCCAGCAGCCTGTGGAGCTACAGCTTAGGGACATGGTTTGGTGTTGACCCTGCAGTGCTGGGCAGAGGGTTGGATTGGATGAGCTTGGAGGTTTCTTCCAATTGGATGTTTTCTGTGTTTCTGTGGTTACCTCTATAGGGCATGGAGACTTTGGGGTAGAAGCAAGGACTCAGGCACGAGACCAAAAGGTCAGTTGAAGTGCTGCCATTTGCCACAATAAAAGTAACAAAAAAGTACAGCACAGGTACAGCTTCTTAAAGAAGCTTTTCTGCCCATGGCAGAAAAGTATGTGGTGACACATCCCTAGGAGAACTCATGTGACATCAGGGAAAGCAACATAGTTTGATAGAGGAACTGACCCTTACATTTCTGTAATCACATAATGCTTCTAGAGAAGGGAAGAGATAATGAGCACTAGATGTTTGCATCAGATGCTTTCTTCCTTTACAGAAAGCTGCCCTTTCTCCTGCCACATGTATTTCGCCTGCCACATGTGCTTGTCCTGCCACATGTATTTCTCCTGCCCTAAAGAAAGGAAATCCTGAAAAGTGTGAGTCTTTGTTAGGTAATTAACTTTCATATCAAGAGGAGGGAATCTGAAGGCTAGCATAGGGCTGGTAGAAAATGCAAACTGTTTTTTCCTTCCCAAAGAAGTGTGGTGGGACAATAGCAACAGTGAGAGGAGGGCAGGGAAAGCACTGCAGCCTGATAAACTCAGACCAATCCATCACAACAATCCTATCTTGAATTCCTGTTAATGCTCTGCTGCCTTGTGGGAGTCCTATTTTGATTTTCTTTTTTATCTCTTCAGACATGAAACTAAGGAATCTCAGCTTGCCTAGAAAAAAAAACCAACACTCAAGTGTATTTAGACCTTCCTTCCTATCTAGGGCAAGGGAAGGAGGAGAATGGGACTCTTACCGCAGAGTAAATGTGCGGACGACACCAAGCTGGGGGCAGGATTTGATCTGCTGGAGGGCAGAGAGGCTTTGCAGAGGGACCTCGACAGGCTGGACAGATGGGCAGAGGCCAAGGGCAGGAGATTGAACACATCCAAGTGCCAGGTGCTGCACATTGGCCACAGCAACCCCAGGCAGTGCTACAGGCTGGGGTCAGAGTGGCTGGAGAGCGGCCAGGCAGAGAGGGACCTGGGGGTATGGGTCAATGGTAGGCTGAACATGAGCTTGCAGTGTGCCCAGGCAGCCAAGAGGGCCAATGGCATCCTGGCCTGCATCAGAAACAGTGTGGCCAGCAGGAGCAGGGAGGTCATTGTGCCCCTGTGCACTGCACTGGTTAGGCCACACCTTGAGTCCTGTGTCCAGTTCTGGGCCCCTCAGTTTAGGAAGGAGGTTGACTTGCTGGAAGGTGTCCAGAGAAGGGCAACAAAGCTGCGGAGGGGTTTGGAGCACAGCCCTGTGAGGAGAGGCTCTGGGAGCTGGGGTTGCTTAGCCTGGAGAAGAGGAGGCTCAGGGGTGACCTTCTTGCTCTCTACAACTCTCTGAAGGGAGGTTGTAGCCAGGCAGAGGTTGGGCTCTTCTCCCAGGCAGCCAGCACCAGAACAAGAGGACACAGTCTCAGGCTGCACCAGGGCAGGTTTAGACTGGAGGTTAGGAAGAAGTTCTATACAGAGAGAGTGATTGCCCATTGGAATGGGCTGCCTGGGGAGGTGGTGGAGTCACCTTCATTGGAGGTGTTCAGGAAGAGGCTTGATGGGGTGCTTGGTGCCACGGTTTAGTTGTTTAGGTGGGTTGGATTGTGTTGTATTGTATTGTATTGAGGTGGGTTGGATTGGTTGCTGGGTTGGACGCGATGATCTTGAAGATCTCTTCCAACCTGGTGCATTGTATTATTGCATTATTAGTACAGCTGTGTCTTCTTGGACCTTCGGGCTGGTTACATCCTAGGAACATCTCTATCCGTCTCTAGCACTTTTTGCAGGAGTGAATTTTTTAGGTGAAGGATGGGTTTATAAGTAGCTCACAGAAGCTAATAAATGATTTATAGGTGTTGTGATAGTTAATCAATTATTTCAGACTGTCAAAGAAGTCAAGAGGCTGCTTATAACCACAGCTCGTACTCATCAAAGCCGCTTTACTTTGGCTGTGTTTGCTCGTGCTTCGGTCTCAGTGTGTTGCAGACATGCTAACGTTTATTAATGATTTATTAGCCTGATAGAAACCATCTATAAAGGCAAGCTGTGTGCAAAGTGAGACCATGCTTGCTTATTTCTGCTTTCCTTCTATTGAGAGAGGTCTGCTCCAGGCAGCTTGCAGAGCTGATGGGAAGAAGCAGTGTTTCTTCTCTCTCTACTACCCTGAGCTTAAAGCTAAGAGGAGGACTTCATTTTTCTTGTCTTGTCAGTAACTTAATCCTTTGAGGTTTTACTGTTCCTGAAATAATAAAGCCAGTCTGGAGCCAAAGGAAAGCCCTTCTCTTTTCTGAGGAAAGCACAAGGATGGAGTAACCTTGGTCTTTCCCTGGCTAGTCAGCAGCCGTTTTCTGCTGGGGATTATTCCCCATCTGGGAGAGCAGAAGCTTTCCCCACAAATAAGACTCTGTCCTGCAGACTGCAGTGGTCCTCTGCACCAGAGTCCATAGCGAATACATGTGAGGGTAGAACTGGCCAAGGGAAGATGAACCCAGGAGACAAATTATGTGTTTTCTGCATGGAATTTACCAAAGCAAAAATTCATTTTCATGTTCCAGTGGGAATCTGCCCTTTCTAAACTTAGATTTAATAAGCCCTGTAAAAATTATGTAAGCCTTCTTTTAACTCCTTTCTCTCTTCTGCAGCCTGAGGAGTAAAACGTTGTGCAGGCAAAGCAATGCTGCCATTAAGGGGCAGAAATCTGCTGTAGCATCACATGTGGCATGGGGCAAGAGACTTTGCCAGGTTGTTCCCTTCCTTACTTCACTCAGAAAAGAAAGAAAGAAGAAACCCCACACACCTTTGTTTGGTTTTGTTTTGTTTTTGTGTGTTCAGTAATCTGCAAAAATTAAGTGAATGGGCAAGGCAGAACCCTGCAGAATTTATTTGTTTGCTTGCTTATTTCCTGCCAAATTCCAGCTAATTCTCCATTCTCTTTTTTGGTTGTAATAAGAGCATATATGATGAGTTGTTACAGAGGGGGTATTTTACTGCTGCTGAGTGTTCCTAGGTCCCACTGCTAGCCACCAGCACTTCAGCATCTTGTCACAGGATCACAGATCAGAGGGTGTTAGGGTTGGAAGGGACCCCTTGAGATCTTCCAGTACCAACCCCCCTGCCAGAGCAGGACCAGAGAATCCAGCACAGGTCACACAGGAACACATCCAGACAGGGCTTTGGAAAGTCTCCATAGAAGGAGACTCCACAACCTCTCAGGGCAGCCTGCTCCAGGGCTCTGTCACCCTTACAGTCAAGAAGTTCCTCCGCATGTTGAGGTGGAACCTCCTGTGCTGTTTACATCTGTTGACCATTGTCTATCATGGAGCACAAGTGAGCAGAGGCTGTCCCTGTCCCTTCCGTCCTGACCCCCAGCCCTCAGCTACTGATAGACATTGATCAGATGCCCTCTCAGCCTTCTCCTCTCCACACTAAACAGCCCCAGGGCTCTCAGCCTCTCCTCACCAGGCAGTGCTCCAGCCCTCCCTTGGACTCTCTCCAGCAGATCCCTGTCCTTCTTGAACTGGGGAGCCCAGAACTGGATGCGGAATAGAGGGGGAGGAGAACCTCCCTGGATGTGCTGGGCACACTCCTCTGGATGCACCCCAGTGTCTGGATCAGTTGCTTTGTTAAAAGAGGAAAACAACTTCCTCTGCTTTCAGTATCAGCTGGTCCAGACTCTGGCCTGGTGTCAGTCCATACCTCACCTCTGGGCAGCCTGGTCCAGTGCTCTGTGAGCCTCACAGTGAAGAAGTTCCTCCTCATGTCAATGTCAGCATCCAGTGGACAAAAAAGAATGAGTTCTACCTCTTTCCTTTGCTGCGTCAGAGCAAAAGGAAGAACACTTCTGCAGTGTCATGGTTTCCTCTCTCTTGATGAGCTGTTGTTTCTTTTAGCTCTTGCCACTGCGTGTCTATTTCAGAGACACAAGGAGTCAAAGGAGTAATGGATTTTATGCCACAAATTGATCATTTTTTTCTCAAATCTGTTGGCTCACTCCAGTCCAGAATCCTTGGGAATACATACAGAAAGCTCTGTGAGAAGCAGCATAATTCTTTCAAGGAGTTTGTGCCAGCCTTGTGGCCAGTACATTTATTATCATTTAAGCCTGACACACAACTCTAATCAGGAGACCTGTTCCTCAAATGAATGCTCCTTCTGCGCCTGACTGCTTAATCTGCCCTCCACAGGATTATTTGTGTGCTGGATTTGCAGAGCTGATGCGTAATGGTAGCAATCTGTCCTTATTACAGTGGGGAGAAACAGGTGAGGTATGGACTGACACCAGGCCAGAGTCTGGACCAGCTGATACTGAAAGCAGAGGAAGTTGTTTTCCTCTTTTAACAAAGCAACTGATCCAGACACATTCAGAGGAGTGTGCCCAGCACATCCAGGGAGGTTCTCCTCCCCCTCTATTCCGCATCCAGTTCTGGGCTCCCCAGTTCAAGAGGGACAGGGATCTGCTGGAAAGAGTCCAAGGGAGGGCTGGAGTAATGCCTGGTGAGGAGAGGCTGAGGGCCCTGGGGCTGTTTAGTCTGGAGAGGAGAAGACTGAGAGGGCATCTGATCAATGTCTATCAATAGCTGAGTGCTGGGGGTCAGGAAGGAAGGGACAGGGACAGCCTCTGCTCACTTGTGCTCCATGATAGACAATGGTCAACAGATGTAAATAGCACAGGAGGTTCCACCTCAACATGAGGAGGAGCTTCTTGACTGTAAGTGTGACAGCACTGGAGCAGGCTGCCCTGAGAGGTTGTGGAGTCTCCTTCTATGGAGACTTTCCAAAGCCCCATCTGGATGTGCTCCTGTGTGACCTGTGCTGGATTCTCTGGTTCTGCTCTGGCAGGGGGGTTGGACTGGAAGATCTCCAGAGGTCCCTTCCAACCCCTAACATCCTCTGATCTTGTGTTCTTATGATCCTGTGACACACTATATGGAGGGGGTTTGGGTTTTGTTTTTAATTCTCAGTACAGTTTGACCTTCAGAAGGACAGGGAGCAATGCAATTCAGAGGTCTGCTGCCTCCACGCTCAACTCCTTGCTTGTGTCTGTGCTGCCGAGAAATCCCAAAACACTGAAACAGACACTTTGAGCTCCCAGGGAGAAAAAAAGAAAGGGAACCAGCAGCCTTTTCTTGCTTTCTTGTTAAATATCTCTATTTAAATGCAAATGATCATCTGACACTGCCAAACAAAGTCATGTACCAGGAAGCAGGCAGGCAAGTTGGAAAAAAGTAATAAAAAAATGACAATTGTTTTTGAAGATTCTGGGTCCCTTTAATATCCAGGAGGAGCAGAAGTGGCTGAATATATTTATGGTTGCATGGCAAGGATCAGGTCAGCACCTAGGAATTTCAAATGGGAAGGTTTTGATGTAAATATAGCTCTTTGCAGAAGTCGGGGGAGATCTCTAGTTCCAGATGTCTCCACGTGATCTCATAAGTTTCCTCTGTTACCCTGCAGCATATGTCATGGTGGAAAGCCCACTGCAGGCAGTCTGTTTTGGAAGGGGGTAGAATCCAGGAACAGACAGAGAAAGAAGCAGCCAAAGTGGTGCCTTACACACACAGCTACACACACAGGTAGCCTGAGCAAACAGGGAGGCACAGCTGGAAGGCTAAAGAACAGCTCAAGTCGTACCTGCCACCTGCAGGCTCATCAGGAACAAGAAGCCCTCAGGAGTATGTTCTTGTAATCACTGCTGTTCAAAGAGGATATTCCCCTTTCAGTAACCCACAGAGAACTACCCATCCTTGCACACCTGCAGCAGGGCCTCAGTCTCTGAACAGTGGAGCTGTTTGGTCCCTGTCATTAAGGTGATGTTGGGTTACAGTCATAGAATCAGCCATAGAATCACAGAATGGTTTGGTGATTCTAAACTCTGCTTATTCTGATTTAGTGGACAGCAAACTGAGGTGCAGAAGAGCACAACCTACTGTCCAAAGTCACAGTGGAAAGCCCAGTGCAGGCAGTCTGTATTGGAAGGGGTTAGAATACAGGAAAAGAAAGAGAAAGAAGCAGGCAAAGTGGTGACTTGTTCTGCTTCAGGAATGGGTGGTTCATAGAATCACAGAGTGGTCTGGTTTGGAAGGGACCTCCAAAGGCCATCCAGTCCAACCCCCTCTGCAGTCAGTAGGGACATCCCCACATAGATCAGGTTGCCCAGAGCCCTCTCCACCCTCACTTTGAATATCTCCAGGGATGGGGCCCCAACCACCTCCCTGGGCAACCTGTTCCAGTGTTCCACCACCTTCTGGTGCAGAACTTGTTCCTCACATCCAATCTCAATCTGCTCTGCTCTAGTTTGAAGCCCTTGGTCCTGTCCCTGCAGGCCTTTGCAAACAGTCTCTCTCTATCCCTGTGCAGTGCATTGTACTGCATCTACCTGCAAGACTTCTGGACTTCTTAGTACACTCCCGACCCCTGAAGACAGACAAGTCTGAGATTTGACTGCAAGGGTTGGACACCAAACAGTCATGCAGGGGGAAGCTCTGTTGTCTCTCAAGCTGCCCCCCAGCAGTGATGCTCCAGCTCAGATGAGGACTAAGCAATGCAAATAGTCAAAAAGTTATCTGAGTGTACACCCAGGACCCTTTCCCCTCCTCACTTCTTCTGCTGGTATGTAGAACCCACTTCCTGGGGACCATTTTTATTCAGCTGTACCTTATGAAGCCTCCTCTGTCAAAATCCTCCCTCTGGTTCACCGTTTACCTCACCTTCTTTCTACACTCCCATTCCTGTAAGCCAATGCAGACCTGTTTGCTTTCTGCACAGGGTTCCAGTAGTCTCTTAATAATCGTAATAATCGTTATTAGTGATTAAAGTTACATTATTCATGCCAGATGGAGCCCCCTCCCTGCCCGCCAGAACCAGTTTGCATTATGTAGTTATAGTACATTTGTGATCTGAATAAGCAGATGGCAGTGTGACAGCAGATTATGTGCTGGTGATGTCAGCAACAACACTTCCCAAGTCTAATTGCTTTAAATGAACATGACTGCAGCAAGGAGCTGGTGGTTTTAACGAGGGAGCTGGCAGCCAGTGTGGTAATTACTGCATAACGATACCACTAGAACAGTGCTGGCCCAGGGGCAGGAGTGGTGGCTTTGAAAAGGGAGTGAGAGCAAGGCTGGCCTGGCCCCACTGCCCCGGGGGAATGGCTCAGCTCTGTGATGTCCTGCAGGCACACTGCTGGCCAGGAAGCAGCGCTCTCTTTTCATAGACTCACGGAATGGTCTGGGCCAGAAGGGATCTCCAAAGCTCATCCAGTCCAAGCCCCTCTGCAGTCAGCAGGGACATCCCCAACTAGATCAGGTTGCCCACAGCCCTCTCCAGCCTACCTTGAATATCTTCAGGGATAGGGCCTCAACCACCTCCCTGGGCAGCCTGTGTCAGTGTTCCACCACCCTCCTGGTGCAGAACGTGTTCCTCAACCTAAATCTGCTCTTCTGTAGTTTGAAGCCATTGCCCCTGGTCCTGTCCCTGCAGGCCTTTGCAAACAGTCTCTCTCCATCCTTCATGTAGCCCCTTCAGGTACTGGCAGGCTGCTATTAGGTCTCCCTAGAGCCCTCTCTTCTCCAGGCTGAACACCCACAGCTTCCTCAGCCTGTCCTTGCAGCAGAGCTGCTCCAACCCCCTGATTATTTTCTTGGCCTTCCTCTGAACCTGCTCTATCAGGTCTATGTCTTCCCTATATTGAGGGCTCCAGACCTGGATGTAGTACTCCAGGTAAGGTCTCAACCAGAGCTCTGGGAGCATTCAGCAGTTAGGAGAAAGAAGCATAGGTGCAGGAGTGTGGCTAAGGTCTGGCCACATCCGGATAGGAGCTGTGGAATGAGTCAGGACTGGAGTGGCACTGGCCATGTTCTGTCCTCCTGCCTCTGCTCTTTACAATGGAATCACCTGCAGTTCCTTTTCTCAAGGGACTAAACCTGTCAGCATGTGAAGCATCATACAGAGCATCACCTCCAGGTTCAGAAGGAGGTGGTTTCCCTCAGAAGCACAGCTGCAGGCCACTAGTGAACTAGCAGCCAGAAATGGGAAGGCTCTGTGAGCTTAGCTGTTCTTGTAGTTAGGTGTTTGCTCAGTGCACATGTCCTTTGCCAGGCCATTGTACATGAAGGCTGGGCAGGCTTTCGGTGGAGAGGGCTGGCTTGGAAGGGAAGGCATGGACTGTATCACCTCATTCCTCAGATTAAACTGAACATTAGGCGGGTAGGTAGGTCAGTAGGTAGGTAGATAGGTAGAGAGAGATGATAGATAGATAGATAGATAGATAGATAGATAGATAGATAGATAGAAAGATAGATAGATAGATAGATAGATAGATAGATAGATAGATAGATAGATAGATAGATAGATAGACACAGGAGGGATAGATAGATAGATAGATAGATAGATAGATAGATAGATGATAGACACAGGAGGGATAGATAGATGATAGATAGATAGATAGATAGATAGATAGATAGATAGATAGATAGATGATAGATGATAGATAGATAGATAGATAGATAGATAGATAGATAGGTGATAGATAGTGATAGATAGATAGATAGATAGATAGATAGGTGATAGATGATGGAGTAAGGAGTGGATCTTACACAGGCTGTACAGAGCAAAAGTAATAGCACTGAGTGGTGCATTTGTTCTTCAGTCCCTCAGCCTTGTTGATATGATTTGGTTTTAAGGTGTTACAGACATTAGACATAGCTGAGAGGCACTTAGGGTCTAAAGCAGCCACAGTTCATGCAGGCTTGACACCAGCTCTGGCTGGGCATTTTTTTTACAGGCTGTTTCAAACTTGGTAAGGCATAAAGGCCCTTCAAAGACAGGCTGGGCTCTGCTCTTCAGCCCTGCTGGAGACTGAGGACATGAAAGGAATCCACATTTCTAATCTGCCTCCCTTCCTGTCTCTCCTGCAGGTGGCCGTTGCCATAAGTCCTGCACAGGCCGATGCTGGGGACCCACGGAGAATCACTGCCAGACCTGTAAGTATGCAAGAACCTGGGAAACAAAGGACTGGAGGGAAAGGGATCCTGGGGGTTGGTTTGGTTGGTTTGGTTTTGGGTGGGGTTTTTGTGTGTGTGTGTTTGGTTGGTTGGTTGGTTTTTTAATTGTGAAGGGCTATTACAACTTCTGGGTTAAAATAAAAACGATTTGAAATCCCTTCCCCCCCCTCCCCCCCAAGAGCTGATCTGCTCTTTTCCCACCCCTGTGAATTCGTGGTTTTCTTCCCTCCCCTGTGCTTTTTCACAATGCTTAAGATAACTTGAATTTTCTTCTCACTTCTTGGTGGCAACACAGAGCAGGGCTCCTGAGGATATAGCTGCTTATTTTGGAATCCTCTGCAATGAACACTGCAGGAACAGGAGAAGCCACAGGGCAGATTTGGAGATCTTTAACCATGGCCTCACGCCGCAAAGTTCCTAAGGCCAGAGTACTCCTGTTAATTTCAGTGGGAGCCTGGGAATATTAGTTATCTCCTTAGAATCACCCCAGAGTGTCTGTGAGCTGTAGGGAAAGAGAGAAGAATGGTTGTTTTGTGAAGAAGGCAGGAAGCGAAGGCTTGTTCTCAATGTCTGTCTGTCCTCTTGAATTTAAAGAGCATTAAAATGAAGAAAAATAACTCAATGGAGAGAGCTTCTTCCTTGTGTGCTTTCAGCTCCTTCAGACAGGCATTAGAGAGCTAGAAGTGCAGTCACAATATTAGCAAATATAAGAGAGGAGAGAACTGAGAGCTGTCTTTTCCTCCAAGCTTTTCCTTTCCTCGCCTTGTGGGAATAGAGCTATCCTTTACTGAGCCTTCCTCTGAAATCGAGGAGGCTGGAAATTGGTTGAGTTTGCTGGAATCACTCTTCCTAGGAAATGAAATGGTTGCTGCTATCTCCCCCAGAGAGGCCTGCCTGGGCTTCTGCTTCTCTCCTTGGCTGAGTTGTAGATAGGAAGCAGGGATTGTGACAAATGAAGCGCTATCAGGCGAGCACACCAGCTAAGTCTCTCAGCTGCTGATAGCCAGTGTCACCTACCTTTTTTTGTGCTGGAAATATTTGGAACAGTGCAGCTGGGCCCTTTTTTGCTGCTTCTTTTTTTTTTTTTTTTTATTTGTGACTACTTGGAGCAAGAGATAAGGGGAAATTAGAAATGGCAGACACAGCTTCACATGAACATGTTACCAGTGAGAACGAGCAGGAAATTCAAGCTGACCCAGTGTCCATGGCAAAGCCAGGGGGGACGGAGCTGTGCATCTGCAGAGGCTCTGCCACCCTGCCAGGCACTGCTTTTCCTTCAGGAGCATCAGCTGGTGTTGCTGATGGCAGCTGCAGCTCACTAAAGTTAACATGTCCTTATATTGCTGTTTCATATTGGATTGTATCTGTGGGTGTGATTATAAAAGTCACAGGAATAACTGTGTGACAAACCCAGCAGAGTGAAGCTAAGCAGGTTCTGCTTCATCTGAATCAAGCCAGTACAGCTTCTGCCTTTGCTAGCAGTCTTTATGAAAGCCTCGAGGAAGGCAATGCTCAGAAAGCCTCCTTGCATCAAGGTTATGTGCTGAAGTAGCTAAAGGAACTTAAACCCAGACTGACCAAATTACTGTATACCATGGTGAGGCTAGAATTAACTAATGCTGGTTGTTTCTCTGCCTTAATGAGAGACCTGCTTGTCTATTAAAGCTATAACCTCTGTAAGATCCTGGGTGACCCACTGCTGTGTGAGTACAGACCTGTTCAGACCTTCTGTGGTTAGCTTACCCAAGAACACTGCAAAACCCTGGCAGATAGATGGCACAAGGACAGTGTGTTCCTGGCCGAGGCCTTAGGGAGGCACAGTCAACTTGGAGGCCTGTAGTTGGTGGTGCTCCCCAGGGATCTGTCCTGGGCCCAGTTTTTTTCAGTATCTTTATCAGTGACCTGGCTGAGGGCATTGAGTGCACCCTCAGCAATTCTCTGATAATACAGAACTGGGGGTGGCTGACACCTGCCAGGCTGTGCTGCCTCCCAACCAGAGCTGGACAGGCTGAAGGCTGGCTGCAGCCAAACCTCAGGGAGTTCAATAAGGACAAGTGCAGGGTCCTGCATCTGGGGAGGAGTAACAGCAGGCACCAGGACAGGTTAGGGAATGCCCTGCTGGAGAGCAGCTCCATGGAGAAAGAGCTTGGAGTGCTGGTGGGCAGCAAGTTCTGAAGGGGACAGCAATGTGGCCAAGAGAGCCAAGGGGATCCTGGGGTGCAGCAAGAAAAAGGTGGCCAGCAGGGCTGGGGAGGATTTTCTCCCCCTCTGCTCTGACCTGCTGAGACCACAGCTGCAATCCTGTGTCCAGTTCTGGGCTCCCCAGGTCAAGAGAGACAGAGACCTGCTGCAGAGAGTCCAAGGGAGAGCCAGGAGGATGCTTAGGGGACTTGAGCATCTCCCCTGTGAAGAGAGACTGAGAGCCCTGGGGCTGTTTATAGAGTCTGGAGAAGAGAAGGCTGAGAGGGGATCTGATCAATGTCTATCAAGAGCTGAGGGCTGGGGGTCAAGTGGAGGGGGCCAAGCTCTTTTGGGTGCTGCACAGTAGCAATACAAAGACCAATGGATGCAGACTCAAACAGAAAAGGTTTCAGCTCAACATGAGGAGAAACTTCTTTGCAGTGAGGGTGACAGAGGCCTGGAGCAGGCTGCCCAGAGAGGTTGTGGAGTCTCCTTCTCTGGAGCCTTTCCAACCCCGCCTGGATGCATTCCTGTGCAGACTCCCCTGGGTGATGCTGCTCTGGCAAGAGGGGTGGGCTGGATGATCTCTGGAGGTCCCTTCCAACCTCTAATGTGCTGTGATTCTGTGATTCTTAGCTCCAGCCTTGCATAAAGCTGGAAAGTCCAGTGGGCCTCTATGTATCTGCAGATGTCTCTGTGGCTGGATCAGCTCCCATGGTCTCAACCTGTATAAAGCACTGCTGTTAGATAAGCAAAGTGATTTGGTGGATTAATGTACTAATACCAGAGAAACCAAAACTTATCTGCAGTGCTGTGAAGTCAGCAGCTTAGCAGAGCTGCAGGCCGGATTGCTGCATGCTGGGTTTGCTGCAGGACTGACAGCTATCTCTCTCTGCACAGTGGCTGCCTTCTCAGATCCCAACGATGGGGACAGGCTGAGGCGGAGCCATGGATTTAAAGTAACAAATGGTGGAAAGATGTGTGTGGTGGCTTGAAATTACCCCCAACTGACTTGGAGAACTACCCCCAAAATACATCTCCAGAGCAGCTCCGTTTGGGAGGGAAGCAAATGAAGCTCCATTTACAAGCAAACTACAATCTAGAGATAGGAAATGCAATGAATATGTACAAAACATACAACAGATGTACAAGACAGCTATAGTTACAATTGATAAACAACACAGAAATTTCTCAGGTCCCCTTGGATGGATCCAGGGGACCTGTTCACCTCCTCCTCCACTCCCTCCCTCCTTCCTGGTACCTCACACAGCAGTCAAAACAGAGATCCCTGGATCAGGATCCAGGAGAGAGAGAGAGAAGTTGCAAGCAAAATGACAGAAGAAGAAAAGAGAGCAAGAACTGTTTGTGCCTCTGCTCTATATCCCATTAGGAATCCAATGAGTTCTATAGACCTTAGCATTATTTTCCTTTTGTATCCAATGGTAATTTATTTTACTTTCAGTCTTTGCAGTCAGGAACTACACTAAAGCTCCCCCTTCAAACTGCTCCAGTGTGTCATCTACAGGGAGATACACTGATCACAGCTCAGATTTGAAATAGCTGCTCCACAGCCTTTTACCTTCAAGCATGCTCTGCAGCCTCTGATTGTCAGGGACAGAAGTTAATTTTCTATTGTGTATTTCTTCTTTGCCTCCCTGACCTCCCTGCACCTTGGGGGTAAACAGCAGGATTTAAGGCAGAGTCTGCCTATTAGGCTGGCAGTTGGTATTTCTTCTTTGCACTTGCTCAAAATGTGGTTTGGTTTCTTTGAAAACTGTTGGAAGGAAAGCAAATGAGCAGAGGCTCAAAACATGGAACTGCAAGTGGTGCTTTTCCTGCCTTCATTTCTGATTTTAAAAGCAGGCCTGGCTCTCAGACTCCTAAGGGCTGTTCTTAGAATAGAATAGAATAGAATAGAATAGAATAGAATAGAATAGAATAGAATAGAATAGAATAGAATAGAATAGAATAGAAATAGAATAGAATTGAATTGAAATGGAATAGAACAGGAATAGAATAGAATAGAATAGAATAGAATAGAATAGAATAGAATAGAATAGGAGTAAACCAGGTTGGAAGAGACCTTCAAGATCATCGCGTCCAACCTATCAACCAACACCACCTAATCAACTAAACCATGGCACCAAGCACCCCATCCAGTCTCCTCCTTAACACCTCCAATGATGGTGACTCCACCACCTCCCCAGGCAGCACATTCCAATGGGCAATCACTCTCCTTGTGTAGAATTTCTTCCCCACCTCCAGCCTAAACCTCCCCTGGTGCAGCCTGAGACTGTGTCCTCTTGTTCTGGTGCTGGCTGCCTGGGAGAAGAGACTAACCCCCACCTGGCTACAACCTCCCTTCAGGGAGTTGTAGAGAGCAAGAAGGTCACCCCTCAGTCTCCTCTTCTCCAGGCTAAGCAACCCCAGCTCCCTCAGCCTCTCCTCACAGGGCTGTGCTCCAGACCCCTCTCCAGCTTTGTTGCCCTTCTCTGGACACCTTCCAGGAATTCCACATCCTTCCTAAACTGAGGGGCCCAGAACTGGACACAGGACTCAAGGTGTGGCCTAACCAGTGCAGTGCACAGGGGCACAATGACCTCCCTGCTCCTGCTGGCCACACTGTTCCTGATGCAGGCCAGAGATAGGCTGGTTGGTATCACTAACCTTAACCTTGTCAACTTGGGGATGCACCAGTGTCAAATGCAGGACTACATCCCAGTGTCAAACTATTTTGTTCCTAGAAACAAGCCAGAGGCATGGCTGCATTTTAATCATTTTATGGTTTTTTTTTTGTTGTTGTTGTTGTGTTGTTGTTGTTCTTTTAAGGAGTCACTGAAGCAAAAAATTCTAATGGGCCCCCTCCCAAGATAAGATTTAAATTATTTTCCTGGGAAAGGATAAAAAAACATTTGAAATATCTTAATCCATGGCTTCCAGTTCAAATTACATGTAGCAAAAACTCCAAATCCTTTTGTTTTGTTGCATGAATAGCATCCCCCCAGCTCCTTCTTATGTTGCCTTCCAGCAATGTCTCTATGTGCTTCTAACTCTGTCTGCAGCACCACCTGCATCTAACTCTGTCCTAATGTCTGTCTGAATGTGACAGGGAAAATTTACACATTGAGGAAGGCAGTTAGTAGGGAATTTAAGATACCTTCTTACAATACCATACAATACAATACACCAGGTTGAAAGGGACCTTCAAGATCACCGTGTCCAACCCATCAACCAATCCAACCCACCTAAACAACTAAACCATGGCACCAAGCACCCCATCAAGTCTCCTCCTGAACACCTCCAGTGAAGGTGACTCCAGCACCTCCAGGGCTAGCCCATCCCAATGGGCAATCACTCTCTCTGTATAGAACCTAACATCCAGCCTAAACCTCCCCTGGCACAGCTTGAGACTGTGTCCTCTTGTTCTGGTGCTGGCTGCCTGGGAGAAGAGACCAACCCCCACCTGTCTACAACCTCCCTTCAGGGAGTTGTAGAGAGCAAGAAGGTCACCCCTGAGTCTCCTCTTCTCCAGGCTAAGCAAACCCAGCTCCCTCAGCCTCTCCTCACAGGGCTGTGTTCCAAACCCCTCACCAACTTTGTTGCCCTTCTCTGGACACCTTCCAGCAAGTCAACCTCCTTCCTAAACTGAGGGGCCCAGAACTGGACACAGGACTCAAGGTGTGGCCTAACCAGTGCAGTGGACAGGGGCAGAATCACCTCCCTGCTCCTGCTGGCCACACTCTTCCTGATGCAGGCCAGGATGCCATTGGCCTTCTTGGCTGCCTGGGCACACTGCAGGCTCATGTTCAGCCTACCATCCACCAGCACCCCCAGGTCCCTCTCTGCCTGGCCGCTCTCAGCCACTCTGACCCCAGCCTGTAGCACTGCCTGGGGTTGCTGTGGCCAATGTGCAGCACCTGGCACTTGGATGTGTTCAATCTCCTGCCCTTGGCCTCTGCCCATCTGTCCAGCCTGTCGAGGTCCCTCTGCAAAGCCTCTCTGCCCTCCAGCAGATCAACTCCTGCCCCCAGCTTGGTGTCATCTGCAAATTTACTGATGATGCTAGCAGATAGGGAAGATGTAATTTCAGGGTACAGTTTTTACATTTAACAGTCCATCATTCTTTTGCAATGAAAGAAATTAGTAAACACGAGTCTTGAACATTTTTAAGGTAGATGTAGTCTTTGTTTCTGTGTCAGAAAAGGCTAATGTGGAACTGCTTGAGAAAGAATATTTTCCAGAGCATTGGGCACTCACCCACTAGAATGTAACCCCCTTTGAAAGCCACAGGAACAAACCATTTTGGAAGCTCATAGAATCATAGAGTGTTAGGGGCTGGAAGGAACCTCCAAAGCTCATCCAGTCCAATCCCCCTGCCAGAGCAGCATCACCTAGAGCAGGTCACACAGGAACACATCCAGGTGGGGTTTGAAGATCCCCAGAGAGGGAGACTCCACAACCCCCATGGGCAGCCTGCTCCAGGCCTCTGTCACCCTCACAGGGAAAAAATTCTTCCTCCTGTTTCCATGGAACTTCCTCTGCCTCAACTTCCACCACTGCCTCTTGTGATGGCATTGGGCATCCCCCAGCAGAGCCTGGCTCCAGCCTCTGGGCACTTGCTCAATCTTTATCACCAGCAATGAGGTCACCTCTCAGGCTCCTCCTCTCCAAGCTCCAGAGCCCTCAGCTCCCTCAGGCTCTCCTCAGGAGGAAGATGTTCCACTGCTTCATCATCTTTGTGGCTCTGTGCTGGACTCTCTCAAGCAGTTCTCTGAGGTCCTTCTTGAACTGAGGGGCTCAGAACATGGGGGTCACAATATTCCAGATGTGGCCTCACCAGGGCAGAGCAGAGGGGGAGGAGAACCTCTCTTGCTCTATTCACTGCAGCCCTTCTAATCCACCCCAGGATGCCATTGACCTTCTTGGCCACCAGAGCACATTGCTGGCTCAGGGTCAATCTCCCATCCACTAGGACCCCCAGGCCCCTTTCCCCTTCCCTGCTCTCTAGCAGGTCAGTCTCCAACCTCCTCTGCTCCATGGGGTTGTTCTTTCCCAGGTGCAAGACTCTCCCCTTGCCCTTGTTGAATTCCATTCCATTTCTCCCTGCCCAGCTCTCAGCCTGTCCAGGTCTGGCTGCATGGCAGCACAACCCTCCTGTGGCAGCCACTCCTCCCAGCTTTGTGTCCTCAGCAAACTTGCTGGCAGTGCCCTCTGTGCCCTCATCAAGTTACTAATCAAATTTTAAAATCTAGGGTTAGGTTGTTACTATTTTTGCTGCTGATGTCTGGTAAGAGTTGCTTTGGGATTGTTTGTTTGTTTTACTTTTCCTATTGAAAAAAAAAGGCAACTTTTACAAATGCAATGCAGTGTTTTATTAGAATGACAGATTATGTACTTTGTCCTTGAGGAGTCATAAAAGGGCTTAGACTGGAAGAGACCTTAGAGGTCATCTAATCCAAGCTCCTGCCATGGGTAGGGACACCTCTCACCTAGCCCATGTTATCCCAGGCCCCATCCAACCTGGCCTTCAACACCTCCAGGGAGGGGACAGCCACAACCTCTCTGGACAATCCAGCTCTTGCCACCCTCACAGGAAAAATTTCTTCCTAAGAACCTATTCCCCTTCAGTTTCAATCCATTTCCCCTTGTCCTATGGGTGGACACTCTTGTAAAAAGTCCCTCTGCAGCCTTCCTGTAGGCTCCATTCAGGTACTGGAAGGCAGCTCTAAGGTCCCCCTGCAGCCTTCTCTTCTCCAGGCTGAACAATACAGGTTCCCTCAGCCTATCTTCACAGCAGAGGTGTTCCAAGTCCTGGATCATCTTTGTGGCCTTCTCTGGACTCTCTCCAACAGATCTGTGTCCTTCTTATGCTGGGGACATGAGAACAGCAGGCAGTATTGGGGGTGGGATCTCAGCAGAGCATAGTCAAGAGGCAGAATCCCCTCTCCTACCCTGCTGCCCACACTCTTGCTGATGCATGCCAGCACACAGCTGCCTGTTGTGCTGTATGAGGGCACTGCTGGCTCCTGGGGAGCTTCTCATCTACCAACACCCCCCAAGTCCTCTTCAGGGCTACTCTCAAGATTACTGAAACAGATAAGAAAAAAAAAAAAAGAAATAAAAATATAAGCCCAACTAAAGGCATGCAAAAAAGGCAAAGAACCTTCAAATCAACCCCCAAACATCCACCTTCAGCAGAAGTGAGAAGCTGCAGGAATGTGCATGTGTACAAGGGGCTGGCCTATGTGGAATTGTACTTACAGAGTCTTTGTGCAGCTGAGAAGGTGCCACTACAGGAAGTACCCAACTAGAGCAGCGGAAGGTGAGCAGGGGTCTGGTTGGGGGACAGAAATAGCTGAAGGAGCAGCTCAGATCAGCCAGGGTAACTCAGTGTTTCAGCACGGAGCCAGCATCTTTAATTAGCTCCCTCCGATTTCTCTGATCACTTTGCATGTCCATACAACTTCTCATTATTTTCACTTCTTTCCCATATTTTCCTTCATAGATTTATAGTGCCCTGACATAATTACAGTTGAAGGGAAACAATAAGAGAAACTGATTAATGCACATATCTATGAAGTGCCCATCCCACCCCATGTCCAGCACAGCTATTGCAGCGATTGCCAGTCAGTGTTCTGCACTTCCCCAGGAGCCCACACCACTGCATAGGGCACTTTTATTCACACCTTGGTGTTTGCCACTGGCCTTTGCTGTCCTGGCTCTGTCTGTGACAGTTCTTCGCAGCCGAACCCACAGATGCCTTGGGATCTCACAGAGTCGGTAGAAGTCAGGGCAGGCACTGGTGCTGAGCCTCAAAAAGCCCAGCTTGAAGCTCCGAGCTTCAGCCTGTCCCTACAGTTACATTGTGTGAAGAGGTCCCACTCCTGGACCTCCTCTATGTGTCTGGGCTGCAAGAAGGACACAGTATGAAAGCTCCTGCTTGCCTCTGTCCATCCGCTCCCCCCTGAACAGTCTCCATGCCAGGTAGCAGGAAGTTGTTACTGCTCCACTCTTCTGTCTCATCTTAGAATCACAGAATCACAGAATTGTCAGGGTTGGAAGGGACCTCAAGGATCAGCCAGTTCCAAGCCCCCTGCAATGGCCAGGGTCACCTCACACTACAGCAGCTTGCTCACAGCCACATCCAGCCTGGCCTGAAAAACCTCCAGGCATGAGGCTACCACCACGTCCCTGGGTAACCTGTGCCAGTGTCTCACCACCCTCATGGGAAGAAATTCTTCCTAACATCCAATCTCAATCTACCAAGAAGGTCAGAAGGAATCTGGCCAAGAAGGCCAATGGCATCCTGGCCTGCATTAGGAATAGTGTGGCCAGCAGGAGCAGGGAGGTCATTGTGCCCCTGTACTCTGCACTGGTTAGGCCACACCTTGAGTCCTGTGTCCAGTTCTGGGCCCCTCAGTTTAAGAAGGACATTGAGACACTTGAAGGTGTCCAGAGAAGGGCAACAAGGCTGGGGAGAGGCCTTGAGCACAGCCCTGTGAGGAGAGGCTGAGGGAGCTGGGGTTGCTTAGCCTGGAGAAGAGGAGGCTCAGGGGAGCCCTCATTGCTCTCTACAACTCCCTGAAGGGTGGTTGTAGCCAGGAAGGGGTTGGCCTCTTCTCTCTAGCAACCAGCACCAGAACAAGAGGACACAGTCTCAAGCTGTGCCAGGGGAAGTTTAGGCTGGAGGTGAGGAGAAAGTTCTTCATTGAGAGAGTTGTTAGCCATTGGAATGTGCTGCCCAGGGAGGTGGTGGAGTCACTGTCCCTGGAGGTGTTCAAGAGGGGATTGGATGTGGCACTTGGTGCCATGGTCTAGTCATGAGGTCTGTGGTGACAGGTTGGACTCAAATGATCTTCGAGGTCTCTTCCAACCTTAGCAATACTGTGATACTGTGATACCCACTTCTAGTTTTGCTCCATTCCCCCCCGTCCTGTCACTCCCTGACTCCCTAAAAAGTCCCTCCCCAGCTTTCTTGTAGCTTCCTTCAGATACTAGAAGGCCACAATTAGGTCTTCTTGGAGCCTTCTCTTCTCCAGACTGAACAGCCCCAACTCTCCCAGTCTGTCTCCATAGGAGAGGAGCTCCAGCCCTCTGCTCATCCTCGTGGCCCTTCTCTGGACACATTCCAGCTTGCATCAGCATTGATCTCAGTTGATGCTGCCTGTTACCAGCTGCTGCCCAGTTCCCCACCATCTGTCCCCACTCTCTTCTCGGCAGCATCTTGAGCCACGTATCTCCTCTAGGAGCCACCCACCAGTATTCATGAGCCTGAACACAGAGTTTGATATCATGGGAATCAAATAAGGCTTGAGTCACAGCTATAAAATCAATGAGCTGCATTTGTATGGATGTTTTGGGAGCAAAAGCTTCTGTTGTTTGAAGGCATTGAAGCTATGCTGGTTTTATTCTGGCTTCCCAAGTGAAGATGACAGCAGGAAGCTCCATTGTTGAGTTATGTTTATGGGAATCTGAACAATCTGATTATTTCAGGACTTCAACCAACAGATAGTACTGCACTGTGGTTTGCTTTGGGGAAAAGCCTTCAGTGCAAACTGTCTTGATTATGAGTCCTCAAAAACATCCTGAGCCCACTAAGCTCTTTTCTGTCTTGGTGAGTGGTGCCACTGAAGAGGTCCTCCTCAGAGCTGGATCCTCACTGGCAGCATACAGCACGCAACGAAGCAGAAGATAACTACAGTATGTTGGTGGCCTTTTCCTGGAGTGAAATGCTGGCAGTTGCTCTTGCAAAACAAACAGTTAGGGTAGAACAGAGAGAAACCTTTGCTGTAATTGCAGATCTTGCAAACCACTTGTGGTGGGTTAATGCCCATCCTGAAAGGGGGAAAGGCTTGCAGATGCTTTGCTCTCCCTGCAGGGTGTTTTCCCCCTGGGAAACTGAGTCTGTTCCACTCCCCCCTCCCTGCCCAGCTAGGGTATAAAAGGGAGGACACTGCAGCCATTAGCTCTCTTTTTGGCTCCTGCCTCCCCTGGGTGAGAGCTACTGCAGCTGCCTTCCTGTTCTTCTGCCACGTGGTCGGGCCTGATCCTTCTCCCTGCTGCCTCTGTGCCTCTTCAGAGAGAGACTGGTTTTGTATTCCTTTTTGTTTCCCCTCACATCCATCCTTGTTCCTTATTCTTGTGAACCTTACCTGTTATTGTGTTTATATATAATAAAAGACAACTCTTTACCTCTCTACTTCCAAGCCGACTCCAAATTATTGTTTGGTGGATTTGCTCCTTCCCTTTTTTCCCCTCTCTGTTGGGAGGGAGGAGGGGGGGGAGCAGGGAGAGATTCTCAGCCTTGCCCCCATCTGAGCTCTTAACTCCCAGTTAAGGCTCAAACCACTACACCACTGTATAGCTCCAGGAAAACTCACTCTGCTGCCTATACTGAACAGCGTGCTAGAGACCCTCATCAAGCTGGGACCTAACCACAAACAGAGTTATGCTTTGCATCTCTGAGTACTGTGCTGACAACAGGGCCGTGCTCCTCCAGGCCAGCCCTGCTGCAGGGGCTGCTGGGGCTTTTTTGTTTCCCTTAAGAAAAAGGAAACATCCTGTGGAATGTTGTATCCTCTTCAAAAGTGAGGGCTTGGGTTTGGGTTTTTTTTTACAGACCGTACCTGTACCTTTATACATTTGATGAGCCTTAGAGTGGGGCTGGAGAGAAGAATGAATAACTGAGATGGTTTTGTCCTAGACTCAGAGAAGGATAACTGCTGAAAAGGTGTCAGTAAATTGCTGAAATCCATAGCTGCTGTGTGAGCTATGCAGCCTAGGGAAGCACTATTAACTGCAGCTCAGCTTGAGAGAGGTCTGTAATCCTGCCAGCACATAGCTTGGCTCACTGAAAGCAGTACCTCCTGAGGCGAGGAGGAGATCCTCCTTTTCCTAAACAGTCAGTGGGGATGGTGGTCACAAACACTGGAGATGCAGTTCCCTCTTCCAGGCAGGGGATTCACCTCCTCAGGGCTTGCTTCAGGGAGGCAGCAGTGGAGGATTCCCAGTGCCTTTTACAGGTGATGGGATGGGACATGCTGCAGAGTCTGGGCATCTTTGCCTGTTTCACAGTGTGCCAGGAGCCCTCCTCCTTGGGAAGTAATGGTTTTATGGTCATGGCAGATATCCTGACCTGCAGCCAGCACTGAGGTAAATGAATTCTACATGAGCTAATAAGGTGGCTCACATTAATTATATACACAGAGGTGCTTTAGACCAAACCTTTCCAGGTTTAAGCAAACTAATAGATTGCTGTGAGGAATGTTTTTTATAGCATCCTGACACTGAGCACCCATGGTGTCACATCCTCTCCTCCTGTGGAGCAGTGTTGGATGTGTCCACTTGAAATTTGGCTCCTTGGCTTGCTGCTGCTGGTGCAAGTGAAAACCCAACCAACTAGCCAACCCAAGAGGAAAAAAATGCTGCTGGTGTGCTGTGACCTTTTAGGCTGTAATGGGTGGGCTGGGGCTGGTGAGGAGAAGCTGGGCACTGCACCCTCTGCTTGCAGAACCTTCCAGAAGGGCATCCTGAGCCTGCTCAGTGGGGAGGCAGCCATGAGGAGTGGTCCAGTGTAGGTCCTCAGGGGCTGCCCTTCACTGTCAGCCATAGTGCCAGACAGAGAGGCAGCAAGGGATGGCAGAGAGAGGTCATTTTAAAAGGAGAGGTAAGCACAGTCATGAATGCTCTGTGTAACAGGGAGGCAGAGTGTTTGGATACAATACAATACAGTACAATAAATCCAGGTTGGAAGAGACCTTCAAGATCATCGTGTCCAACCTATCAACCAATCCAATCCACCTAAACAACTAGATCATGGCACCCAGTACCCCATCAAGTCTCCTCCTGAATACCTCCAATGATGGTGACTCCACCACCTCCCTGGGCAGACCATTCCAATGGGCAATCACTCTCTCTGTAAAGAACTTCCTCCTAACATCCAGTCTAAACCTCCCCTGGCGCAGCCTGAGACTGTGTCCTCTTGTTCTGGTGCTGCCTGCCTGGGAAAAGAGACCAACATCTGCCTGTCTACAATCTCCCCTCAGGTAGTTGTAGAGAGCAATAAGGTCACCCCTGAGTCTCCTCCTCTCCAGGCTAAGATAGCGCCCTCTTGGCCTGGGGGGCAGATCTTTGAGGAGTGACACAGATAAAGGCAGAGGATTTGGGTCGTGGGGCGGGCTGGTATAAATGTCCTGTGCTCTACAGATGGTCAAGGGGACCCTCTAGTAAACAAAGTCCTTCATCATGTCAGGATAAGCCTGAGCTCAGTATCCCTTTGAGTTCAGAGGGCAGAGCACCTGGTCCAGTGCAGATCAAGGCACTTTGGACCAGTTTCTGAACTGGCAGAAGAACGTACAGTCACTGGCTAAATGAGGTCTTCATTCCTTTCCTTGAGCTGAGCCTTTGTCCCTATGAGCTGATGGTGTGGTGGCAGCAGAATCTGACATATGTGTTTCGGCTCCCATAGGCCACCATGTGATACCTCTGCCCTAATATCTATTAGTGCTGTTGCTTAAACAAACAGATCCTGCTCCTCTGGCAGAGCTGGCAGCAAGGGCATTGACAGAAATTCCCCTCATTTCTTAAATGAGAGTGCATAAGGCACCACGGGGAGCTTGCCTCTGGTAGCAGCACGATGCAATTGCTCTAAGAGTGCATCACTCCCTTCTGTAGATTGTAAATGATGACTCCTCTTTAGTTATTTACATTTTTATGTCCTCAGTAAATATGCTGCACATCAAGAAGCTCTGGTGTAACCTGAAGTTTTCCTGGCAAACAGTGGAGGGGATTTGGACTGGCAAGCACTGAGAGAGGAGTATACCAAATACATTAAATGGCAGAGCAGAGCAGAGAGGTGGATGGAATTTTGCATCCTCTGGCTTCCTGTAAAGCGTTTTCCATGGAGAAGCAATTAAATGCTTTTAACAAAACAAATGGTAAAGGTTAATTACAGAAGGGTAACATCCCTGCTTTTATCAAAACACAGCTGACAGCACAGCTTCCTGGCACTCTGTAGGCAGTGGCTGGTGCAGTCCTGTGGATAAAACTAATGTGTTTTTCCAAAAATAAAGATAGAAGCTCTAGACTAGCGAGGGGAGGAGGATGCTCTACTTGTTGACCATTCTTTGCACAGAACTAATTCCCAAGGTACAGTATCACCAAGGTTGGAAGAGACCTCAAAAGATCATCAAGTCCAACCTGTCACCACAGACCCCATGACTAGACCATGGCACCAAGTGCCACATCCAATCCCCTCTTGAACACCTCCAGGGACGGTGACTCCACCACCTCCCTGGGCAGCACATCCCAATGACAAACGACTCTCTCTGGGAAGAACTTTCTCCTCACCTCCAGCCTAAACTTCCCCTGGTGCAGCTTGAGACTGTGTCCTCTTGTTCTGGTGCTGGTTGCCTGGGAGAAGAGACCAACCCCCACCTGGCTACAGCCACCCTTCAGGTAGTTGTAGAGAGCAATAAGGTCTCCCCTGAGCCTCCTCCTCTCCAGGCTAAGCAACCCCAGCTCCCTCAGCCTCTCCTCACAGGGCTGTGCTCAAGGCCTCTCCCCAGCCTCGTTGCCCTTCTCTGGACACCTTCAAGTGTCTCGATGTCCTTCTTAAACTGAGGGGCCCAGAACTGGACACAGGACTCAAGGTGTGGCCTAAGCAATGCAGAGTCCAGGGGCACAATGACCTCCCTGCTCCTGCTGGCCACACTATTCCTAATGCAGGCCAGGATGCCATTGGCCTTCTTGGCCACCTGGGCACACTGCAGGCTCATGTTTAGGCAGCTGTCAATCAGCACCCCCAGGTCCCTCTCTGTTTGGCAGCTCTCCAGCCACTCCGACCCCAGCCTGTAGCTCTGCATGGGGTTGCTGTGTGTAGTGTGCAGTACTGTGGTACCACTGTCAGGTAGGTGGTGTTTCCAAATGTATTCCAATCTGCAGGCTCTGTACAATTCTGTTTCTCCCTGCCTCTTTGCCAAAGGAGCTTGCCATCAAGGGCAGCATTTGCCTCTGAGAATGCTGGCCTCACTGAACTGCAGTCAGCTGCTCAGTGTTGCTGTCCTTTCTGGGGGAGGCACATGGAACTGGGCAGCTCTTCTGTTATTTTGTGGAGTTTGTTGTTTTCCATATCCTTCCATCAGATGTTTATTAAAAAAAACCCTTATGATCTGGAAACAATATTCCCACTAATTCCCAAGGTGGGGAGCAAACACCTTAAAAATTCTCCTTCTGCAGTCCTCCTCGAGCAACAGAAGTGTCTCTAAAGAGCCCTTAGCATGGAGGGGTTTTTTCAGTCGGCTGTTGAGATTGTTGTTTGCCTCGGGGTGCAGGTGAAGGGCTCCCTGCTCAGTTGTGACTCTGACGTGGTGCTTTTCTGCTGCCCCTCGCAGTGACGAAGACAGTGTGCGCGGAGCAGTGCGACGGACGCTGCTATGGGCCCTACGTCAGCGACTGCTGCCACCGCGAGTGCGCTGGAGGCTGCTCCGGACCCAAGGACACCGACTGCTTCGTACGTGTGAGACCCCCTCGCTCCCCCTGCAGGCACACCGCAGTCTCTCAGGGCTTTAATCCACGAAGTTCACTATTTTCACAGAATGTTAGGGGCTGGAAGGGACCTCAAAAGCTCCAACCCCCCTGCCAGAGCAGGGTCACCTAGAGTAGGTCACACAGGAACACATCCAGGAGGGCTTTGAGTATCTCCAGAGAGGGAGACTGCACAACTGCCCTGGGCAGCCTGCTCCAGGCCTCTGTCAGCCTCACAGGGAAAAAATTCTTCCTCCTGTTTCCATGGCACTTCCTCTGCCTCAGCTTCCACCACTGCCCCTTGTGCTGGCATTGGGCAGCCCCCAGCAGAGCCTGGCTCCAGCCTCTGGGCACTCCCCCTGCACATCTTTATCACCAGCAATGAGGTCACCTCTCAGGCTCCTCCTCTCTAAGTCCCAGAGCCCTCAGCTCCCTCAGGCTCTCCTCATGAGGAAGATGTTCCATTGCCTTCATCATTCCCGTGGCTCTGTGCTGGACTCTCTCAAGCAGTTTGTCGTCCTTAATGTGCTGTGTGCAGGCTGCCAGGTTTAGACTGCAAAATGTAGTATTTAGTGTTTTTTCACATCATATTAACATTCCTTATCTACTTAATATTGCCCATTAACAGATGGGGAAGTACTGATATGCTAATAGCTCTGGGTTTTATCTTTTGCTTTTCTGAAATGCACTTTCAGAGGCGACAGGGATTTTATCATTACATTGGAGCGTGGCTTTTATTACTGCTGTGTGCTTTGTGTTTAAAAGTCAGGAACACAGTTTGCCTTCTCTGTGAAAGGTGTTCCCTGTTACTGCCAGACTTCATTTAAATGCAGGGGTTTTTTTAGTGGGTATACTTCTTAGTGAAGATGGATGGAACTGGTTGCCCAGGGATGTTGCACCCCCTCCCTGGAGGTATCACAGTATCACGGTATCGCCAAGGTTGGAAGAGACCTCAAAGATCATCGAGTCCAACCTGTCACCACAGACCCCATGACTAGACCATGGCACCAAGTGCCACGTCCAATCCCCTCTTGAACACCTCCAGGGACGTGACTCCACCACCTCCCTGGGCAGCACATTCCAATGGCGAACAACTCTCTCAGTGAAGAACTTTCTCCTCACCTCCAGCCTAAACTTCCCCTGGTGCAGCTTGAGACTGTGTCCTCTTGTTCTGGTGCTGCTTGCTAGAGAGAAGAGACCAACCTCTGCCTGGCTACAACCACCTTTCAGGTAGTTGTAGAGAGCCATGAGCTCACCCCTGAGCCTCCTCTTCTCCAGGCTAAACAATCCCAGCTCAAGGCCAGGTTGGATGAGGCCTTGAGAACCTCAGCTGCTGGGAGGTGTCCCTGCCCATGTCAGGTAGTTGGAATTATATGATCTTTAAGAATAAGAAGGACTTGGAACTGCAGAGAAGGGTCACAGGGATCAGAGGCTGGTGCATCTCCTTTGTGAGCACAGACTGTGAGAGTTGGGGCTGTTCAGCCTGAAGAAGAGAAGGCTGCAGGGAGACCATAGAGCAGCCTTTGAATACCTGAAGGGCACTACAAGAAAGCCAGGAAAGAACTTTCTACAAGGGCTTGTTGTGACAGAACAAGAGGGAATGGTGCAAGCTTGAGGAGAGTAGATTTAGACTGGAGAACAGGAAGACATTCTTTACAGTGAGGGTGGGGAGACACTGGAACAAGTTGCCTAGGGAGGCACTGGCTGCCCACTCCCTGGAGGTTTCAAGGCCAGGTTGGATGAGGGCTTGAGGAACCTGGGCTGATGGGAGGTGTCCCCGCCCATTGCAGGGGGGTTGGAATGAGATGATCTTTAAGGTCCCTTCCAACCCAACCCAGTCTATGAATCTATGAAAATACTCTACCTCCACTGCATGCTGCTGTGTGTGCTTAAGAGGAAAAGAGGAAAAAGATAACTTTTTCCTTAAAAACAACAAAAGAAGATTATCTGAATAGACTTGTCTTCTTTCTAGTCCATTGTGTCTAACAGTGTAAGCAGCTTCAGAACCCCACACTGATCTCACATAGCTCATCACACTGGGTTGCAGAGATAACTTTTGCTGATGTTTTCAGGGAAAACAAACCTAGGCCTGAACAGTCCTAGGTACCAGGTGATTGAAGAGACAAACATCTACAAAGTAGGATATCCTCCTCTAAACATCTGCCAGTTAGGACTGGGAGGAGGGATTGGATGGCATGGAAAACTACAGAAGTTTTGGTAGTGTAAGCGAGTGGATCATAATGGACCAGCAAAATGTTTCTTTCCCAGGCTGAACGTGGAACATGCTCCTTGTTCAGATAATCATATGACCATGATTTGCTTCAAAAGCACTGAAAGGTCTGTGTTGACTTTGAGGTAGAAGGAGGGAAAAATAACTTCTGTCCAGACATGTAAATAGGCAAAGGGAAGAGGAAAAATGCAGCTACAGTTCCCACAAGGTTTTTGAGGAGCATCTGAGGGACCATGCTCAAAGCTGTTGTGTGGCCATCTTCAATGGTTAAGAGCAAGTTATTTGCAGGATAAGTTCTGTAATGCTGCAGCCTGAAATAAAGCACCAGACTTCCTGATCTGGGGCAGTTGTGGAAGTATGTAGGCTCTACTGCAGCCAGCATGGCTGTTCTGGTCATAGAATCATAGAATTGTTAGGGTTGGAAGGGACCTCAAGGATCATTCAGTTCCTCATCCCCTGCCATCAGCAGGGACACCTCACACTATCTCAGGTTGCTCACAGCCACATCCAGCCTGGCCTGAAAAACCTCCAGGCATGAGGCTTTCACCACCTCCCTGGGCAACCTCTTCCAGTCTCTCACCACCCTCATGGGGAAGAACTTCTTCCTAACATCCAATCTCAATCTACCCATTTCTTTTTTTTTTTTTCCATTCCCCACGGTCCTATCCCTCCCTGACACCTTAAAAAGTCCCTCTCCAGCTTTCTGATAGGCCCCCTTCAGTTACTGGAAGGCCACAAGAAGGTCTCCTCAGAGCCTTCTCTTTTCCAGACTGAACAGCCCCAACTCTCTCAGTCTGTCTTCATAGAGAGCAGCTCCAGCCCTCTGCTCATCCTCGTGGCCCTTCTCTGGACACCTTCCAGCACCTCCAGAGCCTTCCTGGTATAGAGGCTCCAGACCTGGACACAGTGCTCCAGCTGGGGTCTGAGCAGAGTGGAGCAGAGGGGGAGAATCCCCTCCCTGGCCCTGCTGGCCACTTCTCTTGCTGCAGCCCAGGCTCTGCTTGGCTCTCTGGGCTGCAAGTGCTCACTGCTGGCTCCTGTTGAGCTTCTCCTCCCCCAGCACCCCCAGGTCCTTTTCTTCAGGGCTGCTCTCAAGCCAGTCCCTGCCCAGCCTATATCAGTGAGCCAGATTGCCCTGAGCCAAATGCAGGACATTGCTTCTGATCCAGCAGAGAAGCACCCAGGGCTTTATTCTCAGTCACTCCTGGCCCGAGAGCAGTGTAAAAGAAATCCAGCAGGGGTCTGGCAGTTTTCAGGACTGCTCATTACTTGCTTAGTACACACTGGGTGAAAAGTGTAACCCTGTAGGCTATAGACAGTTGTGCTTAGCTGTCAGCTGAGATGCAGGACTTTGGCTTTTCCCTCCGGATTTTCTTGTGCTTCCATTCACAAATTAGTGTCATTTAGCACCAAATGCTGGGAGTTTGCATGGATTACTGAAGCAATTCCAAACGTCTACAAAGCACTAGAGTCATAAATGACAAGTTCCCAAGTGTTGTAGATGAGCTTTTCCTGAGAAGTACCATCTCTCCAAAGAGCACTGGTGTGCTTTCCTTGCTCAGCCCTCACCAGAGGACTGTCATGTGGGTGATAGAGCACCTCTAAAGTCAACAGCAGGGGTGAAAAATGTGCTGAGGAAGCAAACAAAATCAGTATTTATTAATAAATAAAAGCACATTTTATGAAGCACTGTAGCATATTAGGGCAGCTTGCAACAGCAGCCTGTTGTAAATATGGTTTTAGTATTTCCAGATAAATTTTACCCACCCTCCTCCATATGCTGCCAGGAAATCATTTGCATATTCAGTTCTGAAAGCAAGAATAGAATCATAGAATTGTCAGGGTCAGAAGGGACCTCAAGGATCGTCAAAGGAAAGGACTTTTTACAAGGGCTTGTTGTGACAGAACAAGAGGGAATGGAGTAAAGCTTGAGGAGAGTAGATTTAGACTGGAGAACAGGAAGACATTCATTACAGCGAGGGTGGGGAGACACTGGAGCAGGTTGCCCAGGGAGGCACTGGATACCCCCTCCCTGGAGGTGTTCAAGGCCAGGCTGGATGAGGCCTGGAGCAAGACCTGGGCTAGTGGAAGGTGTCCCTGCCCATGGCAGGGGGTTGGAACTAGATGATCTTTAAGGTCCCTTCCAACCCAACCCAATCTATGAATCTCTGTAGGACAGTGTCTTCATCTTGGAACTGCCTGTTTGTCCTTATCAGCAGAAGAGTCCTTTTGGTTCTATCATTAGACCCTCCCATCTGACACCTTCTGACAGGACAAGTGACCTCCCTCAGTCCTGCTGGTCCTGATCTGAATGGAAATAAGGACTGTTAGTAAAAGCAGTAGCACAAAGGAATCTTGCTCTCTTTTGAAGAGCAACTGAAGGAGCTGGGGCTGCTTAGTTTGAAGAGGAGGGGAGACCTCCTGGCTCTCTACAGTTACCTGAAAGGAGGTTGTGGAGAGCTTGGTGCTGGTCTCTTCTCACAGGTCGTTAGCCATAGAAGAAGAGGGAAGAGCCTCAAGCTGCAGCAGGGCAGCTTCAGACTGGACAGGGGCAAGAATATTTTCCCATCCAGAGTAGTCAGGGCTTGGAATGTGCTGCCCAGGGAGGTGGTGGAGTCCCCAAGGCTGGATGTGTTTCAGGGTGGTTTGGCTGTGGTGCTTGGGGCTGTGGTTTAGGGGTGATCCTTGTAGAGTAGGGTTCTGGGTTGGACTGGGTGATCCTGAGGCTCTTTTCCAACCCAAGTGGTTCTGTGGTGCTCTCAGTGCCAGCCCAGGAGGGGAGGGGATATGACACACTAGTTGGTACGATTGTTGACTCTTTGACGATTCAAGCCCAGCTGTGGTTTTTACAACCTAGAAAAGGACCAGAAGGATTCATCCCTGGGCTAAGACTTCTAAAGCAACCTGAATTCGGAAGGTCATGTTGGGGGGAAGCAGAAACCAGCAGCACCGAGTGCTGACACTGCTAGAGAGGTCCAAGCCAGGCTACAGCTTTCATGTTTATTTGCCACTGACATTGTGAATATTACTCCACCAGTTTGTCATGAGCCAGCCGTGGTACGTGGTGATAAGGACCGTCAAAATCGGTGGGGCTTTTCTATTCCTAATTACCCATCTTGCATGGTCAATTATTTTCTCTGCATAACATTACCTTTCCTTATCCACACGCTTGCCTCTGCATTTGTCAGGGCCCTGTCCTCTGGCAGCTGTGGGTGGCTGAACATGAATGCTAAGTGATCCAAAGTCCTCTTTTCTTCTCCCAGTGCGGGAAGCAAGTGACCTTGTTAAACTCGCCACTTGGGGAAATGACCTCCTCCTGTGCCAGCTCAAAAACAAGCTCTGCTCCCTCTCACTTTCTAATTGGGAACTTCAGTTTTCAGCTGGAGGATGGGCTCCTGCTGAAAGATATCAGAAGACCGGACCTCTGAAAGAGTCATTAGCATTCGTTTAAACGACGATAAATAGCTGTTGGCCCCTGGCGGCTTCAGAATGTCCTATGGAGTTGTGAAAGAGCTGATCGCTAGCAGTCAGAATACTTAAGAAAACAAATTACCGTGGTGCTATGTTTTTGTCCAAAGGGCTGCAGCAGCCAACTGTGCTTCAAACTAGGGGAGGTTCAGTCAGCCCCTTTTTGTAGATGATCTGTGTGCCAACATCCTGGACAGATGGGCAGAGTCCAAGGGCAGGAGATTGAACACATCCAAGTGCCAGGTGCTGCACATTGGCCACAGCAACCCCAGGCAGTGCTACAGGCTGGGGTCAGAGTGGCTGGAGAGGGGCCAGGCATGGTGTTCCCTAGGCCATGAGCAGCACAGTATCACAGTATCACAGTATAACCAAGGTTGGAAGAGACCCCAAGGATCATCAAAGTCCAACCTGTCCCAACAGACCTCACAACTAGACCATGGCACCAAGTGCCACGTCCAATCTCCCCTTGAACACCTCCAGGGACGGCGACTCCACCACCTCCCTGGGCAGCCCATTCCAATGACGAATGACTCGCTCAGTGAAGAACTTCCTCCTCACCTCGAGTCTAAACCTCCCCTGGCACAGCTTGAGACTGTGTCCTCTTGTTCTGGTGCTGGTTGCCTGGGAGAAGAGACGAACCCCCTCCTGTCTACAACCACCTTTCAGGTAGTTGTAGAGAGCAATGAGGTCACCTCTGATCCTTCTCTCTCCAGGCTAAACAATCCCAGCTCCCTCAGCCTCTCCTCATAGGGCTTGTGCTCAAGGCCTCTCACCAGCCTTGTTGCCCTTTTCTGGACACGCTCAAGTAGCTCGATGTCCTTCTTAAACTGAGGGGCCCAGAACTGGACACAGTACTCAAGGTGTGGCCTAACCAATGCAGAGTACAGGGGCAGAATGACCTCCCTGCTCCTGCTGGCCACACTATTCCCAATACAGGCCAGGATGCCATTGGCCTTCTTGGCCACCTGGGCACACTGTTGGCTCATGTTTAGGTGGGTGTCAATCAGCACCCCCAGGTCCCTCTCTGTTTGGCAGCTCTCCAGCCACTCTGACCCCAGCCTGTAGCTCTGCATGAGGTTGCCGTGGCCAAAGTGCAGCACCCGGCACTTGGACTTATTAAATGCCATCCCATTGGACTCTGCCCATCTGTCTAGTCGGTCGAGGTCCCTCTGCAGAGCCTTTCTACCCTCTAACTGACTAACATCTGTTCCCAACTTGGTGTCATCTGCAAACTTGCTGATGACTGACTCAACCCCCTCATCCATATCATCAATGAAGATGTTAAAGAGGATGGGGCCCAGCACCGATCCCTGGGGGACGCCGCTGGTGACTGGCCGCCAGCCGGACGCGGCACCATTCACCACCACTCTCTGGGCTCGGCCCTCCAGCCAGTTCCTAACCCAGCACAGAGTGTTGCGGTCCAAACCACGAGCTGACAGTTTAGCCAGCAGTTTACTGTGGGGGACGGTGTCAAAGGCCTTGCTGAAGTCCAGATAGACTACATCCACAGGCCTCCCCACGTCCACCAGACGGGTCACCTGATCATAGAAGGAGATCAGGTTGGAGAGGCAGGACCTGCCCTTCCTAAATCCATGTTGGCTGGACCTGAGCCCTTGGCCATCCTTCAGGTGCGCAGTTATTGCCTCCAGGATAATCTGTTCCATCACTTTCCCTGGCACTGAGGTCAGGCTGACTGGCCTGTAGTTTCCGGGCTCCTCCATCCGTCCCTTCTTGTGGATGGGATCACATTGGCCAGTTTCCAGTCATCTGGGACCTCTCCAGTGAGCCAGGACTGGAGGAAAATGATGGAGAGCGGCTTGGCCAGCTCATCTGCCAGCTCTCTCAGCACCCTAGGATGGATCCCATCCGGTCCCATGGACTTGTGGGTGTCCAAGTGGCTCAGCAGGTCCCGAACTAATTCCTCATGGATTTCTGGGGCATTACACTGCTCCCCGACCCTATTACCCAGCTCAGGAGGCCACTCATCCTGGACTCCTGCCTTGCTGTTAAACATGGAGGCAAAGAAGGCGTTCAGGACCTCAGCCTTTTCCTCATCTTCGGTCACCGTGTTCCCTCCAGGTCCAGTAAGGAGTGGAGGTTCTTCTTGCCCTTCTTTTTAGCGTTGATATATTTGTAAAATTGCTTTTTATTTTCTTTCACAGAGGTGGCCAGTTTCAGTTCTAACTGGGCCTTTGCCTCTCTAATTTTATTCCTACATAATCTAACCACTTCCTTGAACCTACCTCGAGAAGCCTTCCCCCCCTCCAAAGGTGATACAGCCTCTTTTTTTCCCTTAATTCCCCCAGGAGCTGCTTGCTCATCCAGGCCGGTCGCCTTCCCCGCCGGCTCATCTTTCGACACATGGGGACCGCCAGTTCCTGTGCCCTCAAGAGCTCCTTTTTGAAGTAGGTCCAACCCTCCTGGACCCCTCGGTTCATGAGGGTTGGTACCCAGGGAACTTTACAAATAAGTTTCTTAAAGAGGCTGAAGTTTGCCTTCCGGAAGTCCAGGGTGAAGGTTCTGTTGGTACTCCTCCCTATCTCCCTGCATATTGAAAACTTCACTATCTCGTGGTCACTGCACCCTAGGCAGCCTCCCACGGTCACATCTCCCACCAGCCCTTCCCTATTGGAGAGCAGCAGGTCAAGCAGAGCCTGTCCCCTGGTAGGCTCGCTTAACAGCTGTGTTAGGAAGCAGTCCTCTATTCGCTCCAGGAATCTTCTGGACTGCCTTCTCTCTGCTGAATTAAGTTCCCAGCAGATATCTGGCAGATTGAAGTCACCCACGAGGACAAGATCTGATGATCTTGAGACAGCCTCCAGTTGTTTATAGAATAATTCATCCATCTCCTCATCCTGGTTGGGTGGTCTATAACAGACTCCAACCAGGATGTCAGGTTTGTTGGGTTGCCCTCTGATTTTAACCCACAGGCTCTCAATTCCCTCATCTTCCACCTCAAGTTCTGAGGCAGAAAGTGTCTCCCTAATATACAAAGCCACCCCTCCTCCTCTTCTCCCTCTCCTATCCCTCCTAAAGAGCCTGTAACCCCCCAGTGTAGCACTCCAATCGTGCGTGTTGTCCCACCATGTTTCTGAGATGGCAACTATATCATAGTTGCCCTGGTGGATTAGGACCTCCAGCTCCTCTTGCTTATTGCCTAGGCTGCGTGCATTGGTGTACATGCACTGCAGCTGGGCTCCCGACCTCTCAGTTGACCCTACCTTGTGCCCTACTCTTACCTCTGCAGAGGGACCGATGTCTTCACCCACCCCCTTCAGACCTAGTTTAAAGCCCTCCTAATGAGCCCTGCCAACTCTAGTGCTAGGACTCTCTTGCCCCTTCTAGATAAATGCACCCCATCAGGACCCAGCAGGTCGGGTGCTGTAAGAGTAGGCCCATGATCAAAGAAACCAAAGTTCCTCCGCTGGCACCATTCCCTGAGCCACTTATTGATGGTGTGGGTTCTCCCGTTCCTCTCGGTGTACTCCCCTGCCACTGAGGGAACTGAGCAGAACACCACTTGCGCGCCTGCCCCATCAATCAATTGTCCAAGGGCCCTGAACTCCTTCTTAATTGCCCTGGTGCCCTTCCTGTCGATCTCATCACTCCCAGCCTGTATTACCAGTAGAGGGTAATAGTCAGAGGGACTGATGAGCTTGGGGATTCCCCTTGCAATATCCCTTATCCGCGCCCCAGGTAGAGAGCAGACCTCCCTGTGGGATGGGTCGGGACGACATATGGGTCCCTCAGTACCCCCCAGGAGAGAGTCCCCAACAACTATAACCCTTCTCCTTCTCTTTGTGGAGCCGGTCATTATAGCTGGTGGTGGCCGCTTGGTCTTAGGCTTGGCCTTAGGCTGCTCCCCAGAGCTGGTCGTTACAGCCGGCGGGGACCGCTTGGCCCTGGTATCCCCTCTGGATGGCCGCTCCACAGCCCTCTCAGCACCAAGCAGGGCTGTGCCACATGGTGTTCCCTAGGCCATGGGCAGCACCAAGCAGAGCTGTGCCACACCGTGTTCTCTAGGCCATGGGCAGCACCAAGCAGAGCTGTGCCACACCGTGTTCTCTAGGCCATGGGCAGCACCAAGCAGAGCTGTGCCATGTGGTGTTCTTTAGGCCATGGGCAGCACCAAGCAGAGCTGTGCCACACCGTGTTCTCTAGGCCATGGGCAGCACCAAGCAGAGCTGTGCCATGTGGTGTTCTCTAGGCCATGGGCAGCACCGAGCAGATCTCTTCCATGTGGTGTTCCCTAGGCTGTAAGCAGCACCCAGCCAGGCTGTGCCATGTGGTCTGTCTCCTGATCTCAGGCAGTGCCATGGAGAGCTGGATGGAGCATTGGGGATGCAGGGCTGTGCCATGTGGTCTGTCTCCTGGTCTCAGGCAGTGCCATGGAGAGCTGGATGGAGTGTTGGGGATGCAGGGCTGTGCCATGTGGTCTGTCTCCTGGTCTCAGGCAGTGCCATGGAGAGCTGGATGGAGCGTTGGGGATGCAGGGCTGTGCTATGTGGTTCGTCTCCTGGTCTCAGGCAGTTCGTAGGAGAGCTGAATGGAGCATTGGGGATGCAAAGCTGTGCCACATGGCTATCACCACTTCCCCTGCTGCCTGCTGAGGTGTGGGGCTTAGCAGAGCAGTAGGGACTGTGTGGTTTCCTCCAGCCCCCTGCCCCCTCCTGGTTCTCCACATGTCCTCGGGTAGGTGGTGCCAGGGCAGCACCCCCAGGGCTGCAGAGTGCTGGGTGCATCCCCACCCCTCAGCAGCACTGCTTGAGAGAAGCCCAACACTGGGGGTCTCAGAGCCAGCATGCCCCCCTGCCCCAGAGCACACCAGAGCAGCTGTTTGGTTTAACTGAGCCTGCCTTTCTGCCCTGTTTTGCAGGCCTGCATGAATTTCAACGACAGCGGCGCCTGCGTCACGCAGTGTCCCCAGACCTTCGTGTACAACCCCACCACCTTCCAGCTGGAGCACAACCACAACGCCAAGTACACCTATGGGGCTTTCTGCGTCAAGAAGTGCCCACGTAAGTGCTGTGCCAGCTGCCTTGCCCTGCCCTGGTGGAACGCTGGAGCTGCATTTCAGGAGCCTCACAAAAGAATGAGGCGACGAGGGCACAGTGCAGCCCCTCCAGCAGCTCCACAAGTGCTTGCAGCCTGTAGTGACTTGGGCATTAACTCCAGTGTCTCGTTCTGGAAGCTGGGAGGGAGATGCAGCTCTTTTTGAACATCCCCCTGAGTGAAATTAAGAAACACATGAGGTCATAGATCATGATGAGGCTATTTGTTAAAGAGAGAGAGAATGAAGCAACCAAAACAGAGAAAGAAATACATGGAGAGAGAGAATGCAGAAAGAGAGAGCAGGAGAGAGAGTTACCACTCCATGGTCCTTCTTCGGTGCAGGTTGAGGGGGGAGAGACAATGTGGGACCCTGCTGCCTCCAGACTGAGATATCCCTGGTGATGTTTCCCACAGTAAGCTGGCACAGCCCAGGGCTATTATGTTCCTGGTTCATTCATCACAACTCCTCCTGACCCACACCCTTGTCACATTCCAGGGGATCTTTGCTGTGTGCTCGCAGGTGGCCCCTGCCCATCTTTGCCATCCACTGCCCAGCACACCCTGGGCAGCTGCTGTTTGGGTGAGCAGAGTTGACACATCAAAAAGGGTCCTTCAGGATGATCTTATCTTTGTTGAGACTCTCCTCAGTTCTTAATGTCATCAGCACATCCCCAGGTGATCAACATGCTCAAGACAGGTTTCTTTCATACAGGCAGTGACCTCTGGAGATCATCAAGTCCAACCCCCTTGCCAGAGCAGGAGCATAGAATCCAGCACAGGTCACACAGGAACACATCCAGACAAGGATGGAAAGGCTCCACAGAAGGAGACTCCACAACCTCTCTGGGCAGCCTGTCCCAGGGCTCTGTCACCCTTACAGTCAAGAAGCTCCTCCTCATGTTGAGGTGGAACCTCCTGTCCTATCAGACGGTGCAAGTGAGCAGAGGCTGTCCCTGTTCCTCCCTACCTGACCCCCAGCCCTCAGCTATTGGTAGAAATTGATCAGATCCCCTCTCAGTCCCCTCTCCATGCTAAACAGCCCCAGGGCTCTCAGCCTCTCCTCACCAGGCAGTGCTCCAGTCCTTTCATCATCCTTGTAGCCCTCTGCTGGACTCTCTCCAGTAGATCCCTGTCCTTCCTGAGCCCAGAACTGGATGCAGTATTCCAGGTGGGGCCAGACCAGGGCAGAGTAGAGGGGAAGGAGAACCTCCCTGGATCTGCTGGACACACTCCTCTCAATGCACCCTAGGATCCCATTGGCTTTCTTGGCCACCAAGGCACATTGCTGTCCCATGCAGAACTTGTTATCCACCAGCACTCCACAGGGCTTCTCTCCAGGAGATCACCTCCCAGCCTGTACAGGTGCAGTTTATTCTTCCTTCCCAGGTGCAGGACTCTGCACTTATCCTTGTTGACCCTCATTTGCTGGGCAATCTTGGCCCAGTGAGGGGCAAAAAAAAAAAAAAAGCAGGGCTGACAACAATACAGTCTTAAAACTCCAGACTAAAATTAGAGGGGAGGAGGGAGTTAAAAATAAAAGAATAATGCAACACATGTGAAACCCACATGCTTCTGAGATGCCAGACAGATGATGACAAGCCACAGGAAAAAATAGAGGCTCATCACTTGCATAGGCTTTGATAGTAATGCTTTAGTTAGAAAGAAAAATAAGGGGGGAAATACTCTTCCCTCCCTGTCATTCTGTGGTGCACTCATCATTTTATCCCAGAAGGATGGCTAGTCTGGAATAAATGGAATGATAATGCAACCCAAACCAAGAGCCAAGTCTGGAACCTCAAAGCTTAATCCTGTCTCTAAAAGACGGGTAGGGTTTTTGAAGCAAGGTGTTTGTTGATTCATTTATTTAGTCATTCATTCCTCCCCTCCTTCCTCCCTCCCTTCCTCCCTTCTCCCCTTCTCGCCTTCCCCCTGCCTCTCTGCCTCTCTGCCTCTCTTCCCAATATGACTCTTTGTCCAGACACTTCACAGTATCACTGCATTACAGTATCACCAAGGTTGGAAGAGACCTCAAAGATCATCAAGTCCAACCTGTCACCACAGACCCCATGACTAGACCATGGCACCAAGTGCCACGTCCAATCCCCTCTTGAACCCCTCCAGGGATGGGGACTCCACCACCTCCCTGGGCAGCACATTCCCAGTGAAGAACTTTCTCCTCACCTCCAGCCTAAACCTCCCCTGGTGCAGCTTGAGACTGTGTCCTCTTGTATCATAGTATCATAGTATCAGTCAGGGTTGGAAGGGACCACAAGGATCACCCTAACCCTAACCCTAACCCTAACCCAACCCCCCTGCCATGGGCAGGGACACCCCACACTAGATCAGGCTGCCCACAGCCTCATCCAGCCTGGGCTTAAACACCTCCAGGGACGGGGCCTCAACCACCTCCCAGGACAACCCATTCCGAGGCTTCACTACTCTTATGGTGAAGAACTTCCTCCTCATGTCCAGGCTGAATCTCCCCACCTCCACTTCATTCCATTCCCCCTAGTCCTATCACTACCTGAGATCCTGAGAAGTCCCTCCCCAGGCTTCCTGTAGGCCCCCTTCAGATCCTGGAAGGCCACAATGAGGTCACCTGGGAGCCTTCTCTTCTCCAGACTGAACAGTCCCAACATTTTCAGTCTGTCCTCATAGGAGAGGAGCTCCAGCCCTGGTTGCCTGAGAGAAGAGACCAACCCCCTCCTGGCTACAATCCCCCTTCAGGGAGTTGTAGAGAGCAATGAGGTCTCCCCTGAGCCTCCTCTTCTCCAGGCTAAGCAACCCCAGCTCCCTCAGCCTCTCCTCATAGGGCTGTGCTCAAGGCCTCTCACCAGCCTCATTGCCCTTCACTTCACTGAACCTTGTTTCTTCTTGTGTGTGTGTGTGTGTGGTTTGTTTTGTTATTTTTCTCTCTTGCTTTGACACAATAAAGGCCTTCAATTAGGCAGGATCAGGCTGTGTTGCCCTTGGCAGTTGTTTTACAAGGGAAAACTTGTCCTTTGCAGCGTTTGATCCCAGGTGTATGTGTCTGTGTGTGATTGAAAGAGGTAGGGCAGAGCATCTTGTTTTACTTAACCTCAAATTAGTGTAGCTTTTTTTCCCCTTACTACAAATAATAACACAAGGAAATTAGGGGAGGAGAGGAGATCAGCTCTGACAATTCCTGGATTTTCTTAAGCCTCTTAAACCATGCCTCATTTGCTCGCTTGTATGCTTCACAAAACACTGAGCATTAATTGTTAATGCCAGCGTGGCAGTGCTGAGGTAATTAGTAATTATGGGCTGACACAACATCCCCAAGCCTGTGTCCCAGTGCTGTTGAGTCCAGTGGGTCCCCTCCTGCCAATCTCTTTTTTTCTCCTCAGATAACTTTGTGGTGGATTCCAGCTCTTGTGTCCGCGCGTGTCCCAGCTCCAAGATGGAAGTTGAAGAAAATGGCATTAAGATGTGCAAGCCCTGCACTGACATTTGTCCTAAAGGTAGGCAGGAGTTTGGTATAAATTGCCTGTGCAGTCATAGAGCAGAGCAGGCTGGCATGAAATACCCTTCATGAGTACCCTGAAGCCTTTGGATAGCCACAGAACTTCGAGCTGCTGTAGGATGTGTGTGAGGTCTACGCAACAGAACGAGGATGTATTCAGTTGTAATGGTAACAGAGTCAAACCAATTACTTTGCATTAGATAACAAACTGATTTCTCTGTTGGCTTTAGAGAAAGCTGAAAGAATTCTTTATTCTGTTAGGACAAGTATTTCCTGGTGGGGTTTGAGAGATGTCCTTCAGTTGTTCCCAAGGGAGAAGGGAAGGCTCCAAGGAGACCTTATTGTGGCCTTCTGGTATCTGAAGGGGGCTGCAGGAAAGCTGTAGAGGGACTTTGTAGGATGTCAGTGATAGGACTGGGGGGAATGGATCCAAGCTAGAGGAGGGGAAATTTAGACTGGATGTTAGGAAGAAGTTCTTCCCCATGAGGGTGGTGAGACACTGGAACAGGTTGCCCAGGGAGATGGTGGAAGCCTCATGCCTGGAGGTTTTTCAGGCCAGGCTGGATGTGGCTGTGTGCAGCCTGCTGTAGTGTGAGGTGTCCCTGCCCATGGCAGGGGGTTGGAACTGGCTGATCCTTGAGGTCCCTTCCAACCCTGACAATTCTGTGATTCTATGATCTGATTCAAGAGAGGCCATGCTAAAGCTTTAGCTTCAGTGTGTGGGATGCCTCATACTGGTTAATGCAACACGAGTTTCTGTTTATTTTCTCTATTGTTCAGAAGACTCTCTGCATTCCCAGAATCCTCTACTTTGTCTAAAACATAGACTTGAAGATTTTCAGTGTTGGTGCTGTGGAGAAGAGTGCAATCTGTACCTTATTTTACTGTCCCAAGCTCCAAAAGGGAGACTTTCTGCTCCTTTCTTGAAGGACTTGGGAGCAAAGCACCATCATAGCCCTATGCCATTTTTCCATCCTAGTGGAATCCACATCTGGAAGGAAATTCACACTGCAGCTACTGAAACAGCTCCAAATTAACAGTCACTCCAAGAGGCAGAAAGAGCCAAACACAGACATCTATGTCAAAGCAGGGTGCTGTGGACTTGCTGAACTGTGTGCTAGGTGATGTCCAGGCCTTTGCCCTAACTGCAGTATCACGGTATCACAGAATCACCAAGGTTGGAAGAGATCTCAAAGATCATCAAGTCCAACCTGTCACCACAGACCAGTACATAGCTTCTTTGTTGGGTTGAGAGTTCTATGCATGGAAGTGCATGTGGCATCTTCCTGTCAAGATCTCACTCTTACCCTGTGAGAAGGAAGGTTACCATATGTGTGTAAAAGGTTCAGATGTGCTGCTGGGAGTTGCCATTGGAGGAGGTAGGATACATTTTGTGATGGAAGTCATGAGGAATTTTTTTCCTGGTTGTGTTCTATGTCCCAGAAAATGCAAAATAAATTCCATAGAAAGGCTATGGGGAGAGGTTTCCTTGCTGGGAGTGTTAGGACCTCTCAGTTTCAGCTGTGAGTAGTGCACAAAGAAGTGGAATGGCTGCCAGGCTGGTCTGAGCTAAGTTATACCTCCCTGTTTACAGCTAGCTTCAGTGGGATTTTGGGTGATTCACAGCTGCCTTTAGCTCTAAGAGGTGTGGATCTGTTAGAGGGTAGGAGGGCTCTGCAGAGGGACCTTGACAGACTGGACAGATAGGCAGAGTCCAACATGGTGGCATTCAACAAGTCCAAGTGCCAGGGGCTGCACTTTGGCCACAACAACCCCATGCAGTGCTACAGGCTGGGGTCAGAGTGGCTGGAGAGCAGCCAGGCAGAAAGGGACCTGGGGGTGCTGGTTGATAGCAGCTGAACATGAGCCTGCAGTGTGCCCAGGTGGCCAAGAAGGCCAATAGCATCCTGGCCTGCATCAGAAATAGTGTTGCCAGCAGGAGCAGGGAAGTCATTCTGCCCTGTGCTCAGCACTGGTTAGGCCACACCTTGAGTCCTGTGTCCAGTTCTGGGCTCCTCAATTAAGATACTTGAAGGTGTCCAGAGAAGGGGAATGAGGCTGTGGAGAGGAGCACAGCCCTATGAGAAGAGGCTGAGGGAGCTGGGGGTGTTTAGCCTGGAGAAGAGGAGGCTCAGGGGAGACCTTATTGCTCTCTACAACTACCTGAAGGGAGGTTGTAGCCAGGTGGGGATTGGTCTCTTCTCTCCAGACAACCACCACCAGGACAAGAGGATACAATCTCAAGTTGTGCCAGGGGAAGTTTAGGCTGGAGATGAGGAGAAAGTTCTTTCCAAAAAGAGTAATTGGCCATCAGAATGTGCTGCCCCAGGAGGTGGTAAGGTCACTGTCCCTGGAGGTGTTCAAAAGAGGTTTGGATGTGGCACTTGGAGCCATGGTTTAGTTGTCAGGAGGTGTTAGGTGTTAGGGAATAGGTTGGACTTGCTGATCTCTGAGGTCTTTTCCAACCTGGTTGATTCTATGATGCTATGATTTCTTTGATTCTAATCTGGAATACCTTAACCTGTGTGCCAGGATGTCCTTCTCTGGCAGGTACTTTGGCTCAGCTGTCACCTGCTGCTTTGGCAATCTGGGCAAAGGGTGCTGGTTTTACACCTCTCTGCTGCTTTGTCTCTGAAAGAAACGCAGACTTGTGCCCAGAAGGCCAACACGTCCTGGCTCAGGAATTGCTTTCCCTGGTGCTTTACACAAACTCCCTTTGTTTTGGCAGCATGTGATGGCATTGGAACAGGGAGTTTAGTGTCAGCTCAGACGGTGGATTCCAGCAACATTGACAAGTTCATCAACTGCACCAAGATCAATGGCAACCTTATCTTCCTGGTTACTGGGATTCATGGGTAAGTGACAGCCTGGTAAGATGTTATGTCGTGGTGGCAGCTGACATGAATTGTATCCACCTCTCCTCCTAATGATACCTACAGGCTTCCTTTATGGAGCAGCAGACCCAGGATAAATTGCTTTTCTGCCTTCCATTATGAAGGGAAGCATTACCTTGGTTCTCATGGTTCAACCTCTACAAAAAGACAGGGTGTGAAGGAATGTTTGCTCTGGAATGCAAAAAACCAGCTGTGGTCACTGGTTACTGTACGAGCCCCTCGGTCCTGGCTTCCCCTCATGGCTGATGAGAGAATGGAGAAGAGGAAGGGAAATTACCTTCCATTAGTTTGTTCTAGATTTCATTTGAGCCATTCTGTGATTCTGTGATTCTCTTAAGGTTATGCTCTGCTGAAGCACATGGATAAAGTGATCTTCTCTCTACTGTTTCCTTCTGGTTGGGGTGCTAAAAAGCCAAAGTGCTTTCTGCCTTGAAGGGGTGATCTACATGGAGGGCTCTAGGGCTAAGGAAGGACATCCTCTGTTAGAAGCAAATGTTTCCTCCTTCCCCTCACAGCAGGAGCAACAAGCCCTCAGTGCTCACTGGCATTTTTTGTTCCTTGTAGTTGTTAAACTCCAGTCTCAGAGTGAACTGAGACTCTCATTCTTGTAAAATGCACCTGAAAAAGCCTGCTGGGAAACCCCAGCCCTGCTAATAAGGGATAGTAGAAGCTGACTGCATTATTCCACAGCTTTGAATGTTCACGAAACATATCCGACCCTTGGCTGTTCAAGGGGGTTAAAAGCAGATTTCTTATCTTTGAAGACTCTTTTACCTTCGAATTTGGAGGTGAAATTCAGTGCCCTCATGTTTGGTGCAGAAAAGAGTTTTCTTTTGTTTTTTAATGGTAATGCATTTTAAAAGCAAAGTGCTGTGTTTCTGTGAGCTAGCCAAGGCTTTTGATCTGGCTTTCTGAGAGCCTCAGCTTGTTGCTATTAAGTGTATATGATGTTTCTGTGGTCCACCGGGCTTCATGGTAAGGTTCAGGAGCTCATTCTGTTACTGCTCACCTGGAGTCATCTGCAGCACGGTCAGGAGTGACCCCATCAGTCTGCCTCCACACAGACGTGTTGAGGTCTGTCTCCAGACACAGCCTGGCTGATTACCTGCACGTTCCAGTTCCACAAACAGCGTGCCTGGGAAAGCAGGAGCAGGAGAGGGAGGTGGAAATGCCTGCTCCACGTTTACTGAGGATGGTTCCTACCCTCTTCCATAGCCGGAGAGGCTTCACTCCTTTAAAATCAGAGAAAAAAGGAAGATGTTTGCTAAATGATGACAGACTTGAAATCCAGGTCAGCCTCGACTGTTTATGCTGTAGCAGGAGCATTTGTTTATGGCCAGCAGGAGCAGGGAGGTCATTGTGCCCCTGTACACTGCACTGGTTAGGCCACACCTTGAGTCCTGTGTCCAGCTCTGGGCCCCTCAGTTTAGGAAGGAGGTTGACTTGCTGGAACGTGTCCAGAGAAGGGCAACGAAGTTGGTGAGGGGTTTGGAACACAAACCCTGTGAGGAGAGGCTGAGGGAGCTGGGGTTGCTTAGCCTGGAGAAGAGGAGACTCAGGGGTGACCTTCTTCCTCTCTACAACTAGGTCCCACAAGGCCATGGGACGAGATGGGATCCATCCTAGGGTGCTGAGAGAGCTGGCAGATGAGCTGGCCAAGCCGCTCTCCATCATTTTTCAGCAGTCCTGGCTCACTGGAGAGGTCCCAGAAGACTGGAAGCTGCCAACGTGGTGCCCATCCACAAGAAGGGCCGGTTGGATGAGCCTGGGAATTATAGGCCTGTCAGCCTGACCTCAGTGCCAGGCAAGACTATGGAACAGGTCATCTTGAGTGCGATCATGCAGCACTTACAGGATGGCCAAGGGATCAGGCCTAGCCAGCATGGCTTTAGGAAGGGCAGGTCCTGCTTGACCAACCTGATCTCCTTCTATGATCAGGTGACTGCCTGGTGGATGTGGGGAGGCTGTGGATGTGGTCTACCTGGACCTCAGCAAGGCCTTTGACACCGTCCCCCACAGCAAACTCCTAGCCAAGCTGGCAGCCCATGGCTTGGATGGGAGCACACTGCGTTGGGTTAGGAACTGGCTGGAGGGCCGAGCCCAGAGAGTGGTGGTGAATGGTGCCACAGCCAGCTGGCGGCCAGGCACCAGTGGTGTGCCCCAGGGATCGGTGCTGGGCCCCATGCTCTTCAACATCTTTATTGATGATCTGGATGAGGGCATCGAGTCCATCAGCAGTAAATTTGCGGACGACACCAAGCTGGGGGCAGGAGTTGATCTGCTGGAGGGCAGAGAGGCTTTGCAGAGGGACCTCGACAGGCTGGGCAGATGGGCAGAGGCCAAGGGCAGGAGATTGAACACATCCAAGTGCCGGGTTCTGCACATTGGCCACAACAACCCCAGGCAGTGCTACGGGCTGGGGTCAGAGTGGCTGGAGAGCGGCCAGGCAGAGAGGGACCTGGGGGTGCTGGCTGATTGTAGGTTGAACATGAGCCTGCAGTGTGCCCAGGCAGCCAAGAAGGCCAATGGCATCCTGGCCTGCATCAGAAACAGTGTGGCCAGCAGGAGCAGGGAGGTCATTCTGCCCCTGTCCACTGCACTGGTTAGGCCGCACCTTGAGTACTGTGTCCAGTTCTGGGCCCCTCAGTTTAGGAAAGATGTTGTCTTACTGGAGCGTGTCCAGAGAAGGGCAACAAAGTTGGTGAGGGGTTTGGAACACAGCCCTGTGAGGAGAGGCTGAGGGAGCTGGGGTTGCTTAGCCTGGAGAAGAGGAGACTGAGGGGTGACCTTATTGCTCTCTACAACTACCTGAAGGGAGGTTGTAGCCAGGCAGAGGTTGGTCTCTTCTCCCAGGCAGCCAGTACCAGAACAAGGACACAGTCTCAGGCTGCACCAGGGCAGGTTTAGACTGGAAGTTAGGAAGAAGTTCTATACTGAAAGAGTGATTGCCCACTGGAATCAGCTGCCTGTGGAAGTGGTGGAGTCACCTTCATTGGAGGTGTTCAAGAAGAGGCTTGATGGGGTGCTTGGTGCCAGGGTTTAGTTTTTTTAGTTGTTTAGGTGGGTTGTATTGTACTGTATTGTACTGTATTGTACTGTATTGTACTCTTTTGTACTGTATTGTACTGTATGGTACTGTATTGTATTTTAGGTGGGTTGGATTGGTTGATGGGTTGGACGTGATGATCTTGAAGGTCTCTTCCAACCTGTTGTATTGTATTATTGTATTATTGTATTATTGTATTATTAACTACCTGAAGGGAGGTTGTAGCCAGGCAGATGTTGGTCTCTTCTCCCAGGCAGCCAGTACCAGAACAAGAGGACACAGTCTCAGCATGTGCCAGTAGAGGTTTAGGCTGGAGGTTAGGAAGAAGTTCTATACAGAGAGAGTGATTGCCCATTGGAATGGGCTGCCTGTGGAGGTGGTGGAGTCACCATCATTGGAGGTGTTCAGGAGGAGACTTGATGGGGTGCTTGGTGCCATGGGTTAGTTGTTTGGATGGGTTGGATTGGTTGATGGGTTGGACGCGATGATCTTGAAGGTCCCTTTCAACCTGGTGTATTGTATTGTATTGTATTGTATTGTATTGTATATAGAGTCAGAGAATCATAGAATGGTCTGGGCTGGAAGGGCACTCCAGAGATCATCCAGTCCAACCCCCCTGTGAGGGCAGGATCACCTAGGGCAGGCCACACAGGACTTGAAAAAGTCTCCAGAAGAGACTGTAAATAAATCACCATTGGATGTAAAAAGGAAAACAGGGATAAGTTCTGAATAATCCCATTGGACAGGTGCCTAACATAGAAGTTAGTTTTGCACACCGATTTTCTCTCTCTGAAGAAATCTGAAGTATGGGCTGCCTAAAAGCGAAATGTTGACTTCCTGAATGCTGCTCTCTATGTGGTGTACCTTTGAGTGGCCAAGAAAGCCAAAGGCATCCTGGCTGGGAGCAGCAATGCTGTGTCCAGCAGCAGCAGGGAGGGGATTGTCCCCTGGCACTCAGCTCTGGGGAGGCCACACCTCAAGTGCTGTGTCCAGTTTGGGGCACCTCAAGACAAGAGAGATGTGGAGGGGCTGGAGGCAGGGCAGAGGAGGGCAAGGAAGCTGGGAAGGGCCTGGAGAAGAAATCTGCTGAAGAGCAACTGAAGGGGCTGGGGATGGTTAGTGTGAAGCAGAGGAGGCTGAGGGGAGACCTCCTGGCTCTCTACAGCTCCCTGAAAGGAGGTTGTGGAGAGGTTGGTGCTGGTCTCTTCTCACAGGTGATTAGCCATAGAAGAAGAGGGAAGAGCCTCAAGCTGCAGCAGGGCAGGTTTAGACTGGACAGGAGGAAGATTCTTTTCCCATCCAGAGTGGTCAGGGCTTGGAATGTGCTGCCCAGGGAGGTGGTGGAGTCCCCAAGCCTGGTAGTTTGGATGTGGTGCTTGGAGTTTTAGATGAGGGGTGATCCTTGTAGAGTACGGTTCTGGGTTGGACTTATTGATCATGAGGGTCTTTTCCAACCTGAATGTTTCTGTGTGATTCTGTGAGAACCTGGTCTTTGTCTTATTCAGAGTATCACATTTTGTCCTTTTGATCTTTTAGGGACCCCTATCACACAATTGCTGCAATCAATCCAGAGAAACTGAATATCTTCCAAACAGTGCGGGAGATAACAGGTAACACACTTCCGATTCCCTACACTCTGAACTCCTCACTTTGTCTTTATGGTGGTCATTTATTGGATCTTCTGAAGAATGCAAGTTGGTTGTTTTTTCCTTTTCAGTCCACTGTGCTGTAGATATCATAAAGGTTTAATGCACAGTAACTTCCATATCAGTTGATAGGCACAAATGTGCTGTCCTTTGCTCACGAACACTCCACTGCCCTGGTGAAGCCACATCTGGAATATTGTGCCAGTTTCTGGGCACCTCAGTTCAAGAAGGACCTCAGGAAACTGCTTGAGAGAGACCAGTGCAGAGTCACAGAAATGATGAAGGCAGTGGAACATCTTCCTCACAGGGAGAGCCTGAGGGAGCTGAAGGCTCTGTAGCTTGGAGAGGAGGAGCCTGAGAGGTGACCTCAGTGCTGTTGCTAAAGCTGTGCAGGGTGAGTGCCCAGAGGCTGGAGCCAGGCCCTGCTGGGTGATGCCCAATGCCAGCACAAGGGGCAGTGGTGGAAGCTGAGGCAGAGGAAGTTCCATGGAAACAAGAGGAAGAATATTTTCCCTGTGAGGGTGACAGATGCCTGGAGCAGGCTGCCCAGGGGGGTTGTGGAGTCTCTCTCTTGGAGATATTCTAAACCCTCCTGGATGTGTTCCTTTGTGATCTGCTCTAGGTGCTCCTGCTCTGGCAGGGGGTTGGACTGGATGAGCTTTGGAGGTCCCTTCCAGCCCCTAACATTCTGCCATTCAGTGATTCTGTGAAAGACATTCTATGTATGGGCAGGCTGTCCCTCCCATCTTCTGTGGCTTCTCAGTGGGGCCACAGAGCTAGAACTCCGTGCTTTGTTCTGTTGCATCTTGCTTCTTTTGTTTCACCATGTAGGGACAGGGAGGAAGATAACTGTAACTTTGAGTTCTTCAGTGCTGGCTGATTCTATCTAGATATAATCAGACTTTTTTGTTTTGTATTTCCCTGTTTCATGCACGTGAGGAAAATCTTTGGGTAATGCAGAGCGATTGTAGCTTGGTGGAGTTCCACAAGCATTTGGCATTTGAAATTAGTCCTCTCCCACGTGGTTCACCTCTCCAAAGTTGTGCATTTCAGTGAGCCAGTGGTATTAGAAAATGAAAGTAAGCTCTAAATCTCTCAGTAATAAATGTCAAAGATAATCTGGTGGCTGGGTATCTGTTATTTGCTCTTCTTAAGCACACTAATTGACGGTCTCAGCTCTACTACTTAAGTGGAGTTCTCTTAGTGCTTGAAGATGTACTGCATTCCAGCCCAGCAGTGATCAAGATCTCAGGGAACTGCACTCTGCAGAGGTCTCAGTAGCACCAGATGAGCTTTGTGCAGAGAATGCATGCTGGTGATGAGCATCCTCACACACACACACTCAGAATGGAAGGCAAGTTATTTGGTTTAAAGAAATCTTGTCACCTTGTGATGAATCACAACAGACCACTCAGTTACTGTCCTAAGTCTCTACCACGTTTAAAACTGAGTGTTCTTAATTTAGGCAAATCTTAGTTGTTGTTTTTCCTCCTGCTGCTGTGTAGAAAAGGCTGGGAGGCCTTGCAAGATTCCAGCTTTTGTTTAGGCTCACACTCACTGTGGCTGTTGAAAGTGGGTGTAATGTTGCTGTGACAAGCCCTGCTTTGCTTTCTTGGAGGAACCAGTGGTGAGCTGCCTGATGAATTCAAATCCGTTAGTCTGCAGCATTCATTACCTATTTATTTCTTTTTCTGAAACCAGCACTGCCTTTCATGTGGAGGCCAAGCCTGCCCCAGCTGATGGTGTCTGATAATGCAGTCCTTATGGCTGAAGTCATTGACATTCCTCTGCTTGCCTGTTTTCCCCTCAGGATATTTGAACATACAGTCGTGGCCTGAGAACATGACAGATTTCAGGGTCTTTTCTAACTTGGTTACTATCGGTGGGAGAGCTCTCTACAGGTAAGATACTCCCTCTGGTGATGCAAGCCTTGCTAGTTAATATTCCATGAGTCTTTCCTCAGGAGCACAGAATGCTGCATGCCTTGGGAAGTGCATAAGAAACTGATGTGTTTTACTCTGTTTTCAAGGTGTTCCCTAACTGTGTCTTTGTTGATCAGTAATGGGCAATACCTTTTGACCCTGACGATTTGCTTTTTACAATAGAAGGCAGCCTGGCCCCACTGCTGTAGCTATTAACTCCTTGTCCAGCAAGTACACTTGGTGGGTTAAAACACCTCCTGAACGTGAAACACATCTTAAAAGGCATTAACAACAGAACTGAGCACTGTGCTCAGGAAGCTTACGGCTGTGGTTGGAAGTGCAGGCTCCTGTGCCCAAAGAACAAAGCAGTCTTAAGAATTGCTAGAAGAGCACTGACATCACTGAGGTGCCTCGCAGGTGAGGTGTGCCTTAGCTCTGTGGTGTCTTTTTTGCCAGGGGTGTTGCCATGTGGAAACCCCTGTGGGGGAATTGTTTTGAAGAGGAGAAGATAATGGTGAGAAGTAATGGGGGGAAGCACAAGGAAGCACCTGAATGATCTAAACTGCAACCTCTGGCTCCCCACTGTGTACATGCAGTAAATTAGTCATGGGGTTCTGCTAGCATCTTCATCAGGAAGCTGAGGAGAACGTGAATAGCAGTGAAACCCTGAGGTTGAATTACAGCCCAGCATTCTGTTTGGAAGCAGCAATTTGTATTTGGAACAGCTGGAAAACAATTATGATCATTAAAATACCATAACTTAAAGGGTGCCCAGAAACTTGACATTGCCTGCACTAATCTTCAGTCAAAAAATATATGTGCAGCAATTCCCCTGTTACACAGACAATCATTTGCTGTTCCTTTGATGAATAAAGTAGGTAACCACATATCACACCAAGAGAAAAATGAAATGTAGAAAGTCAGCTGGAAAAAGTTCCATGGAAATAACAATTTCTTCCTCTATTACTATAAATGACATTAATTTGATGCCTGACAGAAGATGTTGAATACATTTTGCATGACTTTGTCAGTTTCTCCTGAGCATGTAAACTATCATAGTGTTAATTCTGTCAAAAAAAAAGAAAGAGAGCCCAACAAAACCCCCAACAAACTGGATTTTACTCAGTTTTCTCAAGAGCACTTTATCTCTGAAAGGTGTTAATGGATCAAGTGGTACCAGCTGAGGAGCTCTCTGGGCCCACTGGGCCTGTCGCTGCCAGCCGCACCACTTGTGGTGTCACAGTTCTTGCAGGACTCCCTCTTTCCTCGAACTGGCTGTTGACTCATAAAACATTTGTGTCTCCTGTCTCAGTCCAGAGAGGGAAAGAGCCTCAGCCCTTTTGAATATTCCCATGTTGTGAAATGAGGGCACAAACGAGGCCAAAATATCAACAGCTGGGCTATTGATTACATAAATACAGTGGAAGGATCAGAAGGGGAGAGAGAGAAAATAGTGAGTGAGAGAGAGAAGAGAGAGAAGAGGAAAGAAATTATTTTACCACACCCCTCCCCCCCAAGACAGTTTGAGTCTGTGGAGGAAAGGTGCTGCAGGAGATGTTGGGTCTGTAGAGCAAAGGTGCTGAGGCTTGGGCTGGAGAAGAGTTGTGGTCCTCTGGGCAGCCTCTTCAGCTCCATGAATTGCAGCAGGCGAAACTTAGGACACGGAGAGAGGGTTCAGTCTGCTTCTTCCAGGCTCCATGGTGATACCTCTGTCATTTTTCCTCTCCTGGTGTGCTCTCCGGTTTTCTTCAGAGCAGCATTGCCCCAGGCTTTTCCTTCTCTCCTGTTTTCCTTCTCAGTGGCATTGTCCTTCTCCTGTGTTTTTCTTCTTCTGTGTTTTTGGTTCAACCCAGCCAGTAGCTGCTCAAGTCTTTTATACAGTTTTTAGGTCGATTTGCCTCTGCCCATTTCCAGGACAGCTGCAGTCCAGTGAGCAATCCTTTGTTGGGGCACATCTCAGTTCATGATACAAAGTGATTTGCATACAGGAACGATCCTGATGGGTGGAGATGATCTTGTATGCATATTAGCGAAGGTATTGATGGCTGTGGCCTGGGTCCATTGTTGTCAGGCCAGCTGTAGTCCAGGCATGCAGTAAAGGTGATTTTATCTTTGTTGAGTCACATCAGAAGAGACAAGATTTTAGTATCTCACAGTCTCCCCAGTCCAAATGGTTTCTGACCAAACTTCAGTTTTGCCAGGAAGAGGATCTTGGCCTTAGGAACCAATTCTAGTGGGTGTGGCAGGTTGAAATGATCCTCAACTAATTTGAGAGAGTTACCCCCCAAAATGAAATTGCCAGACCAGCTCAGTTGAGGGCAAATGAAACTCTGTTTACAAGCCAAACTACAATCCAGAAATGTGAAATGCCATGAATATGTCCAAAAGATCCAATATTTACATGGATTTACAATTCAGGAACAACACAGAGTGCCTCCCTGGACAAAACCAGGGAGCTACTAATAGCTTCCCCCTCTCCCACCCCAGACAAGGGATAGAGAAAAGGAGAGAGCAGCTCATTAGTATTTAGCCACCACAAAGAAACACAGCCAAGGTCAGCAAGCCAGCAGAATCAACCAGCTGGTATCTGCTAGAGCCAAGAGCCTAGAAAGAGCAAGAGTTAGTTTACACAACTAACTTAATGTCAGTTACCAGACCAAAGGGGTTATTTAGACCTTAGCATTATTTTCCCTTTTCATCCAATGGTAATTTATTTGCATTCTGCCACTTTCTACTGAAGATCTGTGGAAAATTTCGTAGGCATCAGCCTAAAACTATCACAGTGGGAAATTCCCAGCCAGCTCTAATACGTTTCGCCTTCTGGAGCTGATTCCTGTACCCTCTTCTTGTTTGTTTTCATCACAGTGGCCTTTCCTTACTCATCCTAAAGCAGCAAGGCATCACCTCTCTGCAGTTTCAGTCCTTGAAGCAAATCAGTGCTGGAAACATCTACATCACAGACAACAGCAATCTGTGCTACTACCACACTGTGAACTGGAGCAGCCTCTTCAGCACACCCAGCCAGAAGACAGTGATCCATCGGAACAAGAAGGCAGAGAACTGCAGTAAGTACTGCTGATGATCACTGCTGATGATCACTGCAGGCCTTCATACCTGCAACTGCCTCTCTTGGGGGTGAAATGGTACAGCTCCTGAGAGCATACAAGGCAGTGCATGGGCCAGAAACTCAGCTCCAGGAACATCAGTGGAGCTGTGACCATTTACAGATTCTAAGGCTTTGGACCAGGCTGCTTCTGAACAGGTTTGTAAGAAGTGAGCTGCTTGAGGAATAAATGAAAGAGGAGAGAGCTGTACTGCCTTACCATGAACTTCCCAGACTGAAGATCTGGCTTCACAAATAGGAGTTCTGATGGCTGTAAGTGTGGAGTGAATGCAGGGCTTGTGAGAGGCACTGATTGTACAAAACTACAGCCCTTTCCTTATGGAGTGAGGTTATCATATTTTGTTTCCCCTAGCCTGCTTCACCATGTTTTCATCCAGAGAGGTCACTTTGGACTGCTGAGTTTCTCCTGCTGATAAAGAAGATTACTTTTAATTGGGTCTAACTTTCTTTCAGGAAAGCTGATGTGTCAGTGCCTGGGCCAAGATCATAGCACTGAAAAGCAAATGAGTGTAGGCAGTTCCAAGGCCCAACTTGACAGGGTGCTAGACCATCTAATTTAAACTGTATTCTTACCCTGAAAGGTTGGACTGGATGATCTTTGAGGTGCCTTCCAACCTGGTATTCTGTGAATCTATGAGTGTGATGCAGCAAATGCACCATTTTGGTATTAAAGAAGAAAGGGATAAAATGGCATTAATACCATCAACACAACCATACTGCAGCAGCAATACAGTTCATGGCAAGCATCTCTTAGTCTGCTGGCAAGAGAGGAGGTTCAATGAATTACTGTTTGTTTAAGTGATGTTTCAGGAGCTGCTGCTTTGACCAGCCAGAGGGCTTTGCTTTGGGTATTTTCCAAGCTGTGGTCCTACTTTAACTTACTTTTTAGTTCCTTTGGGGTTTTTTCCCCCTCCTATCCCTTTGAAGTACTCTTCTGCTGTGCTTTGAGAGTCTGTGGCTGTGCTCCTCACTGCAGGTGTTAGGTGAAGGCTGTGCTCCTCACTGCAGGTGTTGGGTGAAACACAGCTATACGTTTGCCACTGCTGCTCAGTTATGCTTCTAATCTCCTCAGCTGTGTAAGAGCTGCATAAGGTGTGAAGTGCTGTTTGGTAGGTTCCTGCATGGATTTGTTCTTCTGGGTTTCAGCATTAGTAGTGTCACCATTATCATTATTTAGGCTACCTGTCTACATGCAACTTAAAATGTGAAGGAGAAGTCCTGCACCTGGGAAGGAAGAATAAACTGCAGCAGGACAGGCTGGGAGGGGATCTGCTGGAGAGCAGCCCTGTGGAGAAGGACCTGGCAGTGCTGGTGGACAACAAGTTCTGCAGCAGACAGCAGTGTGCCCTGGTGGCCAAGAAGGCCAATGGGATCCTGAGGTGTATTAAGAAGAGTGTGTTCAGTAGATCCAGGGAGGTTCTTCTCCCCCCTCTACTCTTCCCTGGGGAGACCTCATCTTGAGTACCGTGTTCAGTTTTGGGCTCCCCAGCTTAAGAGGGACAGGGATCTGCTGGAGAGGGTCCCACAGAGGGCCATGAGGATGATGAGGGGACTGGAGCATGTGCCTTATGAGGAGATGCTGAGGGACCTGGGGCTTTTTAGTCTGGAGAAGAGAAGACTTAGAGGGGATTTAATAAATGTTTATAAATATCTGAGGGCTGGGGGTCAGGAGGCAGGGGACAGGCTCTGCTCACTTGCTCCCTGTGATAGGACAAGGAGCAATGGATGTAAGCTGCAGCACAGGAGGTTCCACGTCCACACAAGGGGGAACTTCTTGACTGTAAGGGTGACAGAGCACTGGACCAGGCTGCCCAGAGAGGTTGTGGAGTCTCCTTCTCTGGAGACTTTCAAGGCCTGTCTGGGTGCATTCCTCTGTGACCTGAGCTGGATTGTATGGTCCTGCTCTGACTAGCGGGTTTGGACTCGGTGATCTCATTTGGGTCCCTTCCAACCCCTGACATCCTGTGGTTAAAGAAATATCTCTTGCTATTCATAGAATTATAGAATTGTCTCAGTTGGAAATTACCTGCAAGATCATCAAGTCCAACCATCAACATAAGACCATTGTCACAGATTTCTGGAACACCTCCAGGGACCCCATTGATGTAGATAGTTTAATTGTGGTTGTGCCTGAGGGTGTAGAGGGAAAAGGATGTTTCTCAACTTCCACTTCCAAACTGCAGCATACTTTATCCTTCAATGGGAGGTATCTGTTAAGTGGGACAGAAGGATGTGCTGAACAGGTCTGGGTAGAAGCTTTTGTCTGTGTTTGCAGAAGATGCCCTTGGCATAGGCTGTGAAACTATGGATTAAACCTTTACATTTGGTAGAACATTTTGTGGGAAGGCAATACAGGAGGTGGAGGGAGGAGAGATGCTGTCTGCTGCTGCTTCTGTGATGGGGATGTGCAAGGGTGTCCTGTGTGTTGAACAGCTTCACACCCTGGTGTCCATAACCCGACAAAGAGATGACAGAGGCATGAGTGGATGAACCCAGCTAGAGATCTGTCGGAGCAGCATAGTTCTTTGTCATGCAGAGATGATCAAACACGTGGTGGTAATGTCTCCTGGGAATGAAGCATTGATTAAGAGTTCAAGCATAGTCCTGAATCCTCAAATAAGTTAACCAGTTGCAGGACACAGAAGGCTGCCCAGTCTCTATTTTCAAAACACACAACTTTATCTTCTTCTGAATTAGCTCCAGCTGACCAACATCCGTGAGCTTTGTACCATTTTCACGGGTCTGTTCTCTTGGTTTTAATTTAGGTGGGTTGGTTTTTTTCCATCTCATGCCTTTTTGCTTTGCTTTGAGTTCTTCCCAGGATAAATATTATTTGAAGATTGAATAACACCAACTTTGCAAGGGAGAATCATGCATTTCCTGGCACCACCAGCTCCTTTGAAACGTGGAGGGATGCTCCTGATTCCCCATGATTAACTGGTACCTTCAGTCTTGCCAGCTAGTGCATTTGTGGATGCCTTGTCCTTTGAGCCTGTTTTTCCTGCCCCCACACTCAAAGCCAGCTATGAGAAACACTGAATTATTTGGAAAATAGAGATGTTGCCAGGAAAGAGAATCACATCTGCCCAGGGATGGTGATTTGCTTCCCCCTGCAGTGGGGTTGCAGTGTAATAGGAACAGATGGTGAGGAGGAACTTGGTTCTGTGCTAGCAATCTACTAACAACTCTATTTTGTGTGCCATGATGGGACTCTGGCATGGATTGTCCAGAGAGGTTGTGGAAGTCTCCACCCTGGAGATGTTGAAGGCCAGGTTGGATGGGGCCTGGAGTAACCTGGGCTAGGTGAGAGGGGTCCCTGCCCATGGCGGGGAGGTTAGATTAGATGTTCTCTAAGGTCTCTTCCAGTCTAAGCCATTATCATAGAGTCATAGAATGCTCTGGGCTGGAAGGGACCTCCAAAGGTCATCCAGTCCAAGCCCTTCTGCAGTCAGCAGGGACATCCTCAGCTAGATCAGTTTGCCCAGAGACCTGTCCAGCCTCAATCATCTCCTTGGGCAACCTGTTCCAGTGTTCCACCACCCTCATGAGGAAGAACTTCTTCCTGATATCCAATCTCAATCTGCTCTGCTCCATTTGAAGCCACTGTCCCTTGTCCTGTCCCTACAGGCCTTTGCAAACAGTCTCTCTGCAGCCTTCTTGTAGCCCTCTTCAGCTACTGGAAGGCTGCTACTAGGTCTCCCTGGAGCCTTCTCTTCTGCAGGCTGAACACTCCCAGCTCCCTCAGCCTGTCCTCAGAGCAGAGCTGCTCCAACCCCCTGAGCATTTTCATGGCTTCCTCTGGACCCCCTCCATCAGTTCCACATCCTTCCTATATTGAGGGCTCCAGACTTGTACACAGCACTGTGGATGAGGTCTCAGCAGAACAGAACACAGTGGCAGAATCACCTTGCTGTCTCTGCTGGCAGTGCAGCTTTGGATGCAGCCCAGGCTACTGTTTGCCTTCTGTGCTGCAAGCTCACACTGCCTGCTCCAAACCCCTGATCATTTTCATGGCCTTGGATGGGCTCTTGAGTAACCTAGTTGAAAGGCATCTCTGCCCATGGCAGGGAGTTTGGATTAGGTGATCTCTAAGGCCATTCTATGATTCTATGAAATTAGTTGGTGAGCATTTATCTAAAATGCAGGGCACAAAGCTCTCATTTAATGTAGACTTCTTATTGTCTTCTACTCTAAAGTGTGATGTTAAACACTGGACATAAAATTTACTTTGTGAGGACATTATTAATGCAGAGTGAATGAATGTAAAGTGATTTGCTGGAGAATATGCCTCAGCAGTTAGATTTTTACTGTTGCTCTGTGCTGAATTGCAGAATCTGCCTCATTTTCCCAGCAGGGCTTTTTTTACACAGCAGTCAGAGGTGCCCCATGCCAAACAGAATACAGAATTAAACAGGTTGGAAAAGACCTTGGAGATCATCCAGTCTAACCTGTCCCCCAACACCATCCAATCAACTAATCCATGGCACTGAGTGCCTCATCCAGGCTGGTCTTAAACACTTCCAGGGATGGTGACTCCACCACCTCCCTGGGCAGCACATCCCAATGGCCAATCTCTCTTGCTGGGAAGAATTTCTTCCTAACATCCAGCCCAAACCTCCCCTGGCACAGCTTGAGACTGTGTCCTCTTGTTCTGGTGCTGGTTTTCTGGGAGAAGAGACCAACCCCCACCTGGCTACAACCTCCCTTCTTGCCCAGATTCATCTACAAAACCAAGTCTGTGACCTAGAAATAAGCTGAAGCAAGTAGTGATTGGTTTGGTTGGGGTTTTTGTTTGGGGTCTTTTATTGCCCCCCCTGCTGCTTTCTTCATAGAGTACAGGCACTGTGCTGGCTGGGTCCGAGAGGGGAATGATTTTCTTTACTGCAAATCCTTCTTTTTATCTGCATGAGGTTACTCAGTGTATATTCATGTAGTGGTGTCACTTGCTATTTGAAGGGATAGTTTAGTGCAATACTGAAGAGAAACATATAGGTATAAGTAAATCTAAAGAGATCCAATAGAATCTCTCCCATTTAATATCTAACCTAGCCTGTGCAATGTATAATAGATCTTGTATCACATATACTACATCCTATATGTAGGATGCAGAGAGACTGTTTGCAAAGGCCTGCAGGGACAGGATGAGGGGCAATGGCTTCAAGCTGGAGAAGAACATACTTAGATTGGATGTGAGGAACAAGTTCTGCACCAGGAGGGTGGTGGAACACTGAAACAGATGGCCCAGGGAGGTGGCTGAAGCTCCATCCCTGGAAGTATTCAAGGTGAGGCTGGAGAGGGCTCTGGGCAACCTGATCTAGTTGGGGATGTCCTTGCTGAGTGCAGAGGGGGTTGGACTGGATGAGCTTTGGGGGTCCCTTAGAACCCAGAGCATTCTGTGATTGTATGATTCTGTGATTCTATGGCCCTGTTGACTGCAGGGGAGGTGGACTAGGTGAACTTTAAAGGTCCCTTCCAACACAAACCATTATATGACAATTTATGTATGTAACACTAGTGTGCATGTCCAAATAAATTCTGGTTTCAGAGTAGCCTAACAGCTGAGAAAAATGAAAAGAAAGGAAACCCACTGTAATAAAAGCACAGTTTCAATTCACAAAAGAGGTGACTGCCTGGTGGATGTGGGGCAGGCTGTGGATGTAGTCTACCTGGACCTCAGCAAGGCCTTTGACACCGTCCCCCACAGCAAACTCCTGGCCAAGCTGTCAGCCCCTGGCTTGGACAGCAGCACTCTGAGCTGGGTTAGGAACTGGCTGGAGGCTGAGCCCAGAGAGTGGTGGTGAATGGTGCCACAGCCAGCTGTCAGCCAGCACCAGTGGTGTGCCCCAAGGATCAGTGCTGGGCCCCATCCTGATCAATATCTTTATTGATGATCTGGATGAGTCCATCATCAGTACATTTGCGGACGACACCAAGCTGGGGGCAGGAGTTGATCTGCTGGAGGGCAGAGAGGCTTTGCAGAGGGACCTCGACAGGCTGGGCAGATGGGCAGAGGCCAAGGGCAGGAGATTGAACACATCCAAGTGCCAGGTGCTGCACATTGGCCACAGCAACCCCAGGCAGTGCTACAGGCTGGGGTCAGAGTGGCTGGAGAGCAGCCAGGCAGAGAGGGACCTGGGGGTGCTGGTGGATGGTAGGCTGAACATGAGCCTGCAGTGTGCCCAGGCAGCCAAGAGGGCCAATGGCATCCTGGCCTGCATCAGGAAGAGTGTGGCCAGCAGGAGCAGGGAGGTGATTCTGCCCCTGTCCACTGCACTGGTTAGGCCACACCTTGAGTCCTGTGTCCAGTTCTGGGCCCCTCAGTTTAGGAAGGAGGTTGACTTGCTGGAAGGTGTCCAGAGAAGGGCAACAAAGTTGGTGAGGGTTTGGAACACAGCCCTGTGAGGAGAGGCTGAGGGAGCTGGGGTTGTTTAGCCTGGAGAGGAGGAGACTGAGGGGTGACCTTATTTGTCTCAGGCTGTGCCAGGGGAGGTTTAGGTTGGAGGTTAGGAAGAAGTTCTATACATTGGAATGTGCTGCCCAGGGAGGTGGTGGAGTCACCATCGCTGGAGGTGTTCAGGAGGAGACTTGATGGGGTGCTTGGTGCCATGGTTTAGTTGTTTAGGTGGGTTGGATTGGTTGATAGGTTGGATGCAATGATCTTGAAGGTCTCTTCCAACCTGGTCTAGTCTAGTCTAGTCTAGTCTAGTCTAGTCTAAAATATTAATACTCTTCATACTTGAAGGGGTTGCCAGAGCAGGGAGGGTGTTTTATTGCATGACAAGTGCTACCTGATAGCCTGAGAAGTCCCTCCCCAGCCTTCTTGTAGGCCTCCTTCAGATATGGAATGAAGCTGGAGGTGGGGAGATTCAGGCTAGATGTGAGGAGGAAGTTCTTCCCCATGAGAGTGGTGAAGCCCTGGAATGGGTTGTCCAGGGAGGTGGTTGAGGCCCTGTCCCTGGAGGTGTTTAAGCCCAGGCTGGATGAGGCTCTGGCCAGCCTGATCTAGTGTGGGGTGTCCCTGCCCGTGGCAGGGAGGTTGGAACTAGATGATCCTTGTGGTCCCTTCCAACCCTGACTGATACTACTGCTTACAGTGATTCATTGACTAGAAAACAAAGCTGTTCACACCAAGATTGCTTGATTAGAGCTGTTAGAGTGTATGGGTTTGGGTTCCTTCCTTTTTCTTTGTGTGTGTGTGTGTTTTGGTTTTGGCGTGGTTTGGGTTGGGGCTTTTGTTGGTTGTTTTGTTTCTTGGTTGGTTGTTTTTGTTTGCATGTTGTGTTTGTATGTTATGTTTGTAGGTATGGAAGCCACCCTTCTCCCTTACCCTGTTTTCACTCTGTGTTTTGTGTGATATCAAGGCTGGCTCTTCAGGTGCTTTTGCAATGAGCAATTTGCACATCACAATTAATGGCAACCTCCCTGCAGCTCTTTCTCCACCAGCCATGAGTTTTATTTCTTGGAGTCCTCAGTTCAGAGGTACTGGTTTATATTTTACTTCACTAGCCCTTCTCTGGATTTGGACCACTGGTTTTTCAGTTGGAATGAATTTTTGCCCTGTATCATGCCCTTGAATTCTGCAGCTTGCTCTTTATCTTCTATGTAGAAAAGTCTGCATTCTGAACTCTGTAGGGTCCCTTCGAATGCCCATGAGGGACTTAGAGGAAGCCATGTACAATAGTTTCATGCTGCTTTACCTTCTTGTCATTCCTGACTTTACAGATGTTTATCATGGCTTTTCTCATCCAAATCTAAGGCTACTTCTCTCTTTATCCCTAATACAGAAGCACTGATGACAGAATGAGAGGAACAGCCCCAAGCTGCACCAGGGGAGGTTTAGGCTGGACATCAGGAAACATTTTGTCAAAGAAAGGCTTGTGAGGCATTGGAGCAGCTGCCCAGGGAGGTGGTTCAGTGGCCATCCCTGGAGGTGTCTAGAAGCCATCTAGATCTGGTGCCTGGGGACATGGTGTGGTGACAGACTTGGTGCAGTGGGCGAAATGGCTGTGATTCTCTTCTCTAGTTTTGACCATCCTTGCAGCACGCTCTTGAATCTCTTTCCCTGTCTGTTCCATAGCCTTTCTGAAAGGACAGACTGGTTGGTCTCTGTGGCATTCAAGCTAAGAGCGTACAGTGTGTTCCTGTAGTTGGCTAAGGATAATTTTCAGCTTCTCCTCCATTCTGTTTCTAGACAATCTGAAGGTTCTGTGCCCTGGGTGTGGTGGAATGCTGAATGAAATCTTTTCCTCTGAGATCCAGAGGACTCTGTAAATTAATGGCAGTATCCTTTGTCTCTCTGCAGCTGCTGATGGAATGGTGTGTAATGAGTTATGCTCAAGTGATGGCTGCTGGGGGCCAGGACCTGACCAGTGTCTCTCCTGCAAGCGCTTCATCAGGGGAAGGACCTGCATAGACTCTTGTAACCTGTATGATGGGTAAGATGTTTTCATTGCACTTTGCCCTGGAGCTGCTGATTATCTTGTTCAGGACATCAACAGAGGAGTTATTTGGGGTTTACATTGCTCAGTGTCTGGCTCCATTGCCAATATTACTGATCCTGAGTGAAATGCATTGTGGGATAAGTTCTGAGGGTTTCCAAATTCTTATGTACACACTTGTATGAAAGGCTTTACCTCATACTCTGCTGACTAAGATTTCCATGCAACATCAAAAGTTCCTTGCACCTTTTGCATTGCTGATGATGCTGAACAATCTGACTTAGGTGGAAACTTGCAAAACAAAACAAACCCAAACCACATTTTGCAGCCCTACTTGGCATCATTGTTGCAAAGTTGTGGCAAATGGCAGAGCTGCCTGAGGACTGGAGGAAAGGCAATGTCAGTCCAGTCTTCAAAAAAGGGAAACTACAGATAAGTGCAGAGTCCTGCACCTGGGGAGGAAAAATAACCTGCAGCAGTACAGGCTGGGAGGGGATCTGCTGAAGAGCAGCCCTGTGGAGAAGGACCTGGTGGGCAACAAGTTCTGCCGGGGACAGCAATGTGCCCTGGGGGCCAAGAAGGCCAATGGGGTCCTGGGGTGCATTGAGAGGAGTGTCCCCAGCAGATCCAGGGAGGTTCTCCTTCCCCTCTACAATACAATACAATACAAATACAATAAATCCAGGTTGGAAGAGACCTTCAAGATCATCACGTCCAACCTATCAACCAATCCAACCCACCCAAACAACTAGATCATGGCACCAAGTACCCCATCAAGTCTCCTCCTGAACACCTCCAATGATGGTGACTCCACCACCTCCCTGGGCAGCCCATTCCAATGGGCAATCACTCTCTCTGTATAGAACTTTTTCCTAACCTCCAACCTAAACCTCCCCTGGTGCAGCTTGAGACTGTGTCCTCTTGTTCTGGTGCTGGCTGCCTGGGAGAAGAGACCAACCTCTGCCTGGCTACAATCTCCCCTCAGGTAGTTGTAGACAGCAAGAAAGGTCACCCCTGAGTCTCCTCCTCTCCAGGCTAAGCAACCCCAGCTCCCTCAGCCTCTCCTCATAGGGCTTGTCTTCCAAACCCCTCACCAACTTTGTTGCCCTTCTCTGGACACCTTCCAGCAAGTCAAACTCCTTCCTGAACTGAGGGGCCCAGAACTGGACACAGGACTCAAGGTGTGGCCTAACCAGTGCAGCGTACAGGGGCAGAATCACCTCCCTGCTCCTGCTGGCCACACTCTTCCTGATGCAGGCCAGGATGCCATTGGCCCTCCTGGCTGCCTGGGCACACTGCAGGCTCATGTTCAGCCTACCATCCACCAGCACCCCCAGGTCCCTCTCTGCCTGGCTGCTCTCCAGCCACTCTGCCCCCAGCCTGTAGCACTGCCTGGGGTTGTTGTGGCCAATGTGCAGAACCTGGCACTTGGATGTGTTCACTCTCCTGCCCTTGGCCTCTGCCCATCTGTCCAGCCTGTCCAGGTCCCTCTGCAAAGCCTCTCTGCCCTCTACTCTGCCCTGCTGAGACCTCAACTGGAATATTGCATCCAGTTCTGGGCTCCCCAGTTCAGGAGGGACAGGGATCTGCTGGAGAGAGTCCAATGGAGGGCTCCAAGGATGCTGAAGGGACTGGAGCCCTGCCTGGTGAGGAGAGGCTGAGAGCCCTGGGGCTGTTTTGTCTGGAGAGGAGAAGACTGAGATGGGATCTGATCAATGCCTATCAATATCTGAGGGTTGCCTGTCAGGAAGGAAAGGACAGGGACAGCCTCTGCTCAGTGGCACCCTGGGATAGGACAAGAGGCAATGGATGGAAACTACAGCCCAGGAAGTCCCACCTCAACATGAGGAGGAAGTTCATTACTGCAAGGGTGACAGAGCACTGGAAGAGGCTCTCCAGAGAGATTGTGGAGTCTCCTTCTGTGGAGCCTTTCCCTCCCTGTCTGGATGTGTTCCTGTGTGACCTGTGCTGGATTCTGTGGTCCTGCTCTGGCAGGGGGGTTGGACTGGAAGGTCTCCAGAGGTCCCTTTCAACCCTTAACATCCTGTGAGCCTGTGACTACTGACACACCTGCTCAGAAACACACACAGTTATGTTCTGTCAGGTGAGTTAGCCATGGGCACGTGAGAAAGAAGTTATCTGCATGAGGAGGCCCCAGAGTAAGAGAAGTCATTCTTTCTTTTTTAATTGTTTCTAATAATGCACTCGTGTGTGTACATAGAAATGCAGATAATAAGATGCACATCAGTTCTTCCCTCCTTTGCTTCTGCTGCTCCAGCATGTGCAGCATCCTTTCTGGAGGATAGGTCAGGCAGTGTGAGCCTTATGATAGAAAATTAGAGCTGAACTGCTCTCATTAGCTGCAGCAGCAGCAAAAATTCTTTATAAGCCTGTGGAGGAAATCAGGTAGAATTTCACTTCCTGTGTAACAGCAGTGCAGGGTCCCCTGCACCTCTTTTAAAGTCAGATAAAAAAGCAAACCTGAATTACAGTAGAAAATGTGTTCATTGTATGGTTTCATTCTCTTCTTTCATTCTCAGTTCACTGTGTGGTTTCATTCTCTTTCTTTTCCTGCTTTGGCTGCCAACTGGTGTAGCTGCTAAGGAATGAGTAAGGAACGAACTCCCATGCATCCATGAGAATATTCTAAACTCTTCTCTATGGAGAATGCTTGCAAAAAAAAACCACCCCCAAAAGTCTCACCTGAGTACAGGTTTATGTGCTTAAAAGCTTCTCTTCTCTCCCTCTCATCTGCCCCCTCAAAAAAAGACAAGATGAGTTACAGACCACAGTTGTGTTCTCAGATGTGCTGGAATGTAGTGGTCTACACTTGGTGGCTTCTTTGCTACCAAGTGCTTTCTGTTGCAGAAAGTTCCAAGTGCTCAAGTCAAGGTGGAAACACTTTCTACAGGCTCAGTTCCTTCCTAAATAGGAGATTTGTGACCTGGGCTTGAGGAGAGCTTTCTGTTTGTTTAAGAACAGCAAAAGTACTTCAGGGTAGGGGCAGGTTTATTTGGCTCCTATTTTATTGCTCAGCAGATCCATGTCCCAAGCCAGGGAATGCTAGGCTCCCTTATAGCAGTCCAGTGAGGTTCTCCTCACTGCAAGGGAACCTCTGGCTGTAGAGAAATGGTGCAAATGAAGCATGGAGGCACTCAGCTTGCCCCTGGCTACTACTGGAGGCTACACAGATGAGTGTGCAGCACATCTGTGCTGGGCCCCATCCTCTTCAATGTCTTCATTGACTATCTGGATGAGGGGATTGAGACAGGCATCAGCAAATTTGCAGATGACACTAAGTTGGGAGCAGATGTTGGTCAGTTAGAGGGTTGGAGGGCCCTGCAGAGGGACCTCACCGACTGGACAACTGGGCAGAGTCCAACAGGATGGCATTCAACAAGTCCAAGTGCCAGGGGCTGCACTTTGGCCACAGCAACTCCATGCAGAGCTACAGGCTGGGGTCAGAGAGGCTGGAGAGCAGTCAGAGAGGGACCTGGGAGTGCTGATTGACAGCAGCCTAAACATGAGCCAGCAGTGTGCCCAGGCAGCCAAGAAGGCCAATGGCATCCTGGCCTGCATTAGGAATAGTGTGGCCAGCAGGAGCAGGGAGGTCATTGTGCCCCTGTACTCTGCACTGGTTAGGCCACACCTTGAGTCCTGTGTCCAGTTCTGGGCCCCTCAGTTTAAGAAGGACATTGAGAGACTTGAAGGTGTCCAGAGAAGGGCAACAAGGCTGGGGAGAGGCCTTGAGCACAGCCCTGTGAGGAGAGGCTGAGGGAGCTGGGGTTGTTTAGCCTGGAGAAGAGGAGGCTCAGGGGAGACCTCATTGCTCTCTACAACTCCCTGAAGTGTGGTTGTAGCCAGGAAGGGGTTGGCCTCTTCTCTCTAGCAACCAGCAGCAGAACAAGAGGACACAGTCTCAAGCTGCACCAGGAGAAGTTTAGGCTGGAGGTGAGGAGAAAGTTCTTCACTGAGAGAGTCATTCGCCATTGGAATGTGCTGCCCAGGGAGGTGGTGGAGTCACCGTCCCTGGAGGTGTTCAAGAGGGGATTGGATGTGGCACTTGGTGCCATGGTGTAGTCATGAGGTCTGTGGTGACAGGTTGGACTCGATGATCTTCGAGGTTTCTTCCAACCTTGGTGATGCTGTGATACTGTGATCTTTGAATGGTGAATGCAAATATTTTACCTGGTTCATGCAGGGAGGTGGGATCCATCTGCAAGGTGTAGATGTGGCCAGTCTGAACTAGTTACACAGATTTTGTCTGTGGTTAGTTGGAGATCAGCAACCTGTTCAGAGGTGAATTCATCTCAGCCTAGATGAGAGTGCTAGGAAGTGTGTTGAGAGTGTGCTGGAGGGGCTTTGTGAGGAGCAGCTGGCAGCCAAAATGAGACAAGTGGTGTTTGAAGGAAGAAATCTCAGCTACTACTTTTATTCCCCCTTATAAGTGGTTAATAAATAATAATCATTTTTAAAGTTAAAAAAAAAACAAACCACAAACAACCCACATTAGTGATAATTTCTTGTGTGATCATCAAATAAATGAGCAAAAGGGTTTCTTTGGAGATTTGGTAGATTGAGACTTCAGTCTGTAATTATTGTTGATGAAGAAGTTGCAGGGCTTTTGGAGAATGGGCTTTAAAACCAGAGCTCCTGGAGGGGTGACTCCAGCAGAGCAGCACTCTGAGCAATGCTTTTGCTAATCTTTTCCTGCCTGAGGGTGATCTCTCACGTGCAACAAGTGGCTTCCTGAATCTGAGCCATGCATGCCAATGGCATGGATAAAAAGCAAGAAATTTGTTACTGTGTCCTCTTAATGAGGTCATTATTTTCCTACAAAAGAAGGAGCAAAACCACTATGATTTTGTACTAGCAAGCAAGATGTCTTCTGCTTGACCTGCCTAATCATAGAAGGGCTTAGGCTGGAAGAGACCTCAGAGATCATCTATTTCAACCTCCTGCCTCGGGCAGGGACCCCTCTCACCTAGCCCAGGTTACTCCAGGCCCCATCCAACCTGGCCTTCAACATCTCCAGGGAGGGGGCAGCCACAACCTCTCTGGATAATCCATGCCAGACTCCTGCCACCCTTGCAGTGAAGAATTTCTTCCTAAGATCCAATCTAAACCTCTTCTCCTTCACTTTCAATCCGTTTCCCCTTGTCCTATGGGTGGACACCCTTGTAAAAAGTCCCTCTGCAGCCTTCCGGTAGGCTCCATTCAGGTACTGGAAGGCAGCTGTAAGGTCCCCCTGCAGCCTTCTCTTCTCCACTCTGAACAATCTCAGTTCCCTTGGCCCATCCTCACAGCAGAGGTGTTCCAGCCCTTGGATTATCTTTGTGGCCTCCTCTGGACTTGTTCCAGCAGCTCTGTGTCCTTCTGCTGGGGACATCAGAACTGGAAGCAGGATTGGAGGTGAGGTGGCAGCAGAGCAGAGTCCAGGGGCAGAATCCCCTCTCTTGCCCTGCTGCCCACACTGCTCTGGCTGCATCCCAGCACACAGCTGCCTGCTGGGCTACCTGAGGGGCAGTGCTGGCTCCTGGGGAGCTTCTCATCTACCAACACCCCAAGCCCTTCTCTTCACTGTCTGCCCAGCCTGTATTCATGCCCAGGATTGTGCCGACCCAGCTGCAGGACCCTGCATAATGTTGTTAGCAGAAGCGACCTCAGCTGGCAGAGCCTCCTGAGCTCAGCGAAGATGAGATGGTTGCCACCATGTGAAGAGCCAGCTGTCTCATTTCAGTTGCAGGCTGTCTTCTGCTCTGCCCTAACCTCCCTGCCAATGTTTCCCCAGGGAATTCCGGGAGTTTGCGAACGGCTCGGTGTGTGTGGAGTGCGATCCCCAGTGTGAGAAGATGGAAGACAACATGATCACCTGCTATGGGCCGGTAAGAGCGAAGCTGGCTCTGCTGGGGGCCAGCTGCTGCAAGGGGGCTACAGCACACACCTTCTCTGCCTACAGGCTTGAAAATACCTGCTGAAAACTGTACAATCAACCAGGTTGGAAAAGACCTCAGAGATCATGAAGTCCGACCTGTTCCCTAATCCCTAACACCTCCTGACAACTAAACCCTGGCTCCAAGGGCCACCTCCAAGCCTTTTTGGAGCACCTCCAGGGACGGGGACTCCACCACCTCCCTGAGCAGCACATTCCAATGGCCAGTTAGTTTTCTGGGAAATACTTTCTCCTCACCTCAAGCCTGAACTTCCCCTGGCACAGCTTGAGACTGTGTGCTCTTGTTCTGGTGCTGGTTGCTTGGGAGAAGAGACCAACCCCCACCTGTCTACAGCCTCCTTTCAGGTAGTTGTAGAGAGCAATGAGGTCTCCCCTGAGCTTCCTCTTCTCCAGGCTAAACACCCCTAGCTCAGCCTCTCCTTATAGGGCTTGTTCTCAAGACCTCTCACCAGCCTCTGCATACAGGCTTGAAAGTGGCTGCTGAAAATCAACACCAGCAAAAGCAGAGAACATCTGCAGTGTGCATGCAGGGAAAGAATGCTGCTTGTGTTGACTTGGTGCTGGCAATAAGCTGTCTAGCATCAGCCTGCTTAAAGAAGGGGTTTTAAGAGTTCTTCTTTTCATTCCCAAGTTGTCCTAATGCCCCAGTAACACAGATGCAGAGAGTTGCATGCAGTTGTGATTTGAGTGCCCTCTCATATCACCACCTCCATTCTTTATTCTCTGTTCTGCTTTGTTCTGCCACAACTTCAGTTACATTATTTTTTGGTGGGACTTTATCTTAATCCCTCAGTTTGAAATTTTCTGCAGAAATACATCATTCTTGAAGAAATTTTACTTAAATGGGAGTTTTGCATAAGTTGGAACTTACTTTGTTGGGACATTTTAAGTTATATTCTTTGTTGTTTAAATGTTTTTGGTTGGATGAGTGGTGGTGGTTGAGTGAGTGGTGGTGGTTGAGTTGAGTGGGTGGTTGAGCTGAGTGGTGGAGGTTGGGTTGAGTGGTGGAGGTTGAGTGAGTGGGTGGTTGAGCTGAGTGGTGGTTGAGTTGAGTGTTTGGTTGAGTTGAGTGGCTGGTTGAACTGAGTGGTTGGTTGAGCTGAGTGGTGGTTGAGTTGAGTGGTGGTGGTTGAGCTGAGTGTTTGGTTGAGCTGAGTGTTTGGTTGAGCTGAGTGGTGGTTGAGTTGAGTGGTGGTGGTGAGCTGAGTGGTTGGTTGAGCTGAGTGGTGGTTGAGCTGAGTGGGTGGTTGAGCTGAGTGGGTGGTTGAGTTGAGTGGTTGGTTGAACTGAGTGGTGGTTGAATTGAGTGGTGGTGGTTGAGTTGAGTGGTGGTGGTTGAGTTGAGTGGTGGTGGTGAGTGGTGGTTGAGTTGAGTGTTGGTTTAGTTGAGTGGGTGGTTGAGCTGAGTGGTTGGTTGAGCTGGGTGGTGGTTGAGTTGATTGGTGGTGTTTGAGCTGAATGGTTGGTTGAGTGGTTGGTTGAATTGAGTGGTTGGTTGAACTGAGTGGGTGGTTGAGCTGAGTGTTTGGTTGAGTTGAGTGGTTGGTTGAACTGAGTGGGTGGTTGAGCTGAGTGGTTGGTTGAGTTGAGTGGTTGGTTGAACTGAGTGGGTGGTTGAGCTGAGTGGTTGGTTGAGTTGAGTGGTGGTGGTTGAGTGGTGGTGGTTGAGTAGTGGTTGAGTTGAGTGGTTGAGTGGCTGGTTGAGCTGAGTGGTTGGTTGACTGAGTGGTGGTTGAGTTGAGTGGTGGTGGTTGAGTTGAGTGGTTGGTTGAGTTGAGTGGTTGAATTGAGTGGTGTTGGTTGAGATGAGTGGGTGGTTGAACTGAGTGGGTGGTTGAGTTGAGTGGTTGGTTGAACTGAGTGGGTGGTTGAGCTGAGTGGTTGAGTTGATTGGTGGTGGTTGAGTTGAGTGGGTGGTTGAACTGAGTGGGTGGTTGATTTGAGTGGTTAGTTGAGCTGAGTGGTGGTTGAGCTGAGTGGTTGGTTGAGTTGTGTGGTTGGTTGAACTGAGTGGTGGTTGAGTTGAGTGTTTGGTTTAGTTGAGTGGCTTGTTGAGCTGAGTGGTTGGTTGAGTTGTGTGGTTGGTTGAACTGAGTGTTTGGTTGAGTGGAGCTGAGTGGTTGGTTGAGCTGAGTGGTTGGTTGAGTTGAGTGGTGGTGGTTGAGTTGAGTAGCGGTTGAGCTGAGTGGTTGGTTGAACTGAGTGGTGGTTGAGTTGTGTGGTGGTGGTTGAGTTGAGTGGTTGGTTGAGTTGAGTGGTTGAATTGAGTGGTGTTGGTTGAGATGAGTGGTTGGTTGAGCTGAGTGGTAGTTGAGTGGTTGTTGAGTTTAGTGGTTGGTTGAACTGAGTGCTGGTCGAGTTGAGTGGTGGTCGAGTTGAGTGGTTGGTTGAGTTGAGTGGTTGAGTTGAGTGGTTGACGTGAGTGGTTAGTTGAGCTGAGTGGTGGTTGAGTTGAGTCATTGGTTGAGTTGAGTGTGTGGTGGGTTGAAGCTGCCCCAGCATTAACTTGTAGCCAGACTAACTCAATTAGAAGCAAATGAAGCTGTATTTACAAGCAAAAACTACACTCTCCAGTGGAATGCAATGAATATGTACAAATTCTACAGTATTTACAATATTATAGAGATATTTACAATTAGCAAACAACATGGAAAGGCCCCTGGTCAAAAAAACCAGGGAAGCTGCTCCTCTGCCCCTCACCAAACCTCCCAGACCCCCTGTCTTTGAGAGGCTTTGAGAGGGAAAACAGTGGGTTAGCCTTATCTCAAGGTCAGCCAGGAGCACTGTTATCTCCTGAGGAGAAGCAATAACAGCCAAGATTGGAAGAGAAGAAGAAAGGAATGGAAATGAAATGTGAAGAATTGTTATGATACAGCTTCTCTCATCCCAGACATTTATCCAATGAATGGGTTTACAATAATCTTTTGTTTTCCTTTTTACACCCAATAGTGATTCTTTGTATTTTTCTACAGGCTGGGGTCGGAGTGGCTGGGGAGCTGCCAAACAGAAAGGGACCTGGGGGTGCTGATTGACAGCCAGCTGAACATGAGCCAGCAGTGTGCCCAGGCAGCCAAGAAGGCCAATGGCATCCTGGCCTGCATCAGGAATAGTGTGGCCAGCAGGAGAAGGGAAGTCATTGTGCCCCTGTACTCTGCACTGGTTAGGCCACACCTTGAGTCCTGTGTCCAGTTCTGGGCCCCTCAGTTTAAGAAGGACATTGAGACACTTGAAGGTGTCCAGAGAAGGGCAACGAGGCTGGGGAGAGGCCTTGAGCACAGCCCTGTGAGGAGAGGCTGAGGGAGCTGGGGTTGCTTAGCCTGGAGAAGAGGAGGCTCAGGGGAGACCTCATTGCTCTCTACAACTCCCTGAAGGGTGGTTGTAGCCAGGAGGGCGTTGGGCTCTTCTCCCAGGCAACCAGTACCAGAACAAGAGGACACAGTCTCAGGCTGCACCAGGAGAAGTTTAGGCTGGAGGTGAGGAGAAAGTTCTTCACAGAGAGTCATTGGCCATTGGGATGTGCTGCCCAGGGAGGTGGTGGAGTCCCCATCCCTGGAGGTGTTCAAGAGGGGACTGGATGTGGCACTTGGTGCCATGGTCTAGTCATGAGGTCTGTGGTGACAGGTTGGACTTGATGATCTTTGAGGTCTCTTCCAACCTTGGTGATTCTTTGAGTCTGTGAAAATCTGCAGCTAAATTTTAAAGGCATAGCCTTTGCTTGAGTTGGGGGGTGGTGGCTGAGTTGAGTGGAGCAGGTTGGTTGGTTGAGTTGACTGCTGTTGGTTGAGCTGAGTGCTGTTGTTTGGTTGAGTGGAGGGCTGCTGGTTGTTTTGGTTTTGTTTGGGGTTTGTTGTTGTTGCTTTTTAAGACAGCTGAAAAGCAAAATGAAGCTTTTTCTTCTATACTTGTCTGGAGAAAAACAACTGTTTCAGCAAAGCTGAATCTTAATCCCTCAGTTAGCCTGAGCAATGTGTTGGGAGTTTTCTTTTCTATTTTGCTTTTTACCTGAGGCTAGCCTTTTAGGTTGTTTGAGAGAGAATTGTTTCCATGCATGCTGAATGAATGGTAGCAGTGGCTGTCACCTTCATAATGGCCAGCGAGTCTTTGTAAGATTATTGCTCTGCTGTGAGATAGAACTTGTTTGTCTTGTAGTCCTTTTGTATTGCCAGGATTAAAAGCAGTGAATATCCTCTGCAACCAGGAGTTGTATTGTAGCTCTTCAGTGCTGAGAAAATTTAACCCATGATTTATTTCCTTGTTTCTGTGGCTTGCATACTCAGTTGAAAAAAAAAGTCATTATCGTCTTTGTTGCAAAGCTCTGTTTGCTTCCTCACAACCATAAAGCCAGAAGCTGATGTTTCAGGTGTTCAGAGCATTGGAAAATTATCTCATAGACATAAAATCCTGGACCAGTCTCCATCCTGAACACCAGATTTAGTTATAAGCTGGCTTTTCATCACAGCATTAAAATGGTACTGTGGTGGGTTGAAAATCCCCCCCCCTGCATTAACTGTGCCAGGCCAGCTCAGCTGGAAGCAAGTGAAAGCTGCATTTACAAGCAGAACTACAATCTACAATGGAATGCAATGAATATGTACAAAATATCCAGGGTTTGCAATATTTACAGGGATTTACAGTTAATAAACAGCACAAAACCCATCCTGGTCAAAGACCAGGGGAAGCTACTAGCTTCTCCCTTTCTGCCCTCTGCTACCTCCCTGTACAAAGGAGGGAGAAAGGAGTAGAGGAATCTTAATACCAAAACAGTGCAGCCAAGGTCAAAGAGGAGCAAGTTAGTATCTCTCCAGAGTGAAGAAGCAAGAAGAGAAATTATTTTGGGACAACCAATCATATGGTAGATAGCCCCCTCCACTCAGCTCTGGGAGACCCCACCTGGAGTACTGCCTCCAGTTCTGGAGCCCTATTCCAAGAGGGATCTGGAGGTGCTGGAAGGTGTCCAGAGCAGGGCCATGAGGATGAGCAGAGGGCTGGAGCAGCTCTCCTGTGAGGACAGACTGAAGGAGTTGGGGCTGTTCAGTCTGGAGAAGAGAAGGCTCCCAGGTGACCTCATTGTGGCCTCCAGGATCTGAAGGGGGCCTACAAGAAGGCTGGGGAGGGAGTTCTCAGGCTATCAGGGAGTGACAGGACAAGGGGGAATGGAATGAAGCTGGAGGTGGGGAGATTGAGGCTGGAGGGGAGGAGGAAGTTCTTCCCCATGAACTCTCATGGTGAAGCCCTGGAATGGGTTGTCCAGGGAGGTGGTTGAGGCCCTGTCGCTGGAAGTGTTTAAGCCCAGGCTGGCTGAGGCTCTGGCCAGGCTGATCTAGTGTGGGGTGTCCCTGCCCATGGCAGGGGGGTTGGAACTAGATGATCCTTGTGGTCCCTTCCAACCCTGACTGATACTATGATACTGTGATCTCTCCAATGGGATGGTTTAGAATGGTCTTTCTTTTCCTTTCTACACCCAATAGTGATTTATTTACATTTTTACTACTCTCTGTTCAAGATCTGTGAAAAATTTTAAAGGCATCCCCCCAAACTACCATATGTATTTTTGCTTTGTCCAGTAGCTTTGGTTTGTACTTCACAGAATCACAGCATGGCTCAGGTTGGGAGGGACCTTAGAGCTCATCTGCTCCAACCTCCCCGCCATGGGCAGGGACACCTCTCAACTAGACTCAGCTGCTCAAGGCCTCATCCAGCATGGCTTTGAACATTGCCAGGGAGGAGGCATCCGCAGCCTTCCTGGGCAGCCTGTTCCAGAGTCACACCACCCTCCTACTAAAGAACTTCATCCTAAGCTTCAGTCTCACCCTGTTCTGCCTTAGCTTCAAACCACTCTCCCTTGTCATTTAACCTACATACGTACTAGGGAGAAGGAGAGCCTCTAGACCATCAGTACTGTTGTGACCAGATTCCAGGGGGAGAATGCAGTGTGGAAAGCAGTTCTGACATGCACAGCTCAGGGACTCACTGAAAGGCCACTGTCGTTGATTCGTCGATGTGGTTCAGGCCTGAACAGTGTTGTGGGGAATTTCTCAGAGTGAAAGTGGGCTTGAGTCCTGCTGTGTTGAGCAAGCAGAGAAAGCTATTTAGAAGCTAGAATTTAGGCTTACATTCTACAGGATAAGTTTATGGCCAGAACCAGCAGGTTTACACATCTGCTGCTCCCTGCCAGAGACTGGAACCACATAACTAACTCACTGGTCACAGGGAAAGGACCTGCTACAGGCAGGACAGTGTAACCTGAATGCACGTCATTCCTTTCTTCCACACTCTCCAGGGACCTGACCACTGCACAAAGTGTTTCCACTTTAAGGATGGTCCAAATTGCGTGGAAAAGTGTCCTGATGGCTTACAGGGAGCCAACAGCTTCATTTTCAAATACGCTGATGAGGATCGTGAGTGCCATCCGTGTCATCCCAACTGCACCCAGGGGTAAGTGCAAGTTCTGGGGGGTGAGCCATGGGACTTGCAAATGCAAGTTCTGGGGGGTGAGCCATGGGACTTGCAAGTGCAAGTTTGGGGGGGTGAGCCATGGGGCTTGCTGTTTGCAGCACATGAAGATTTGCATGCAGGCTGCCTTGGTAAAGCAATCCTGAACACGGGGATTGTGCAGCAGAAGCCTAACCTTTGATTTTCAGGTCTCATGATGGTCAGGTTCCAGTCATGAGTGTCCAACAGTGTATCAGAAAAACTTATACACCCCTTTGGAAACCCCCAGAGAACAACTTTTCCTAGCACTGCTCTTAGCTTTCCTTCCAGCTGCCACTGGTTGGACTTCAGTGCAGACAGGGCAAATGAATTTCTGTTTAGTATTTACTTCTTGACAGGATTTGCATCTCTGCTCCTCGGTGATTGTGAGCTAACCCAGCAGCAGGTCTGTGAGATCAAACTGTTGCTGCTCTTTTGTGTTTTCTTCATGAGGACTGATGCAAAGGGTTTTTCTGAAACCAGACTTTGCACAGGTGTCTGAGTCTCAGCACCCATTTCTTGAGGCCTGGGTGCCCAGAATCACTTCTTACATTTGCTTCACAAAAGAAGAGCAGTGACGTCCCAGCTGTTGTTTCGCATGGGCTGCAGAAGGTATCCATGTCTTTTTGATGAGGTGGTTGGTGTCCAGCACACAGAGAAAGGCAAAGGCAGCCAAGGGGAAAAAAAGGGAAAACTTAGGCAGTGAAATGATCATCAACAAGAGGCTCTTATTGTTTCTTACTGTTTAGTAACTAAAACAAAACCAGTACATTATTCAATGTCATAGGATCATAGTATCATAGTATCACTCAGGGTTGGAAGGGACCACGAGGATCATCTAGTTCCAACCCCTCTGCCATGGGCAGGGACACTCTACACTAGATCAGGCTGGCCAGAGCCCCATCCAGCCTGGGCTTAAACACTTCCAGGGACAGGGCCTCAACCACCTCCCTGGACAACCCATTCCAGGGCTTCACCACTCTCATGGTGAAGAACTTCTTCCTGTCATCTTGATGCCAAGAGCTGCTGCCATCCAAAAGGAGACCTTTTGCTGGTTTTGCAAATCTAATTACAACAGAGCCATTAGAGAAATGAAAGCGAGACCTCACAGACTCAGCCAGGGTCTGTTACAGGTTTGCCTTCCCCTCAGACCCTGGAAATCAGTTACACAATAGACAAAATGCTGCTGCTGTGGGAGAAGGGGGTAAGAAGAAACAAGATGGAAAGATGAGCTCCCTTCAGGAGCTCTGGTGCTGGCTTCTGGAAGCAGCAGGAGTGCCAGTTCCGATCAGATCTGACTGGCCCAGCTGTGGATGGTTGATGTTTCTGCTCTGCACAAGTGCCTTGCAACTCAGAAGAGCAGGATGTGACACTTCCTTTAATCCCCTTTTCTGGGAAGGTCTTTCTGACCTAATCTTCATGGCCTGATTGTGTTTCTGCTGGACCAGGAAGGGAGTAAAATGTTTTTCTTGCCTTTCCACCTCTTCATAGGCCAGTGGTTGCTTACTTTTATCAACCTGGATAGAAAGAGCTCACAAAGGGGGGCTTTTATGCCTCGTGATGGAAGTCTAACATTCCAGTTCATAGTCAAACAGGAAGGACATTAGGTGATTGTAACTTGGCAGCATTCACTGGCAACCCTTGGTAACAGAGGGTTCACTTCTGTTGAGTTCTGGTGTCATTTAATCCTTCAGCCTTCAGACTTCTGGTGTCATTTAAGCCTTCAGCTTTCAGGTTTTCCTTCTTTTTATTTTCTGCACCTGATTAGGTGAAGGAACCTCATTTAGCACTGTGTGCCAGGCCCCAGAGAAGTGACAAACTACCATGAGGTAAAGGGCCAAAAGCATCACCCAGGTCACATTTGCCAAGGTGTGGTTGTCTCTCCAGGTGAGGAGCTATCCCTTTGCCACAAGCCAAGTACTATTCCTGGGGGTTGGACTCCATGATCTCTGGAGGTCCCTTCCTATCCCTAGCATTCTGTGATAGAAATCCTCCTTTTATTAAAGAGTTAATGTGTCTATCCTTGGGTATATTTGTTGCCCCTCATTAAAAACCCCACACCACCACCAGACAAACCTGAGTAGGTGTGGGGGTTCTTCTGTAGCATTCTTAAAGACTCTCAGGCTCGTGATTATGTTAATGAAATTGTTAATGACTGCCTGAGATGTTCAGGGTTCATGGGTTGTCCATCTTCTTGCCAGTGCTGTCAGGGGCTGAATCTGCTCACAGGGAGAAAGGAAATCAGTTACTCCCTCTCCTTTTCTCCTTCAATATTGAATTCTTTAGTTCCATACCTTCCTTTGGAAATGAATATTTAAATTCCCCTCAATCAGGAGTCTTCAGTGAAATACTTTATGGAAGGAGCACATGTTGGTGTCTGCCTCACAAAGGAGTAGTACAAAGGAACTGTAATTCTACTTCATCTCACATGTCTGTCCTCCTCTCTGTCAGATCAGTTGCTGGAGTGAAACCAGTGCCTTCTCAGCACAGCTTGGATACCTGTCAAAGAGTGTTGGACTGCTCCAGAGCAGTGCTCCCAGTGTGCTGGTATCTTGTTCCTGCAGGGCTGCTGCCTTTGAACGAGGCTGCTTGCTAAAATGCCTCGTTAGTTCTCCTAAGTTCTTTCCAGGCCTCCTCACCTGGTGCCCTCACCAAGGAGGAGAAAAGAAGGCTCCAGGGGCACCTTAGAGCTGCCTTCCAATAGCTGAAGGGATCCTACAGGAAGGCTGCAGAGGGACTTTTTACAAGAGTGTCCGCCCATAAGACAAGGAGAAATGGATTGAAGTTGAAGGAGAAGAGGTTTAGATTGGATCTTAGGAAGAAATTCTTCACTGCAAGGGTGGCAAGAGTCTGGCATGGATTGTCCAGAGAGGTTGTGGCTGCCCCCTCCCTGGAGATGTTGAAGGCCAGGCTGGATGGTGTCTGGCTAGGTGAGGCAGGAGGTTGCATTAGATGATCCTTAAGGTCTCGTCCAAGCCTAAGGTGTTCCATGATCTGTCCCACCTCTGTGCTTTCTGTGAGTGTTTTGCCACAGTTTGGTCATGGCACTTCCAAACAATTGCTTTATGCTTTGATACCATTCTCCTCCCTTATTCACAGATAATGGCTGCTCCTGGTGCTAGGTGTGGAATTAGCCAGCCCTCATAATGAGCTTGCATTGCCCAAGAGAACTATTGAGGAGTGACTTCCTTGGAGGCAACAACTGTGCTCTTGGCCTTGCATACCCATGATAGAAATCAGCTAGTTGCAGCCAGTTTGGAGCATAGCTGAGGCATGTGGGACAGCTCTCTCATTAAGTTCAGGAGACAGAAAGCAGTTGGCACCACTTCTGGCAGAGGTAGCCAGAATGGAACACTTCCACAAAACTGAAATGCTAATTGCATAATTGCATTTGCCAACCTGCTTCCCAGCTGGGCGAGGCACGAAGGGGACACCTCACTGGGCACATCCTTTCAGCATAGGAAAGCACTTTCTCATGCAACTCTTTCAAGGAAGAGCATTCCTTTACACCCAAACTTTGTTGTCCTTCTAAGCCAAGACCAGAGATGTCAAGGAGCCCACATGTGTGTGGTCCAGAAGGCATCAGCACTCTCTTGTCCCTAAAGCTTTGGTGTGTTTTTAGGAAGTCATTATGAATTCCAGATGAAACAATAGTCCAAATTCAATGGCAAGAAATTCTGAATGAGAGACTGTTCTGCTGATGCAAAATTTCCTCAGTTCAACTCTCTTCCAATCACCATCAGGATGCACTTCCCATTAGCCAAGTAACCCCCTGGGTTTGAGTTATTTCTCCTTATCCATTGCCACAACTCACATATTCTCCTGTCCTTATTTGTTTCTTACAACAAAGATTGTTAAGAATTCATCTGATGGGAAATGTCTTTGCTACTCCATGCCTGTGCACAGTTAAGACCTCACTTTTCAGCCTGAAGGAAAATGGATGGACAGCAGTATTTGTGACAGAGGAGAAAGGATCTTTCATCATAAAACAGTAGTTAGCTCAGTTTTCAAAACGCTTCTAACCTGTAATTTTCTTCCAGAGGATGCTAAGGTGAGTTCCACATATAATTCTCTGTGAAAGCTCTGTTGAACTGTTGAAAGGTACTGAATCTATCATTAAAACATTGGCATGGATCAGTTGACCAATTCATTTGACACAGCAGCCTTGGAAATAAAACAATGCCCAGACTCTGAGCAGAAGAGGAGGAAGCCTGGGGGTGAATAGAATACCAGCATGATGAGTGATTGTGTCATGTTGGCACTGACATGTGTCAAACAGCTTGAAACCAAGGAAGTTACTTCCAGAGGAAAGAATATCTGGTGACTTGGTGGTGCAAAAGGGCTTGTTGATAGCTACTGCTATTGCTCACACAGTGGTGTGTACTTCACTGCTTGTAATCAGAGCAGCCAGTCCTCTGGAGCATAGGAAACTGTTCAACTGGACTACAAGCAGTGGCAGCAGCACCCTGGACAGTGTTCTGTTTGGGGCTGGTGTGCTGGGTTACACCCACCCAGGATGGGGACCGAAAGAACCCAGCCCCCTGATGAACAAAAGAAACTTGATCCAGATGGGTAGAGAGAGACTTGGTTTTCACCCTCCTAGGAGAAGGGGTCCCCTGGGTCAAAGGTAGTCTATTCCACTCCCCCTTCCTGTCCAGCAAACCTTGGGGGACATCTTTTACTGCTTCCTCTTTCTTGCCTCCTCTGCTTGACAGAGCAATCAGCTGCTGCTGCTGCTTCTGCACTGACCATGTGCTCAGAGCCTACTCTCCAAGCTGCATCCATGCTTTCTAAAGCACTGAATCCACTTGCATCCAAAAAACACAAGGCCACCCAGGCTTGGTTTTGTATATTTTCCTATTTATCCTTATCCCTTACCTTTGTTAGCCCTCCCTGTTGCTGCTATATGGATATCTTGCTAAAAAATTACCTCTTTTACTTCCAAACTGATTCCAGACTATTTCTTTCATGGATTTACCTCTCCTATCCCCTCTGTGTGTGTTTCTGCCTTACTAGAAAAAGGGAGGGGGCAAGGAATCTCAATCCGTTATCATCTGAGCTTTTAAACTCCGGTTAAAGCTCAAAGCAGCACAGCTGGGAAACCCACTGAGTGAGATTACAGCTTTAAATAAAACTAAGTGGTATTTCATCTTGGGGTGGGTGAGCTCCCAGTGGCTCTCTCTTCTTGGGACTCAAGTCCTAGGCTCTCAAAGCCTGAGAGAATCGATGTACAAGTGTGAAGTGGCTCCAGGACACTAAGCTCAGTGAGTTCACCTGAACAAGCAGTGGGCTTTCTCATTTGAAGAGCCTGAGCTCAGATTCTCTTGACATGCCAGGAAATGAAAAACTGGTTGAGAATGCCATGAAAAGCAGAAGTGCTGGGGGTATGTTTAAGGCTGGTCAGAATTCACAGGCCTCAGTTCTGGAGTCTGAATCCCAGGACTGCTGAAATCTCCTGAAATGCCCATCAAGAGTTCTCTCTCCAGTTTTGAACTTGAAGCCTGCTTTCCCTATTTTTATTCAATTTTCTGTCCAGCTGGGTGTGTAATGAATTCTTTCTGTGTCTGCACATTTGCTGAAGGGAAGAATTGTTGAGGAAATCCTTACAGTCTGTGTTTCCATGTCAGTTTGTACACACGAATTAAAGGAGAGGTGAGGTTCACCTGTCATTCTGCTCTCCCTGATGTGCAGGTAAGGGGAAATTGAATTCACTGCATTTACTTTTATAATGGCAAAGTGCCACCTAATTTAAATGCAGCAAAAGCTGATGAGTGGCATGAGATGATGGAGTGGAAAGAAGCTCTCCTGGGAGCATATTTGAACTCTCTCAGGTTTTTGACATGCATATCCTTCTATCAAAGCCAAACTCAAAGCGGGAGGCTCGACAAAGAGCTGAGGATCATACCTTAAATTTAAAATGCTTCAACAGAAGTGAGTTCCAGCCTACTGATGTGTCAGATCACCTGCTCCTGTAGTAGACATGCAGCCAGAAAGCCTATTCATAAAAGGGCTTGGAAGTCTTGTTAAAGAGTTGAAAGAAGTAATTTGGCTTGCTTAAAATGCTGAGAGCCTCCTGCTCCCTGTGGTTACAGAGGGAGCAGCTGGGCATTCAGCACTAAGCCTCTAAAAGCTGAGCGTTGCCTTTCTGTGTTGGAGGGCCCTGGCTGCTGTGTAAATGTGTAGCTGAGCTGCTGTTTGAATGCAGGAGACCCAATCCACCACACACTGCTCTTTGTGAGGCCAAGATAAATCCCTGCATAGCCATAGCCTGCAGACAAATTATTTCCCTGGGTGGTGGTGGTTTAGTGGTGCTGCATAGCCGATTCCCTGCTTTTGCATTGCCTTTGGGAAGCGCTTGGGGGTTTTGCAGGTGGAGGACTTTTGGAAGCATCTGAGGAAGGCAGAATAAAACGCCTGGATTGGCAGACACCATCCTGCTATGTTTTTTGTTGTTGGAAGTCCATCCCAGAGCTTTCCTGATCAAATTATAGTGAGCTTCCATAATCTCTGTGCAGTCGCCCTGGCTGGGAGCTCAGAACAAACCCAACAGCTGTATCAGTTACAGAAGGCATAAAGAAAAACAAGTTCTGCTTTGTGCTGCTGGAGGTCTCATCTTGGAAAGGAGCAGCAGGTTTGTGCGGTAATCACTGGTTTGATGATTCAGACAGCATCCAGAAAAAGCAGCTCTATTGTCAGGCCTCCCACGTAGGCAGGTGAGACCTGCCTCGAGTGCTGTTCGAGCCAAGATTTTCCCAGCCTCGCAGTGCTTTTCATGTTGCCTTTACTGTTCCCATCCCCAAATGTGTTTTCCTCACAAGCTGTAATCTGGCGGTGATGTGGTCCTCTGCTCCGAACCTTGATTAGGAGCGAGGGGATGCCTGCCTCTGCGTTGTGTCAATAACAGCTCTCTCTCTCTCTCTCTTTCTCTCCCTCTTTCCCGTTTGGATTTGCTGCAGGGTGCATAGGGCCACGCATGGAGGACTGCATCGGCCTGATGGATAGGTACTTGGCGAGCGAGCGTTCCCTGTGTGTCTTCCATCCTCCACGTGTGGACAAGGGCGCATGCGCTGCATGTCCTTGTGAATGGCAAATGACCTCTTGTGTTCTGTAATTGCCTGCAGGTGTAGAGGTCCCACTAGTCATGACTGCATTTACTATCCCTGGACGCGACAGTCCGCGTTACCGCAGCACGCTAGGTAACAGCCAGCGCCCCCCGGGGGCACAGCTCTGCGAGTGCAGCCCCAGGGGCTCACGGCCTGAGGGGCTCACACTAACCAGTTTGGACAGAAGGCACAAGGGGGGGAGCACAGCACTTGTGCTGCACTGAGCAATGCCTCTGAGCAGCCACGGGGCCTTGGGAGAGCCACTTCAGTACCCAGTTTGCTTTGGCTGATTAGAAGATGCATTTTAAAATTGTTTGGAGGTTAAATTCTGATTATCTTTTTTTTTTGTTCAAGTTTTAAACTATTTTAAAAATTTTAGGTTAAATTCTGATTATCTTTTTTTTTGTTCAAGTTTTAAACTATTTTTAAAATTTTAGGTTAAATTCAGATTTTATTTTTTTTAAGTTTTAAACTACATTTAAAATTTATTTTTAGGTTAAATTCTGATTATTTGTAAGTTTTAAGCAATTTTTAAGATTGCTTTTAGGCTAAGTTCTGAATTTTTAAAAAAGATGTGAACTACATTTAAAAAATATTTTTTAGGCTAAATTCTGGATTTTTAAAAAGTTTTAAACCACATATAAAAAGTATTTTTAGGCTAAATTCAGCATTTTTAAAAGTTTTGAACCAAATCAAAAGAAAATTATTTTTAGGCTAATTCTGGATTTTTTAAAAGTTTTGAACTACATTTTAAAATTATTTTTAGGCTAAATTCTGATTTTTTTTAAGCTTTAAACTACATTTAAAATTTATTTTTGGGCCAAATTTTGATTTTGAAAAAGTTTTAAACTGCATTTAAAATTATTTTTAAGGTTAAATTATGAATTTTAAAAAAAACTTTGAAACAAATTTGATTTTTAAAAAAGTCTTAAACTGCATTTAAAATTATTTTTAAGGTTAAATTATGAATTTTTAAAAAAAACCTTTGAAATTATTAAAAAAAAGTAGGTGAAATTCTGATTTAAAAAAAAATGCTTTTAACTATTGTTTAAAAATATTTTTTAGATTCAATTCTGATTTTTTTTAAAGGTTTTTAAACTATATTTTAAAATTATTTTTAGGTTAAATTCTGGATTTTTAAAGAAAAAGTTTAAAACTATTTCTAATTTTTTTTGTTTGTTTTTTTTTAATTTATTTATTTTCAACTCTATTTAAAATTATTTTTAGGTCACATTCTGAATTTTTCCACTGAAAGACATAATTCTTGATGTGATCTTACTTAAATTGGAATATTGTTTAAATTGGAAATTTACTTTGTTGGGACTTTTTTAGTTTTATTCTTTGTTGTTTAAATGTTTTTGGTTGGCTGAGTGGTGGTGGTTGAATGAATGGTGGTCACTGGATGAGTGGTGGTGGTTGAGTTGCGTGGTGTTAGTTGAGTTGAGTGGTGGTCACTGGATGAGTGGTGGTGGTTGAGTTGCATGGTGTTAGTTGAGTGGTGGTCATTGGATGAATGGTAGTGGTTGAGTGATGTTAAGTTGAGTGGTGGTCACTGGATGAGTGGTGGTGGTTGAGTTGTGTGGTGTTAGTTGAGTGGTGGTCACTGGATGAGTGGTGGTGGTTGAGTTGCGTGGTGTTAGTTGAGTTGCGTGGTGTTAGTTGAGTTGCGTGGTGTTAGTTGAGTTGAGTGGTGGTGGTTGAGTTGCGTGGTGTTAGTTGAGTTGCGTGGTGTTAGTTGAGTTGCGTGGTGTTAGTTGAGTTGAGTGGTGGTGGTTGAGTTGCGTGGTGTTAGTTGAGTTGCGTGGTGTTAGTTGAGTTGAGTGGTGGTGGTTGAGTTGCGTGGTGTTAGTTGAGTTGCGTGGTGTTAGTTGAGTTGAGTGGTGGTGGTTGAGTTGCGTGGTGTTGGTTGAGTTGAGTGGTGGTGGTTGAGTTGAGTGGTGGTCACTGGATGAGTGGTAGTGGTTGAGTGGTGTTAGTTGAGTGGTGGTCATTGGATGGGTGGTCATGGTTGAGTTGAGTGGTGCTGGTGGTTTGGTTGAGTTGAGTGCTGCTGCTGGTTGATTTGGTTTAGTGCTGCTGGTGGTTTGGTTGAGGCACATGCTGCTGGTGGTTTAGTTGAGTGGAATGCTGCTGGCAGTTTGGTTGAGTTGAGTGCTGCTGGTGGTTGAATGGCGTGGGTTGGTTGGTTGAGTGGAGTGCTGCTGGGTGTTTTGAGTGGAGTGCTGCTGGTGGGTTGAGTGGAGTGCTGCTGGTGGTTGAGTGGAGTGCTGCTGGTGGGTTGAGTGGAGTGCTGCTGGTGGTTGAGTGGAGTGCTGCTGGTGGGTTGAGTGGAGTGCTGTTGGTGGTTGAGTGGAGTGCTGCTGGTGGGTTGAGTGGAGTGCTGCTGGTGGGTTGAGTGGAGTGCTGGTGGCAGTTGATTTGGTGTAGTGCTGCTGGTGGTTTGGTTGAGGGGAGTGCTGCTGGTGGCGTTGAGGGTGTTGATTTGGGGTGGGTTTTTTTGTTGTTGTTATTTTTTAAGACAGCTGAAAAGCAAATGAAGCTTTCCCTTTTATACTTCTCTGGAGAAAAGGGAACTGTTTTCAGCAAAACTGAATTTTTCAGTTCACCTATTTCACCATAATTTGATAATCTGTTTTTTTTTTTCCTTTCTTTTATCTTTTTCTGTTAAAATATTGTAATCCTGCAGCACTCATTTTTCAGTCACCACGATCGAAACTAATTGGTTTAAGAAGACCTAAAACATTTCAGTATTCCTTCCATGCTTTTTCAGAAAAGGTCTTTCGTTGCCACTGAGTTTAATTTTTCATTCAAACTGGTTAGTGGGACTTCCAGGCTTTGGGATTACTGTCCTCAGCTAGAACTGGATGAAAAAAATAATCTGTCATTTCAATCAGCTTCTCCTCATGCAGGATTTTACTTTGGTTTGATGATTTTTTCCCCCTTGTTTTTTGTTTGTTTTGTTTTTTAATAGATTTTAAGGTTTCCTTTCCTTCCTGTTGTGTAGCTAATGTGAATATTGCCATTTCTTCCTGTTGAGGGAGAACATGTTTTGACTTGAAAACAAGGACTCTCTATATGCTCTCAAATGGTATCCTTGTTCCAGTTCTGGTTGAGCTCATGGACCAATGAATGAGTGACAGAAGAGGGAATTCTTCAGTATTTCAATATCTTTTTTACTGAACTACTGTATCCTGTTAGAGATTGCTACTGTGGGGGCCCCGTGGGCAGATGTACTCATTGTCTGCCCAAAACAACCCAGCATTCAGAGGTCTTGGGTCAACTTCACCCAGAGCACAAACACAGGATTTATTATTTGCATAAGGGCTATCCAGGCTACAGAGAACAGTAACCAATTAAAAAGTAACCTGTCCTTCATCAATTGGATTTTAAATCAGTTTTTGAGGAAACATTAAGGCCCAGATACTGGGAGGACAATTTGTTGATGTAGTGTAGCTCTTAACAGTGTTATAGCCAGATGGAGAGAGGGGATCCTGCCCCTCTGCTTGGCTCTGGGGAGACCTCACCTGCAGTGCTGTGTCTAAGTCTGGAGCCCTCAATGCAGGAAGGACATGGACCTGATGGAGCAGGTCCATGAAAATGATCAGGGGGTTGGAGCAGGTCTGCTACAAGGATAGGCTGAGGGAGCTGGGGGTGTTCAGCCTGGAGAAGAGAAGGCTCTGGGGAGACCTAGGAGCAACCTTCCAGGACCTGAAGGGGGCTGCACAAAGGCTGCAGAGAGACTGTTTGCAAAGGCCTGCAGGAACAGGACCAGGGGCAAGGGCTTCAAACTAGAGCAGAGCAGATTGAGATTGGATGTTAGGAACAAGTTGTGCACCATGAGGGTGGTGGAACACTGGAACAGGTTGCCCAGGGAGGTGGTTGGGGCCCCATCCCTGGAGATATTCAAGGTGAGGCTGGAGAGGGCTCTGGGCAACCTGATCTGGTTGAGGATGTCCCTGCTGGACTGGATGAGCTTTGGATGTCCCTTCCAACCCAGACCATTCTATGATTCTAATCACTCTAGCTTCCTCTGTCAGCCTAAAAGCCATTCAAACCTCATTCAGTTTTTAATTCCAGTGATATAACTCCAGAATTTGACATTGCACTGAAAACTTTCAGGTAGTAGTAAAGTCTTTGGAGGTACTGCCAAGTAACCACTCGATGGAAAGAGTCCTGTTCATCACAGGGGATGTTAGAACGGGCCCTGTATTTACAAATGGAATTAAAGAAGTGGAACCTCAACCATGACAGCATGATGCTAAAGGAAGTGTTGCCTGGTGGGGTGCCAGGCTGAAGCCATGTGTTAGCAGGCAGTGCTGATCATGGGTTTTCGTGTTGTGTGAATCATAGGGTTTGGCTCCTTGAATCTGCTGTCAAGATAGGAAAGCAAATTACCAAGAAAGAGCACTGGAAACTAAACCAATTGTTTTGCTCTACTCAAGTGAATCATTTCCTGCTTCATTCAGGCAGAGGAGGAATACCCTCAAATGTTTTCCTTTAGAGCTGAGGAATTTACTTTTTGATCCAACTTTGAAACTTTCTGCTCTGTGTTTAATGTCAGTAATGTGTTCTGCCACTTCCAAGCACAGAAGGAACTGTCAGATATTTATATTCAGCAGTGAAACTGTGCTTTTATTTTTGTTTGTTTTCTGGCTTGAGTTTTCTGTTGTGGGTGGTATCTGTTGGGTTTTTCTTCTAATGACAATGGTTCATTTTGTTTGGTCTGACAGTGGGCAAAGTGATGCTCTTCATCACTGTAAGGGTCATTTACCTGGCCCTGAGCAAAGCCTTCGACACTGTCCCACACCACATCCTGGTCTCCAAGCTGGTGACACATGGGTTTGATGGGTGACCACTAGATGGATACAGAACTGGCTTGATGGCCGCACCCAGAGAGTGGTTGTCAATGGGTCCATGTCCCAGGGGAGGCCAGGGACAAGCAGAGTCCCTCAGGGATCAGTCCTGGGACCAGGCTTGTTCAACACCTTTGTGGGTGCCATGGACAGTGGCATTGAGTGCAGCCTCAGCAGGGTTGCTGATGACACCAAGCTGTGTGGTGCAGCAGACAGCTGGAGGGAAGGGATCCATCCAGAGGGACCTGGACAGGCTGGAGAGGTGGGCACAGGCCAACCTCAGGAGCTTCAACAAGACCAAGGGCAGGGTCCTGCAGCTGGGTCAAGGCAACCCCCAGGCACAAATCCAGGCTGGGCAGGGACTGGCTGGAGAGCAGCCCTGAGGAGAGAGACTTGGGGTGCTGGGGGGAGGAGAAGCTCAACAGGAGCTCTCAGTGTGCACTTGCAGCCCGGAAAGCCAATCAGAGCCTGGGCTGCAGCAGGAGAAGTGTGGCCAGCAGGGCAAGGGAGGGGATTCTCCCCCTCTACTCAGCTCTGCTGAGACCCCACCTGGAGTACTGCCTTCAGTACTGGAGCCCCTATTGCAAGAGGGATCTGGAGGTGCTGGAAGGTGTCCAGAGAAGGGCCACGAGGATGATCAGAGGGCTGGAGCACCTCTCCTGTGAGGACAGACTGAAGGAGTTGGGGCTGTTCAGTCTGGAGGAGAGAAGGCTCCCAGGTGACCTCATTGTGGCCTTCCAGGATCTGAAGGGGGCTCCAAGAAGGCTGGGGAGGGACTTCTCAGGCTCTCAGGTAGTGATAGGACTAGGGGGAATGGAATGAAGCAGGAGGTGGGGAGATTCAGGCTGGAGGTGGGGAGATTCAGGCTGGAGGTGAGGAGGAAGTTCTTCCCCATGAGAGTGGTGAAGCCCTGGAATGGGTTGTCCAGGGAGGTGGTTGAGGCCCTGTCCCTGGAGGTATTTAAGCCCAGGCTGGATGAGGCTGTGGCCAGGCTGATGTAGTGTGGGGTGTCCCTGCCCCATGGCAGGGGGCTTGGAACTAGATGATCCTTGTGGTCCCTTCCAACCCTGACTGAAACTATGAAACTAAGGGTGTGAATCAAGCACAGATGTGTTTCACAATAGACAGGACGTTCTTCACATCCCTTTAGCAATTCTGTGCCCTCCTTGGACTTTGCAGCCCATAAAATAGTAATCAGTTTTACACTTAGCCATCGACTTGGATTTCTTCTATGGCTGTGAATTAGCAGTGACTTGAAGGGCAGGGTTCTCTCCAGGCAGGCAGTGAACGGAGGGCTCTAACCACAAACAAGACATTTCTCATCTTCCCCTGTTTCCACTTGCACAGCAGTGTTGCCTTTCTTTCCAGTTTTGCAGTTTGCAAATAGATTTCTCCATGACCCACTGACGGGAGGGCTTCTGTAACTCTTCAGGAGGGAACTCTGAAAAGCACAGGAAGAGGCTGTCCCCATGTGCCCAAAGACAAATGGGTGAGGAAGAAGGTCAGCCTGGCTAAAGAGAGAGATTTGGTTGCTGCATAGGGAGAAAAGGAGAGCCTAAGGCCTTTGGAGTAACGAGCAGGCCAGTCAGGAGGACTACAAGATTGTCATCTCCCTGCAAGGTCCCTCCTGCAGGGAGAAAATTAGAAGGGCCACAGCCCAACTGGAAAATAGTTTGGCCTCACCTGTGCAAGAGATGGTCCTGCATGTGGCTCGGAGCAATCCCAGGCACCAGTATAGGCTGGGCAGGGACTGGCTTGAGGGCAGCCCTGGAGAAAAGGCCTTGGGGGTGCTGGGGGAGGAGAAGCTCAACAGGAGCCAGCAGTGAGCACTTGCAGCCCAGAGAGCCAAGCAGAGCCTGGGCTGCAGCAAGAGAAGTGAGGCCAGCAGGGCCAGGGAGGGATTCTCCCCCTCTGCTCCACTCTGCTCAGACCCCAGCTGGAGTACTGCATCCAGTTCTGGGGCCTCTATTCCAGGAAGGCTCTGGAGGTGCTGGAAGGTGGATGAGAATGAGCAGAGGGCTGGAGCTGCTCTGCTCTGGAGACAGACTGAGGGAGTTGAGTTTGTACGCTTTGGAGTGGAGAAGGCTCTGAGGAGACCTTCTTGTGTCCTTCCAGTATCTGAAGTGGGCTACAGGAAAGCTGGGGAGGGACTTTTTAGGGTATCAGATAGTGATAGTACTGGGGGAATGAAGCAAAACTAGCAATGGGTAGCTTGAGATTGGATGTTAGGAAGAAGTTCTTCCCCATGAGGGTGGTGAGATACTGGCAGAGGTTGCCCAGGGAAGGTGGTGGAAGCCTCATCCCTGCAGGTTTCAAAGGCCAGGCTGGATGTGGCTTTGAGCAAGCTGCTCTAGTGTGAGGTGTTCCTGCCCATGCCATTGGCAGGGGGGGTGGAATTGGGTGGTCCTTGAGGTCCCTTCCAGCTCTGACAACTCTGTGATTCTAGACTGCTTTCTAGATTTTTCCAAAGCTGTTCAATTGCTTAATGGATCTCATGTGCCTTTTTTCAGCCTGTTAGGACCCACATTTATTGTTGATGTATTCCATTTAACCTCACAAAGGCTTTCTCTGTATTCTTAACTGCCAGGAGAGTCCAAACTTTGAAGGACTTTGAAGTCACAAGAGAAACAAATGCTGCTTCTGCTTGCAAATTCTGGTTCTTGCCATTATAGCTCTTGGGCTGCTGGAGTTGAAGTCGGGAGGCAGGGAAAGTCTTTGCTCATACCTGTGATAGATGTTCTGTCTGTTTCTACACTGTGTTTAACTCACAGCATCCCTGTCACAATGCTGTCTGATCATAATTCATGTGATTCACTGAGCCACTTTTCTGGCTGACCTCCTGGAGCTGCTCTGTTGACACAGAGACCTGACAGGCCAGCAAAGAATTCCTCATTCAAGGTGAAGTCCTTAGCTGGCATGTAACTAATGTCACTGCTTCTCTGTCTTCTTCCCTTCTTCCCATGCTGAGAATCTCAGCCCAGGAATGCAGAGGGTACAAGAGCTTTGTGTCTCAGCAGCCTGTAGCTCTTCTCTGCCCTCTGGAGATGAGGCAGTAAGGCTTCAGTTTGGGTTCCCCCTTCTATATCAGCATTTGCTAGAAACCAACAAGGATAGCAGAGGGAAGCTGGAATTTCCAGGGTGCCCAAAGGAGTAAGTCAGCCCTTTTCCAGCTCTTACTGGAGCAGCAGTCCTCCTTTCAGCATCTTCTGACAGCTGTGGTCACTGGCCTCTTTGGGGAGAGCAGCATCTTTGTTGGAAGCTCTGGAACCGAAAGTGAAAGGAGGAGCTTCAGAGGTTTGGTAACCATTGCCTGAAAGGATGATTGGAAAGCTGTGAAAATATGGCTCTGCCATTCACTGAGAACATGAGCCAGTCATGAGAGGGTGGTTCCTCTAAGCTTTCCTGCTCTCAAGTCCACCAGAAAGGTTTGGCTGACTCAGTACTTGAAGCAAGGCTGTGGAGAAAGTTTTTGCTCAAAGTATGACTTTTGAAGGTGTTCATCCCTCCTGTGATCCATTCAGCTTGTTCATCCCTCCTGTGATCCATTCAGCTTGTTCATCCCTCCTGTGATCCGTTCAGCTTGTTCATCCCTCCTGTGATCCGTTCAGCTTAACACTGAGGGAGCTCAGGGCCATCAAATGAGGAGTGAAGTTTATGTTTTCCACTCTGTGAGAGATTAAGTCTGAAGATGTCATCCAAAGCGTGTGGTGGATATAATGGGAAAGAACTTACACCTTGATGTTATTACTCTGGCAAGCTGATGCCTCTCTCTATTTATGCCCTAAGAAAATGTCATTCACATTTCCCATTTAACCAACAGAAACTAATTAGCCAGGACCCCTCTTTGCAAGTGGTTGCATAAAATGATGTGTAGATGTTAGCTTAAATTACAATCCTGAAGCTAGCTGTGTATCACCAAAGGATGTCCTCTCAACAAATCATCACTTCCTAAGCAAAAAAACCACCACAGAGCTGGGTTTATGTACTCTCTGTGTGCATGAGAGCTAATTAACAGCAAACCCTGTGTAATGCAGGCAAATCCTTCCCGAGCTGCATTGTACCCCCACACAGCAGGACTCCAATAGAATCCAGCAGCAGCAGCTCTGAGTAGATGATGGGGAAAGGAAACCACCTCTAATAAAGTGCTTGTGTTAATTGCTTTTATGGCTCTCTCTTCCATTGCTTGGAGGAAAGTGTTCCATATGCTCTGTATTTTTATAGAATGATTATAGCCATTCTGGAGGGGAAGAGAACCTCTGTGTAAAGGAGGAGGGAAAGCAGAATCTGTGAGTATGTGAACTAAGCTACGGTACTTGGTTGGTAGCGTAGCTGCTCTTGGGGGACTTGCACTGCGCAGCATTCTGTTGCTGCATCACGGCAGTTGAAGGAACAGATTTGGTTTTATTTGTTAAGAATCAAGGCTACAAAAGCAGGCAGTTTCTTGTCCTCCCTCTGTGGGCTGGGGGGAGCTTGCATGTGCCTTGCTTAGGACAGACCGAGGGAGCAATCCCTGCTCTGTGAGAACTGGCTGCTAGGGAACTCGTTTCTCAAACAGATCTTTCTGTGGGCACCTCTGCTGTCACATTTCACACTCCCTGGAGGGACTGTATCCTGTTAGGATACACCCACGGGTGCTGAGAGAGCTGGCAGAGGAGGTTGCAAACCCCCTCTCTATTCTATTCCAAAAGTCATGGCAGCCTGGGGCAGTCCCCACAGGCTGGAAAAGGGGAAACATTGCTCCCATCTGCAAAAAGGGTAAGAAGGAGGAACCAGAGAACTCCAGGCCAGGCAGTCTCACCTCTGTGCCTGGAAAGATCATGGAGCAGATCCTCCTGGAGGCACTACTGACTCAGAAGAGTAGTGAAGAGGTGATTGGGAGCAGTCAGCATGGCTTTGCCAAGGGCAAATCCTGCCTGACCAACCTGGTGGCCTTCTATGAACAAGTGACAGCATTAATAGCTGAGGGGTGAGCAACTGATGTTGTTTCCCTGGACCTGAGCAAGGCCTTTGACACTGTCCCACACCACATCCTGCTCTCCAGGCTGGTGACACATGGGTTTGATGGATGGACCACTAGATGGATACAGAACTGGCTTGATGGCCGCACCCAAAGAGTGGCTGTCAATGGGTCCATGGCCCAGGGGAGGCCAGGGACAAGCAGAGTCCCTCAGGGATCAGTCCTGGGACCAGGCTTGTTCAACATCCTTGTGGGTGCCATGGACAGTGGCATTGAGTGCACCCTCAGCAAGGTTGTGATGACACCAAGCTGTGTGGTGCAGCAGACAGCTGGAGGGAAGGGATCCATCCAGAGGGACCTGGACAGGCTGGAGAGGGCACAAGCCACCTCAGGAGCTTCAACAAGACCAAGGGCAGGGTCCTGCAGCTGGGTGGAGGCAATGCCAGGCACAAATCCAGGCTGGGCAGGGACTGGCTGGAGAGCAGCCCTGAGGAGAGAGACTTGGGGGTGCTGGGGGAGGAGAAGCTCCCCAGGAGCTCTCAGGGTGCACTTGCAGCCCGGAAAGCCAATCAGAGCCTGGGCTGCAGCAGGAGAAGTGTGGCCAGCAGGGCAAGGGAGGGGATTCTCCCCCTCTGCTCAGCCCTGCTGAGACCCCAGCTGGAGTACTGCCTCCAGTTCTGGAGCCCCTATTCCAAGAGGGATCTGGAGGTGCTGGAAGGTGTCCAGAGCAGGGCCACGAGGATGAGCAGAGGGCTGGAGCACCTCTCCTGTGAGGACAGACTGAAGGAGTTGGGGCTGTTCAGTCTGGAGAAGGCTCCCAGGTGACCTCATTGTGGCCTTCCAGTATCTGAAGGGGCCTACAAGAAGGGTGGGAAGGGACTTCTCAGGCTCTCAGGTAGTGCTAGGACTAGGGGCAATAGAATGAAGCTGGAGGTGGGGAGATTCAGGCTGGAGGTGAGGAGGAAGTTCTTCCCCATGAGAGTGGTGAAGCCCTGGAATGGGTTGTCCAGGGAGGTGGTTGAGGCCCCGTCCCTGGAGGTGTTTAAGCCCAGGCTGGCTGAGGCTGTGGCCAGGCTGATGTAGTGTGGGGTGTCCCTGCCCATGGCAGGGGGGTTGGAACTAGATGATCCTTGTGGTCCCTTCCAACCCTGACTGATACTGTGATACTGTGACTCTCACTTCAGGAGGGACACATTTATGATTCCTGCTGTGGTTTCTGTAGCTCTTCACTTTGTTACCACTCCCACTTGCTAAGACTGGCCTGCTTAGCAAAGGAGCTAGGTGGGATTTCCTTCTTTTCTGCCATACAGATCTGAAGACAGATGAAAAAGCTCTCATTGTCTGTGTTCAGAAAGATTTGGCTGGGATCTGCAAGGGTTCCTACTTTGTGTTCCACCTCAACATGAGGAGATACTGCTTTGTGACAGAGCCCTGGAGCAGGCTGCCCAGAGAGGTTGGGGAGTCTCCTCTGGAGCCTTTCAAAACCCACCTGGATGTGTTCCTGTGCAGCCTGACTTAAGTGATCCTGCTCTGGCAGGGGGGGTTGGGCTCAATGAGCTTTGGAGGTCCCTTCAGCCCCTAACATTCTGTGATTCTGTGATGTGCTTTACTCGGCAGGGTTGGCTGCTGTGGTCTCATAGCACGGGAGCATTTGGTATGACCTAGTAATATAGAGAGAAATAAGCTATCGATGTTGGAAGAGTGTAAGAACTAGCAGCAGTTGTCACACAAGTGCTTTTCAGAACCCATTCTCTGGCTCCAGTACTTTGAGGATGCTGTTGACAGTGCACAGGACAGAATAAGGGCAGGGATGTGATGTTTACAGCAGTTTGCTACACAGAGGGTGCAATGTGAGATAACTGCTTCCAGGGCATCATGGAGTTGTTGATACTCACAGAGCAGGTTTCTCAGTAGCTGTGATAGTTAGGTGGGTTTGGGTAGTGTTCATGACTGCACAGTGCTGCATGTGTGTCCAGAGAAGGGCAACAAAGGTGGTGAGGGGTTTGGAACACAAGCCCTGTGAGGAGAGGCTGAGGGAGCTGGGGTTGCTTAGCCTGGAGAAGAGGAGGCTCAGGGCAGACCTCATTGCTCTCTACACCTCCAGGGACGGTGACTCCACCACCTCCCTGGGCAGCACATTCCAATGGCGAATGACTCTCTGGGAAGAACTTTCTCCTCACCTCCAGCCTAAACTTCCCCTGGTGCAGCTTGAGACTGTGTCCTCTTGTTCTGGTGCTGGTTGCTAGAGAGAAGAGGCCAACCCCTTCCTGGATACAACCACCCTTCAGGTAGTTGTAGAGAGCAGTGAGGTCTCCCCTGAGCCTCCTCTTCTGCAGGCTAAGCAACCCCAGCTCCCTCAGCCTCTCCTCACAGGGCTGTGCTCAAGGCCTCTCCCCAGCCTTGTTGCCCTTCTGTGGACACCTTCAAGTGTCTCGATGTCCTTCCTAAACTGAGGGCCCCAGAACTGGACACAGGACTCAAGGTGTGGCCTAACCAATGCAGAGTACAGGGGCAGAATGACCTCCCTGCTCCTGCTGGCCACACTATTCCTAATGCAGGCCAGGATGCCATTGGCCCTCTTGGCTGCCTGGGCACACTGCTGGCTCATGTTTAGGCAGCTGTCAATCAGCACCCCCAGGTCCCTCTCTGCCTGGCTGCTCTCCAGCCACTCCGACCTGTAGCTCTGCATGGAGTTGCTGTGGCCAAAGTGCAGCCCCTGGCACTTGGACTTGTTGAATGCCATCCTGTTGGACTCTGCCCATCTGTCCAGTCGGTGAGGTCCCTCTGCAGGGCCCTCCAACCCTCTAACTGACCAACCTCTGCTCCCAACTTGGTGTCATCTGCAAATGTGCTGATGACTGTCTCAGTCCCCTCATCCAGATCATCAATGAAGATATTAAAGAGGATGGGGCCCAGCACTGATCCCTGGGGCACACCACTGGTGCCTGGCTGCCAGCTGGCTGTGGCACCATTCACCACCACTCTCTGGGCTCAGCCTCCAGCCAGTTCCTAACCCAGCTCAGAGTGCTGCTGTCCAAGCCAGGGGCTGACAGCTTGGCCAGGAGGTTGCTGTGGGGGACGGTGTCAAAGGCCTTGCTGAGGTCCAGGTAGACCACATCCACAGCCTCCCCACATCCACCAGGCAGTCACCTGGTCATAGAAGGAGATCAGGTTGGTCAGGCAGGACCTGCCCTTCCTAAATCCATGCTGGCTGGGCCTGAGCCCTTGGCCATCCTGCAGGTGTGCAGTGATTGCCCCCAAGAGAATCTGCTCCATCATTTGCCAGCAGCAGGTCCTAACCAGATTTACTTTTGCAGAGATTTCTCAATACCCCAAGTTGCAAAATAAATTTTCAAATGCATTCAAAAACCCAACCCAACCCAAAACTCTGGTTTTTTTTTTAGCTCCCCAGGAAACTGAAACTGTGAGCAGGAAAAAACAAACAGAGTATTGATGAGGCCAGCTGCAATAGGTCACTGCTGAAAGACACAAAGCATTAGGAAATTCCAACTTGAAAAGGGTTTGGTAGAATGGAAAGCAGCACAGAACCCTGCTGCAGAGGTCACTGCTATTATTCCTCATCAGGCAGCATGAGCCTTGTGTTGTCTGCCTGTTGTGGTTTGGCTGCACAGATAATACAGGAGGCAGAAATAAAGCTGTGCTGTGAAGAAATGACCTTATTGCAGAGCAGCGCTATCGATCTCACCACCCTCTCCTATGGGCTTCTGCCATGGCTTGGAATGGGGATTTAATTTAGATTTAATGTTGTTATAAATTAATTAGCTGTGATTAAAAATACATTGGCAGAGCTTCAGATGTATATAAGATGTGGAGTTGCTTAAACCTCAGTGAATGGTTTTAATAATTCATCAGTATTTAACATAGAGTAAATCAGAAGTGAAGGTGGCAGTCTCCCTCCCAGTCTCCCTGTGTAATGTAGGGTTTGTCACTCCTTCACAGTCAGACAATTTGCATGACAAATGCTTTGGAGCTAGAGTCTGCCCAAGACTTAATTCTCTGCCTTCTGTCGGACTCACTGTCACAGTCTCACAGTATCGCTAAGGTTGGAAGAGACCTCGAAGATCATCCAGTCCAACCTGTCACCACAGACCCCATGACTAGACCATGGCACCAAGTGCCACATCCAATCCCCTCTTGAACACCTCCAGGGACGGTGACTCCACCACCTCCCTGGGCAGCACATTCCAATGGCGAATGACTCTCTGTGAAGAACTTTCTCCTCACCTCCAGCCTAAACTTCCCCTGGCACAGCTTGAGACTGTGTCCTCTTGTTCTGGTGCTGGTTGCCTGGGAGAAGAGACCAACCCTTCCTGGCTACAACCACCCTTCAGGTAGTTGTAGAGAGCAATGAGGTCTCCCCTGAGCCTCCTCTTCTCCAGGCTAAGCAACCCCAGCTCCCTCAGCCTCTCCTCACAGGGCTGTGCTCAAGGCCTCTCCCCAGCCTTGTTGCCCTTCTCTGGACACCTTCAAGTCTCTCGATGTCCTTCCTAAACTGAGGGGCCCAGAACTGGACACAGGACTCAAGGTGTGGCCTAACCAGTGCAGAGTACAGTGGCACAATGTACTCCCTGCTCCTGCTGGCCACACTATTCCTAATGCAGGCCTAATGCTGTCACCTGTAAGGGCATAAAAGAGCTGCAATTCTTGCATGAAAGAGGAAGGTCTTGGTTGGAGTTCTTTAGAACAGTGCATTGGTATTGGTGGAACTGGAGGAGAGAGCTTCATTCATCTGCAAACCCCCTGGCAGCACCTAACTCCCCTAAGAACTCCCAGACCTGCAAACTGGCCCGCAGCAAGGACTGGTAGGACTGAGTGACAGGAAACCAGGATCTGTGGGACACAGGCACCTGGTTTGGAGAGGAGGAGGTCTGATGTGCTCTGCTGCCTGGCCTCAGGGCTGGAGGAAAGGAAATGTGGAGAACCACAGAACAAGGACCATGAGGATGAGCAGAGGGCTGGAGCTCCTATGGAGACAGACTGAGAGAGTTGGGGCTGTTCAGTCTGGAGAAGAGAAGGCTCTGAGGAGAACTTCTTGTGGCTTTCCAGTATCTGCAGGGGGCTACAGCAAAGCTGGGGAGGGACTTTTTAGGGTGTCAGGGAGTGACAGGACTGGGGGCGATGGAGCAAAAGTAGAAATGGGTAGATTGAGATTGGATGTTAGGAAGAAGTTCTTCCCCATGCTGGTGGTGAGGCACTGGCAGAGGTTGCCCAGGGAGGTGGTGGAAGCCTCATCCCTGGAGGCTTTTGCAGCCAGGCTGGATGTGGCTGTGAGCAACCTGCTGTAGTGTGAGGTGTCCCTGGCCATGGCAGGGGGGTTGGAACTGGCTGATCCTTGAGGTCCCTTCCAACCCTGACAGTTCTGTGATTCTATGAATATAAGGTCTACAGTGAGGTTTTGTGAACACCTGGGTGGTCCTACAGGCTGAGAGGAGAGCCCCAAGGCTGGTGGGGGGGTTTGGAGGGCATGTCCTATAAGGAGTGGCTGAGGGTTAGTGTGGAGCAGAGAAAGCTGAAGGGAGTCAGAAGGGAAGTTGGCGTGAGGCTGGTGTTGGTCTCTTCTTCCAAGAAACCAGGGCTAGGATGAGAGGAAATTGGCCTGAGCTGCACCAGGGGAGGTTTAGGTTGGACATTAGGAAAAACTTCTTTACTCAAAAGAGTGGTCAGGCATTGGGACAGGCTGCCCAGGGAGGTGGTGGAGTTGCCATGCTTGCAGGTGTTCAAGAAACTGTGGATGTGGTGCTTCAGAATATACTTTAGGGGTCATGCTATGTGGGTTATAGTTGGACTTAATGATCTTAAAGGTGTTTTCCAACCTTATTGATCCTGTGTTGCTGTGCTGGTGTTGTAGGCATGTGTACAGTCAGGTCTGCTTAATTAGATCTCTTTGGACCAAAGTCAGTATGTCATGCCATGCAATCTGCTGTAGGTGGGGACTGTGTTTGGCTTTGAAACAGGTTTATTCCTTCCTGACATCTCTAAAGTCATCTTGCTGTCCCTCCCTCCTTTCCTTCTTCCTGGGAGGTGCTTTGGTGGGGATGTGTCTTTGGTACCATGCAGTTGTGGAATGCCTGGTGTCTAGAGATTTTTATCAGTGAGTGACCACTGAAAGTGAAGCTTTCTGTCGGGATGGCAGTGCTCTGTGCAAAAAGGCTCACACTTCTGTATGCAGGCTTAGGGCAAAAGCATAGATTTAGGAAGGGCAGGTCCTGCCTGACCAACCTGATCTCCTTCTATGCTCAGGTGACTGCCTGGTGGATGTGGGGAGGCTGTGGATGTGTTCTGCCTGGACTTCAGCAAGGCCTTTGACACCGTCCCCCACAGCAAACTCCTGGCCAAGCTGTCAGCCCCTGGCTGGGACAGCAGCACTCTGAGCTGGGTTAGGAACTGGCTGGAGGCTGAGCCCAGAGAGTGGTGGTGAATGGTGCCACAGCCAGCTGGCAGCCAGGCACCAGTGGTGTGCCCCAAGGATCAGTGCTGGGCCCCATGCTCTTCAACATCTTCATTGATGATCTGGATGAGGGCATTGAGTCCATCAGCAGTAAATTTGCAGATGACACCAAGCTGGGGGCAGGAGTTGATCTGCTGGAGGGCAGAGAGGCTTTGCAGAGGGACCTGGACAGGCTGGACAGATGGGCAGAGGCCAAGGGCAGGAGATTGAACACATCCAAGTGCCAGGTGCTGCACATTGGCCACAGCAACCCCAGGCAGTGCTACAGGCTGGGGTCAGAGTGGCTGGAGAGCAGCCAGGCAGAGAGGGACCTGGGGGTGCTGGTGGATGGTAGGCTGAACATGAGCCTGCAGTGTGCCCAGGCAGCCAAGAGGGCCAATGGCATCCTGGCCTGCATCAGGAAGAGTGTGGCCAGCAGGAGCAGGGAGGTCATTCTGCCCCTGTCCACTGCACTGGTTAGGCCACACCTGGAGTCCTGTGTCCAGTTCTGGGCCCCTCAGTTTAGGAAGGAGGTTGTCTTGCTGGAAGGTGTCCAGAGAAGGGCAACAAAGCTGGTGAGGGGTTTGGAACACAGCCCTGTGAGGAGAGGCTGAGGGAGCTGGGGTTGCTTAGCCTGGAGAGGAGGAGGTCTCAGGGGAGACCTCATTGCTCTCTACAACTCCCTGAAGGGAGGTTGTAGCCAGGCAGAGGTTGGTCTCTTCTCCCAGGCAGCCAGCACCAGAACAAGAGGACACAGTCTCAGGCTGCACCAGGGGAGGTTTGGGCTGGAGGTTAGGAAGAAATTCTTCACAGGAAGAGAGATTGGCCATTGGGATGGTCTGCCCAGGGAGGTGGTGGAAGTGTTTAAAAAGAGACTGGATTTGGCACTTAGTGCCATGGTTCAGTTGATTAGATGGTGTTAGATGATAGGTTGGGCTTGATGATCGTGCAGGTCTTTCCCAACCTGTTTAATTCTGTATTCTGTATTCTACGGATTTTAGTAAATGGAGCTCTGTTTGCTTCCAAACCCTCCTGAGCTAGTCTGGTGATGTGTTTTGGGGTAGTTCTCCAAATTCCTGGTGTGTGTAAGTCCTAAACCTACCACATGTGGTCTGGGCTGGATGTAATCAAGCCTGGGTTGTAAATTGTATGAAGTTTTCCTTATAGTACCTGCAGGAAAAAAGTGTCTGAAATGTAATCAACCTTTTAAGGAGGAAGTGTGAACTGTTTCCTAAAATAATTTGTCTGACTGACTACCAGTCCCCTGCCTGTGACACTGGAAATAGAAGCCATCAAAGCAGCACACCAAGGCGTTACCTGCCTCTTAGAACACTCCCTTGGGTTTTCATTACAGGTTCTTGTTTGAGTCACCATTCCATTTTAAATCACAGCTCTCTGCTTGTAGTAAACCTAATGATACTTGGGTATCTCACTGAAATTCAGTAGCCCAAATACTGCTTAGCTTAGTATAAGGTAACACACAGCATCACAGAAGCAGTCACCTTGGAAAAGAGCCTCAGCATCACCAAGTCCAACCCAGACCCCTACTCTGCAAGGCTCACCCCTAAACCACAGCCCCAAGCACCACATCCAAAACACCCTGAAACACATCCAGCCCTGGGGACTCCACCACCTCCCTGGGCAGCACATTCCAAGGCCTGACCACTCTTGATGGGAATAAATTCTTCCTCCTGTCCAGTTAAAAATACGAGTGAAAAGAAGAGATGAGAGTGAAAGAGCAGAGGCCAATGAAAGGACTGTTCATAGTTTCTAGTGATTTGGTACTGCTTGCTCCACTTAATGCTGTTAAGGTTCAGTTAGAACCTTAGGCTTGGTATCAGTATTGCTGGTACAGTCTTACAGGGCATTGCAGTCCCTGCTGTTGCCTGTCTAGCATGGGCATGTGCAGAGTGTCCTGGCTTAGGTAGGAACACAGTGGCCAGCTGGGACAGAGACACAGACTCATCTCCCTCGGCTCGCTTTGCAGTCAGTGAAGTCAAATAGATTCCTTTGGGGGGCTGTGGATACCCAAAGAGGTGAGGAATGAAGGAGAGTGTTTAGGGCTTTCAGGTTTTTCAAGTTGGGAGTCCCAGTGGACAGGTTCTGCATGGACTACAATTTGCCCTGGTGGCCAAGAAGGCCAATGGGATCCTGGGGGGCATTCAGAGGAGTATGTCCAGCAGATCCAGGGAGGTTCTCCTCCCCCTCTACTCTGCCCTGCTGAGACCTCACCTGGAATCTTGCATCCACTTCTGGGCTCCCCAGTCTGCAGAGGAGAAGACTGAGAGGGGATTTAATCAATGTCAGTAAATATCTGAGGGCTGGGGTTCAGGAAGGTAGGGACAGGCTCTGCTAAGCTGCACCCTGTGATATGACAAGGGGCAATGAATGGGAACTACAGCACAAGAGGTTCCACCTCAACATGAGGAGGAACTTCTTTGCTGTGAGGCCTCACAGAGCCCTGGAGCAGGCTGCCCAGAGAGGTTGTGGAGTCTCCTTCTCTGGAGGCTTTCCATCCCTGTCTGGATGTGTTCCTGTGTGACCTGTGCTGGATTCTACGGTCCTGCTGTGGCAGGGGTTTGGACTGAATGATCTCTGGAGGCCCCTTCCAACCCCTGACGTCCTCTGATCCTGTGACTACTTTGAAGAGTTTTGGGGTCTATTATGCTGTAGGAGTAGGTCTGCTGTAAGCCTTGCCTCAGAAGCAGGTTCCTAATTTTGTGTGAGCTTTTCCCCATAGTCAAATGGGATCTTCTGCTGATCAATACAGTTTGTGTAGAGTGTTCAGACAGAAAGCTATCCCTGTGCAATAGCAGTGATCAATCTACAAGCAGCAGCAGGCAGACTGAGGAATAAATTCCATGTGCCCTGCTCTTTATCTTCCATTGGATTTTCCCTGCTATTTATGGGTGCTGGCTGCATTCATTCCCTGCTGTGCTCCACAAAGATAAATTCTGCATATTTAACTCAAATGAGGAATTGCCAGACTGTATGTTGAAGTTGGCAGCATCATGGCCATTGGTAGCATCCTGATAAATGTCTGGAGGGCTGTAATTCTACACTGGTTTTGTAGGGGTGCAGAAGGAAGCACTGCTGTGTTACAGTGTTCTTTGTGATTTAGCCTTTGGAGGAAAACTTCTTCATGGTGTGTGCATATCTGTGTCATGGAATGCATGACTGAGAGAGCAAGCTGCATCTTTCCAAACACAGTCTTCTACAAATCCTCTGTGTGCTCTAACTTAAATCTCAAATGTAGGTCCAAAGGATACTTTAATGCCACCACTTGGTAAAAAACCCTCACCTGAAACCCGTGGAACCTCTACATTTATCACAAAACAAATGAGTTTTGGAGTGCTGGTGCAGAGCAAGTTCTGCATGGGACAGCAATGTGCCCTTATGGCCAAGAGAGCCAAGGGGATCCTGGGGTGCAGCAAGAAAAGTGTGGCCAGCAGGGCTAGGGAGGTTCTCCTCCCCCTCTACTCTACCCTGCTGGGACCACACCTGCAATCCTGAGTCCAGTTTTGAGCTTTCCAGATTCAGAGAGACAGAGACCTCCTGAAGAGAGTCCAAGGGAGAGCCACAAGGATGCTTAGGGGACTTGAGCATCTCCCCTGTGAAAAGAGACTGAGAGTCCTGGGGCTGAGAGGGGATCTGATCAATGTGTATCAATAGCTGAGGACTGGGGGTCAAGTGGAGGGGGCCAAGCTCTTTTGGTGGTGCACAGTAATAGGACAAACAACAATGGTTCTACCTTAACAGGAGGAGATACTTCTCTACAGTGAGGGTGGCAGAGCCCTGGAGCAGGCTGCCCAGAAAGGTTGCAGGGTCTCCTCCTTTGGGGACTTTCAAAACCTGCCTGGATGCATTCCTGTGCAGCCTGACCTAGGTGATCCTGCTCTGGCAAGGGTTTGGACTGGATGATCTCTGGAGGTCCCTTCCAGCCCCTAACATTCTGTGGTTCTGTGAGCTGGATAAGACACATGAAGATTGGGAACATAGTGTGGCGGTTCTGTTCTCATCAGCTTATCACCTCACATTTTGTTTTGATGATTGCTTTGGTTTTCCCTCTCTGCCTATGTCCAGTCTGAGAGCTGGCTCATGTGAAGAGGCTTGTTCACCTAGGTGAGATGGATCATAGAAGGGTGGATGCTGAGCTGGAGCAGAAATGACCTGGCAAAAGTGAGGGCTTTGTTTAATGTACAAAAATCTCTTCTCACAAAGGGGAAATGTAAACTCATAAAGACTTCAGAAGGAGGGATACTGGGGCAGCATCTGGAGAGCAGCCAGGCAGAGAGGGACCTGGGGGTGCTGGGGATTGTAGGCTGAACATGAGCCTGCAGTGTGCCCAGGCAGCCAAGAGGGCCAATGGCATCCTGGCCTGGATCACGAATAGTGTGGCCAGCAGGAGCAGGGAGGTCATTCTGCCCCTGTCCACTGCACTGGTTAGGCCACATCTAGAGTCCTGTGTCCAGTTCTGGGCCCCTCAGTTTAGGAAGGAGGTTTGACTTGCTGGAAGGTGTCCAGAGAAGGGCAACAAAGTTGGTGAGGGGTTTGGAACACAGCCCTGTGAGGAGAGGCTGAGGGAGCTGGGGTTGCTTATCCTGGACAAGAGGAGATTCAGGGGTGACCTCATTGCTCTCTACAACTCCCTGAAGGGAGGTTGTGGACAGGTGGATGTTGGTCTCTTCTCCCAGGCAGTCAGCACCAGAACAAGAGGACACAGTCTCAAGCTGTGCCAGTGGAGGTTGAGGCTGGAGGTTAGGAAGAAGTTCTACACAGAGAGAGTGATTGCCCATTGGAATGGGCTGCCTGGGAGGTGGTGGAGTCACCATCATTGGAGGTGTTCAGGAGGAGACTTGATGGGGTGCTTGGTGCCATGGTTTAGTTGATTAGGTGGTGTTGGATGATAGGTTGGACGTGATGATCTTGAAGGTCTCTTCCAACTGGTTATTCTATTCTATTCTATTCTATTCTATTCTATTCTATTCTATTCTATTCTATTCTATTCTATTTATTGTTCTGTTCTATCTCTGAATTTGTCCCCAAATGCAGTCCTTGTAGGCTCCATACTGTGAAATCCTCCTGGAGCTTGGGAAGCAAATGCTTGCTGCCTCATTACAGTTCAGAGCTGGCACAGGACAGAGTCCAGTGTTCACAACCACTTAGACAAACAAATCTCTCTGTGCTGCTTAGGTCTTCTGAATGCTTACTCTGAGGGAAGACTGGTGTTCCACCAAAGAGTGACGAGGGACAGGTGTAAAAAGAGAGATTCTCATAGGAAAGATGATGAATTGTGTGGCATGGAGGAACCTTCCTCATGGCAGAGCTACTGAAAGGTATAAAACTACCTCTGCAGTGCTGCAGGCAAGGGTTTGGTTAATCGTCTGTGAGTGTAGATATTTCATAGCTACCCTGGGGGGCTTGGAACTAGGTGATCTTCAAGGTCCCTTCCAACCCAACCCATTCTGTGAATCTATGGCTATGCTGAAGAGCTCATTTGCAGCCAGCGCTTCACAGGAACCTCAGTGAATGATGAGCACTTAGCCCCAGGGGAGCTTGGAAAGTAAAGTAAAATGAAAAGAACAGCATCAGGAAGGGCACAGTGTTCAAAGGGCTTTCCTCCTCTTGGTTCCTGATTTGACAGGGGGGCTGGACTCCATCTCTGGAGGTCCCTTCCAATCTCTAATGTTCTGTGATTCTGTGATTCTATTAATTACTCCCAAACCTTCCTTCCTGTCCTCTATTCTTTACAATTTGATCTATCACCCAACCGGAGTGAATTCAGGCTGGAGGTTAGGAAGAAGTGCTGCACAGAGAGAGTGATTGCCCATTGGAAAGGGCTGCCTGGGGAGGTGGTGGAGTCACCATCCCTGGAGGTGTTCAGGAGGAGACTTGATGGGGTGCTTGGTGCCATGGTTTAGTTGATTAGGTGGGTTGGATTGGTTGATAGGTTGGGTTCGATGATCTTGAAGGTCTCTTCCAATCCAGTCTATTCTATTCTATTCTATTCTATTCTATTCTATTCTATTCTATTCTATTCTATTCATCTCCGTGTCCTGTACCTAATACTGAGTACCCTAAATTGTAGAGAACAGAGCAGGGAACAGCCAATTGATCATGAGAACGTGTCCCCACAGGTCTGATTGTGTTTCCAGACTGTGGAACATGCATCTATCTACATAACTGTTGGTTAGCTGGGAAGAAGAAATGGCCTGCCTTAGCCTGACTCCAGCTGCCCCCCAAGTGCTAATGAATTCCTATCACTACTGACTGCAGGACTCACTCATCTGTACAGTCACTGCTGGAGCAAAGCTGAGGGCAGGCTGAAATAATTTCTGAGCCATTTAGGCTCGAGTTCAACCTTCTGCTTGAGAAATAGTGCAGGGTGGAGGGTGAAGGTAATTGGCCTACTCATGCCTGCTAGAAGGTGTGATAGAACCCAAACTGTAGCAATGAAGAAAACTGTTATAAAGATCTGCCTGGGACTGCTACTGCAGAGTGAAGGAATGTTCCTGCTTGGGTCCAATGGCCAATTTTATGCTAGGATTTGTATTGTCTGTGTAACCCAGCTCCCACAGAGTGTTTTAGCTACCTGCTGATTTAATGTGGGCATAACCTTGTCTTGCTCCCAACTCCTCAAGTGATGGAAAGCTCTCTGCCTCAGCCTGTGCTGCTCTGTGGCACTTGTGGGTTTGACAGTTAATGAATACAAAGCAGGGCCATCAGGCAAAGTTGCCTCTCAGCATATGATGTCGTACAGGAAAATGTGCTTATGTTTCTCTTTGAGAAAAGCAAGTTTTCCTACTAATAATGTTATGTACAGGCATAATCTTGGAGCCCAGCTGACTGCAATGGTTGCAGAGAAGCAGGATAAGCTTATTGCTTCTAACGGGAAAGCTTTATGCGGAGAGAGGCTTGGAGCTGGTGTGGAAGGGGTTGTTTGCAGAGCAGGCCATCATCATCAATGATCATCACAGCTCTAGTTTCCTTTATTGAAAGCAAAATGTTCCTCTTCCCAAGAAAAGCAGGAAATATGGCAAGCTCATAAAGAGGATTTTTCCTTAACATGATGAACTGGCTTCACCTGGGAGCCCAATCTGGTGGATTTAATTGGCTTCCTGTCACAGACAAATCAATCTGTGACACCAAACTGGGAGGCTTGGCTGAGACACCTCAAGGCTATGAGGCCATCCAGTGAGACTTGGACAGACTGAGAGCTGGGCAGAGAGGAAACTAAAGAGGTTCAACAAGGATAAGTGCAGAGTCCTGCACCTGGGGTGGAAGAATAAACTGCAGCAGGACAGGCTGGGAGGGGATCTGCTGGAGAGCAGCCCTGGGGAGGACGACCTGAGAGTGCTCATGGGCAAGAAGTTCTGCAGGGGACAGCAATGTGCCCTGGTGGCCAAGAAGGCCAATGGGATCCTGGGGTGCATTCAGCAGAGTATGTCAAGCAGATCCAGGGCTGATGGTAGGCTGAACATGAGCCTGCAGTGTGCCCAGGCAGCCAAGAGGGCCAATGGCATCCTGGCCTGCATCAGGAAGAGTGTGGCCAGCAGGAGCAGGGAGGTCATTCTGCCCCTGTGCACTGCACTGGTTAAACCACACCCTTGAGTCCTGTGTCCAGCTCTGGGCCCCTCAGTTTAGGAAGGAGGTTGACTTGCTGGAAGGTGTCCAGAGAAGGGCAACAAAGTTGGTGAGGGGTTTGGAACACAGCCCTGTGAGGAGAGGCTGAGGGAGCTGGGGTTGCTTAGCCTGGAGAAGAGGAGGCTCAGGGGTGACCTTCTTGCTCTCTACAACTCCCTGAAGGGAGGTTGTAGCCAGGCAGAGGTTGGTCTCTTCTCCCAGGCAGGCAGCACCAGAACAAGAGGACACAGTCTCAGGCTGTGCCAGGGGACGTTTAGGCTGGATGTTAGGAAGAAGTTCTACACAGAGAGAGTGATTGCCCATTGGAATGGGCTGCCTGGGGAGGTGGTGGAGTCACCATCATTGGAGGTGTTCAGGAGGAGACTTGATGGGGTGCTTGGTGCCATGATCTAGCTGTTTAGGTGGGTTGGATTGGTTGATGGGTTGGACGTGATGATCTTGAAGGTCTCTTCCAACCTGGTATTGTATTGTATTGTATTGCATTTTATTGTATTGCATTGTATTGTATTGTATTGTTTTTTTCCTCCCCCTCTACTCTGCCCTAGCAAGACCACACCTGGAATATTGCATCTAGTTCTGGTCTCTGCAGTTAAAGAGGGACAGGGATCTGCTGGAGAGAGGAAGGCTGCAAGGATGCTGAAGGGTCTGCAGCACTGCCTGGTGAAGAGAGGCTGAGAGCCCTGGAGCTATTTAGTCTGGAGATGAGAAGGCTGAGAGGGGATCTGATCAATGTCTATCAATATCTGAGGGCTGCATGTCAGGAAGGAAGGGACAGGGACAGCCTCTGCTTACTTGTGCTCTGGGATAGGCCAAGGGGCAATGGATGGAAACTACAGCACAGGAAGTTCCACATCAAAAGAGAAAGAACTTCATTACTGTAAGGATCACAGAGCCCTGGAGCAGGCTGCCCAGAGAGGTTGTGGAGTCTCCTTCTCTGGAGCCTTTCCAGCCCTGTCTGGATGTGTTCCTGTGTGACCTGTGCTGCATTCTCTGGTCCTGCTCTAGCAGGGGGGTTGGTACTGGAAGATCCCCAGAGGTCCCTTCCACCCGCTAAAATCCTCTGATCCTGTGATTTTTCTTTAACATGGACTGTCTTCCCTTTTGGGAGTCCAATCTAGTGGATTTAACTGGCTTTCTGTCACAGATTAATCAATCTCCATCCTATGGGACCTGACTTGTCAGATTTTACAAGGACTGTTAATCTGTTTACTTAGAGCACAAGCCAGCAGAGAAATCCACTGTGCAAGTCCCTAACAACATCTCAGCCTAAAAATACCAGGGGTGCAAGAATGCCAGGTGGGCTTTTCAGTTTTCCAGGGACAGAGGCCCATGAAAAGCCTCCACAGTGATCCTGTAATCGAGAGATTTCAGCATTCATTCCCAGTCAAATGTGTTAAGAGGGAGTTAAATTAGAGAGTTCTTAGTAATTTGTGGTGAAAACATAACAGAAGTGTGGGTGGTCTCCTAAATGATGCCATTAGGATTTAAAAGTAGTTTTAAGGAAATCCACTGCACATTCTGTCTGCTTAATGATAATGAAGATTAAAGTCTAGAATTCTAGATTCTTTTCCTTTCCAAAACTCTCCTTTTTTTTCTTCTTTGTCTTCATGTATTTTACTGAGTGCAATGTGGAATCTCTGGCCAGCCTGATCTAGTGTAGAGTGTCCCTGCCCATGGCAGGGGGGTTGGAACTAGCTGATCCTTGTGGTCCCTTCCAACCCTAACTGAAACTATGAAACTATGAAACTATGAAACTATGAAACTATGAATCCTGCCTCTTAATTTATTTTACTGAGTGCAATGTGGAATCCTCCTTTTTAAGAGAGGCATGAGCAGGGCACAGTTAAAACTGAGGGGATGCACATAATAGTTTTATTTGTGCCTTGTTGCTGTTTGGTTTATCAGGAAACACTCAGATAACCAAAATCTGTGCAAACCTTCAGTAGATGCTGTCACCAGATGTGAAACATTTTGATATGGCCTAACAGCATGGCTGCCACCAGCAGCACATCTGCAAGCCTCCATTCTGCCTCTTGGTCTCACTTGGCAAAGCCAGTGAAAAAAACCATTTGTGCATACAGATAAACTGATTAGAGTGATCTGGAAATGTCCTCAAATGGTTGCCTGAGGAAGGCTCCAATCTAGGAATCAGGGAGGTGGTGGAGTCACCATCACTGGAGGTGTTTAGGAGGAGATTTGATAGGGTGCTTGGTTACATGGTTTAGTTGATTAGGTGGTGTTGGATCATGGGTTGGATGTGATGATCCTGAAGGTCTCTTCCAACCTGGTCTATTCTATTCTATTCTATTCTATTCTATTCTATTCTATTCTATTCTTATTCTACTCTATTCTATTCTACTCTACTCTACTCTATTGGTAAGGAAAAAGCAGTCTTGACTGTTGTGGTGGTCTAAGACTACCCCCCCCAACAAATTTGGAGCATTACCCCCCCAAATAAATCACCAGACTAGCTCAGCTGGATTGAAAGCAGAATGAAGCCACATTTACAATGCAAGCAAACTCTGGAAGTATAAAATGCAATGAATGTGTACAAAATATATTTGCATCCATGTACAATTTAGGAACAACACAAGGATGCCCTTGAATTGTTCCCAGACCCCTCTGGGCAGGCTGCTCACAACCTCCTCTCTTTTCCCTTCCCCTGTACCTTCAGACACACAACGCAAAGTCAGCTCAGCCAGCAGAAGGTCAGGAAAGAGAGGTAAGGGAGCAAGCTCTGCAAGCTGTAGAGAGCAAGAAGTGAAAACAGCGAGAATAGTTTATGCAGCTCACTTTGATCCTGTTGTGAAGAGGTTATTACATTTATGAATATGAAATATGAATTATGAAAATATTTTTATTAATTACCAAAGTATTAATAACCGATGAATCAACAACTTATATACATGTTCTAGTGCACGTTCGTGAAATACATTCCATAAGTGGCTTAGTGTTATGATTAGAACTCAAACTACCTACAGACTATTTCTATTTCTATGCTGAAGGGTGCAGTTCCACCGCTTGGCCACTAGATGGCGACTCGGCGGGACGCGGGTACCTTCTGGCTATATATAGCAATATTCTAATCCTTCTATGCGTCAGCGATGACTCTGCCGGACGCGGATACTTTGAACTGAGTGCTAGTGGATGGACAGCACCTGGAAGACACTCTGTAGCTGTTGGTTGTAGCAAGGTGGAGTTCCGGCAAACTACTGCCGCTGGACTGGTTCCTAGTCGAGTTGGACGGCAGTGCTGGGTCACTGCCTCCTCTCTCCGCAGCGGTGGAGAGGGAATAATGGGACCTGGGCTTAGCTCGGAAGCAGGTTCCCTTCAGGACTTGGTTCCCTCCAGACAATAGGGATCAGTCCTATTGGGAGTCAGCTCGCACGGCAGGGCGGGGCGACGGTTGCTGGTTACTGGGCTTAAAGGAACAGCAGGACGCTCAGAATGGTCCCGGGTTCAGTGCAGTATAGGCACGAACAGTGCTTTAGTCTTCCCTGCGGTTACAGGGCTCGGAGCGGCACACGTGGCGGCTCCTCTCCCGCTACGGCGGGGCTAGGCATATGCGGACTCGGTCTCGATCAAGTCCCTTCTCCCCGACAGCTGGGCAGGTCTTACCCTCGGGGCTGGTCCAGTCCTCCGGGGGCACGCTGGGCTCTCCCGGTCGGTACGACTGGCTGTGGCGACGCTGGCTGCTCGGGCTCAGCGAAGGTCCTCCCTCTGGAGTGATCCTCACGATCAGAGTGCTGCTCACGCTGCAGAGGCTTCAGTGTGCGTGCATGGAGGAGAGAAGCTAACAACAACGAGCTCAACGGCAGAGGCTGTGGCTCCAGAGCTGCTCTCTTGAGCAAGTAGAGAGACAAAGTGAAAGAGGGGCAACTTGTTTGCCAACAGGGGTAATACTGATAGATTCCTGGAGGCTGGGTTTGGCCAATGGGCACTCTCACAGACACCTGGCTTCAGCCTATAGAAAGCGTGAAGCTGGGATTATGCCACACTTGGTGTCTGCACGAGCACTGCATGTGCTGGGTGCCTGCTGGCCTGGCTAATGCCTTGGCTTTTGTCTTCCTCCTGAAGGAGGGGAAACCTGTCCACATGCTGGGACAAGATCTAATATCTGGGCAAAAGTGTGCCTTCACCACAGATCCCAGTCTGCAAGCAAATGGAATGATGTAGATATATCTAGGTTACTATTCTGCATCCAGTAGCTAACTTTTATTTACCTTTTTTTCTACCCAAAGTCTCTGGAATTTTCCAAGGCATCAGCCTAAAACTGTAACAGCTATAGACAGCAGTTTGGTAGCATTAGCCTTGTCCAGAGTGAAAACTGTTTGATGTTTAACTGTTGAGTGGATCTAAACAACAGGGTGCAACGCTGTGGGCATTTTGGATATTGACAGGTTTTGGCTAGAGCAGCCTCCAGAGTTTACATGTGGCTTGACAGTGCAGAGCATGCTGTTGGCCCACACCCGGATTCAATGTGAAATTGGTACTCATTGAGACCAGCTGTGAGTCAAGATTCCAATTCTGGAGCCTCTATTCCAGGAAGGCTCTGGAGGTGCTAGAAGGTGTCCAGAGAAGGGCCACGAGGATGAGCAGAGGGCTGGAGCTGCTCTGCTCTGGAGACAGACTGAGGGAGTTGGGGTTGTTCAGTCTGGAGAAGAGAAGGCTTTGAGCAGACTTAATTGTGGCCTTCCAGCATCTGAAGGGGGCTACAGGAAAGCTGGGGAGGGACTTTTGAGGGTGTCAGGTAGTGCTAGGACTGGGGGGAATGGGAAACAAAAAACCTAGAAATGGGTAGATTGAGATTGGATGTTAGGAAGAAGTTCTTCACCATGAGGGTGGTGAGACACTGGAAGAGGTTGCCCAGGGAGGTGGTGGAAGCCTCATGCCTGGAGGTTTTTCAGGCCAGGCTGGAGGTGGCTGTGAGCAAGCTGCTGTAGTGTGAGGTGTCCCTGCCCATGGCAGGGGGGTTGGAACTGTGTGATCCTTGAGGTCCCTTCCAACCCTAACAGTTGTATGATTCTAAGATTCATGTTTGCAGGTGATAAGGGCCCCCAGGCTGAACATGAACAGTGACATCTGTCACTTTTCAAGCACTCTCTGAGGAGGTGGAGACCTGGGGAAGGGAATCTTGTTCTTTGAAAGGAAAAATGCAAAGCTGAGCATATCTTAACTTCTTTGCCTCTTAATTCATCTATTAACATGAGATGAGTTTTTCCCAGCCCAAGGGATCCCCACTTTGTGAACGCCAGGCACTCTGGAAGTTGTGGTTGTAGAGCTCTGCTGGGCAGTGCTACACAACAGGGAGAAGATAGTAAAGCACAAACGAATTTGCTTCCCAGTATGGTTGGTTATCTTGTTATGTATTAAATACTAAGATGATCATTCCAGGATTAGCAGATTCTAGTAGATCTCTAGAAGCTTCAGACTTGGCTGAAGTCCCCTTTGGACCAGCTGAGGAGTATGAAGCATGTGAATTGTCCTCCAGGAACAAAATGATGCCTTGACAGCAAAAACCTACAAGGAGTGACTACTGGGCAGGTCTTTGAGGCTGTAATGAGCATGAAATCATATACTCCTCAAAATCAGACACAGTCTCAGGCTGCACCAGGGGAGGTTTAGGCTGGAGGTTAGGAAGAAGTTCTACACAGAGAGAGTGATTGCCCATTGGAATGGTCTGCCCTGGGAGGTGGTGGAGTCACCTCATTGGAGGTGTTCAGGAGGGGACTTGATGGGGTGCTTGGTGCCATGATCTAGTTGTTTAGGTGGGTTGGATTGGTTGATAGGTTGGGCACGATGATCTTGAAGGTCTTCCAATCCGTCTATTCTATCTATTCTACTTCTATTCTATTTATTCTATTCTATTCTATTCTTCTATTCTATATTCTATTCTATTATCTATTCTATTCTATTCTATTCTATTCTATTCATTCTATTCTATCAGGAATTAGGCTTTAATAGCTGCCTCAAGGCACCATGGGAATGGCAGATGTCAGGGAGTGGACTGATGCGAGGCCCTCTTGTTGAGCAACCTTGCCCACCCTGGATGACTAACTTTAAACCCTTTTTGCTCTCGGTTTTGGTGTGTGAGAGTGGGTTTCACAGGCTTTAAGTCTGAAAACACACATTTTTAATATGAATCTATTATTAATTTCTCCTGAGAGAAGGCTAGAGCCTTGCTTTCAACATTTAGCCACTGCTACACAGTTTCCACTTTCCAAGGCAGGCTTTTTCACACGGGATTCCTCCCCCTCCCCCTCCCCCCTTCTGCTGCCTCTCCAGTCTTGAACTGGGTATTCTCTGTCAGCTGAGGAGGAGTGGGGAATAGCAAATAGTTACGGGGGTTGAATTGCAATTCAGGGCCATGCTCCTTGAACTGCTAAGTCTATTGTGATGAGCAGATAAGCCCAGAAATGCCTAGCAAAGATTGTTTTCATCTTCTTGGGTAGTTTCAGTGCATAAAGTGTAGCAGGAGGAGTCTCAGGGGAAACGTTATTGCTGTCTACAACTACCTGAGTGGAGGTTGCAGTCAGGTGGGGGTTGGGCTCATCGCCCAGGCAACCAGCACCAGAACGAGAAGACACAGTCTCAGGCTGGGCAGGGGTAGGTTTAGGTTTGATGTTAGAAAGAAGCTCTACACACAAAGAGAGATTGGCCATTGGGATGTGCTGCCCAGGGAGGTGGTGGAGTCGATGTTCCTGGAGGTGTTTAAGAGGAGACTGAACGAGGCACTTAGTGCCATGGTTGGTTGATTAGTTAGGGTTGGGGTGAACAGTTGGACTTGATCTGGGGGGTCTCTTCCAACCTGATTCTGTGATTGTGTGGTTGAGTGCCTGTATCAGGAGTTGGTGATGGTGAGTTCATAGTGGAGCTGAAAGAAATGTGACCTAGGACACATGTTTGGCTGTCTGTATTTATGCTGTCTACAGAGGAGTGATAGGGAATTGCCTCTCTTTGCTTCACTTTAGCAAAGGTCTCACTTTCTGAGACCCAGCAGAGACATGGAGCCTCCATACCTTTCAAGTGGACTTTTACAAAATGCTGAGGTATTGGTAGTGAAATTTTTGTCTCTGCATCAACACTGCTTCTGGTAACTTCCAGTGGGCAGTGCTCTGATGTGGGTAAATGGAGTGAACTGCATTGACAGAGGTGGCTGTGGGACAGTAATGTAACAAAAATGTAAGTGGATTAAGCCCTTAATGCCACTAAAGATAAGGAGATTGTATGTCCAGCTGTATGTGAAGCTGAACTTTGGGTGCATATGAAAGAAAAAAGGATTAAAAAAAACCCCACAAACCCAAAAGATAAAATGGGAGAAAGGAGTTTTATTGTCTCCAGCAACACCTCTGAGCAGCAGCACCTTGCAGTGATCCATGTTAAACAACCTGACCAATGATCAGGAACCAGCGTGTTAATGACGGTTACCAAGGTATTCAATGGAAGAAACTGCAGAGGTGAAAGCAAGGAATGATAGAGGAGATGTGAAGGAGATAGCAGAACAGATAGAAAGGCAAGCTCAGCCTAAAAAGCAGCAGCCCTGTTCAACATCTTCATCAATGACATTGGTGAAGGAACTGAGTGTCTGCTCAGCAGGTTTCCTGATGACACCAACCTGGGAGGCTTGGCTGATACAGCTAGAGGCTCTGCAGCCATCCAACGAGACCTGGACAGACTGAGAGCTGGACACAGAGGAACCAAATGAGGTTCAACAAGGAGAAGTGGGGAGCCCTGCACCTGGGGAGGAAGAATAAACTGCACCAGAACAGGTTGGGAGGGGATCTGCTGAGAGCAGCCCTGTGGAGATGGACCTGGGAGTGCTGGTGGACAAGAAGTTCTGCAGGGGACAGCAATGTGCCCTGGAGGCCAAGAAGGCCAATGGGGTCCTGGGGTGTATGAAGAAGAGTGTGTCCAGCAGATCCAGGGAGGTTCTCCTCCCCCTCTACTCTGCCCTGCTGAGACCTCACCTTGAGTACTGTGTTCAGTTCTGGGCTCCCCAGTTTAAGAGGGACAGGGATCTGCTGGAGAGGGTCCAGCGGAGGGCTACTAGGATGATTCAGGGACTGGAGCACTGCCTGGTGAGGAGAGGCTGAGGGACCTGGGGCTGTTGAGTCTGGGAAAGAGAAGACTGAGAGGGGATTTAATAAATGTTTATAAGTATCTGAGGGCTGGGGGTCAGGAGGGAGGGGTCAGACTCTGCTCACTTGCTTCCTGTGATAGGACAAGGATCAATGAATGTAAGCTGCAGCACAGGAGGTTCCACCTCCACACAAGGGGGAACTTCTTTACTGTAAGGGTCCCAGAGCACTGGAGCAGACTGCCCAGAGAGGTTGTGGAGTCTCCTTCTCTGGAGACTTTCAAGGCCTGTCTGGATGCATTCCTCTGTGACCTGAGCTAGATTGTATGGTCTGCTCTGTCAGGGGGTTTGGACTCAATGATCTCATTTGGGTCCCTTCCCACCCCTGATATCCTGTGATCCTGTGAAAAGAGGAAGGGGACACACTGGATCTTAGAAAATCATGTGTGTGTGGTTGGAAATGAGAGCCAAGTGCACCCATGGCAGGAGGCACTGGAGGCAGCGAGGTGTCCTTTGGCAGTACAGCAAATACAGGGCGTGGTTGTTGGCTCTGGGGCTTAGCTCAGTAGCAGGGTGAGGAGAAGCTGCACAGGCTGCAGTCACATCCCCTCAGCTCTGTTTGGCATCGTTTTCATGCAGGGGTAGTGGACTTGGGAGTGAAGGCAACTGATCACTGTTTGAGGGAAAAGCAGATCTTTTGCTGTCTTTCATGTGTTTGTTTAATATTGCAATATGTATTTTTCCTGCATGCTGTGTTGCTGCCCTTATGCTACCTTTGCAAGCTGGCTTTATGGTGTGCTTAGACTGTAGCTCCTGAAAACTCAGTTCTGATTCCTGACTCCAGCATATTTTGCAGTAATCACCAAGTGCTCACTGGGTGAAGTCTTTCCAAATGATCTCCTTGTTTTCAATTCGCTGCTAAAAATGACAAGGGCTTTCTTTGATTGTCAGTGAAAGATAGAGCATAAAGGTTCATGCTGAACCCCGGTACTCTGAAATACTGTGTTCAGTTTGGGGCTCCCCAGGTCAAGAGAGACAGAGACCTGCTGCAGAGAGTCCAAGGGAGAGCCAGGAGGATGCTTAGGGGACTTGAGCATCTCCCCTGTGAAGAGAGACTGAGAGCCCTGGGGCTGTTGAGTCTGGAGAAGAGAAGGCTGAGAGGGGATCTGATCAATGCCTATCAAGAGCTGAGGGCTGGGGGTCAAGTGGAGGGGGCCAAGCTCTTTTGGGTGCTGCACAGCAATAAGCCAAGGACCAATGGAGACAAACTTGAAGAGAGAAGGTTTCAGCTCAACATGAGAAGAAACTTCTTTGCATTGAGGGTGCCAGAGGCCTGGAGCAGGCTGCCCAGAGAGGTTGTGGAGTCTCCTTCTCTGGAGCCTTTCCAACCCAGCTGGATGCATTCCTGTGCAGACTCCCCTGGGTGATGCTGCTCTGGCAGGGGGGGTGGACTGGATGATCTCTGGAGGTCCCATCCAACCTCTGATATACTGTGGTACTGTGATACCCTATAACAATAAGAGGGCTGCAAGGAATTTGTAGCTTCGTTGTATTTCTTCAGGAGTCATTATGTCTCCTTTGGAACCATTTCCTTATTATGGTCTATTGTGTAAATATCATTTGGACTATTCTTGGTTTACACAGTAGCATAAAACTCTAATTATTTATTTTGACAGCTGTTATGATAGTTGTTAATATGCACTTTAAAGCTGAGAGATCTCCTGCTTGTTTCGTTAAGCTGTGCTTTGGTGGTGTTTGTTCAAGATTAGATGATTGTTCACATGGTGTAATAAATACAAATGCAATCCCTCTGTTCAAGAACATCAGTCAGGAGTAGCTCCACAAAAGATGTCCAGGGGGTTTTCTTAATGGCCTGTTAAATGAGCTTCTTGCATCAGCATCATGGAAAAAAACCATGGAAATGGAGTGTTGTTTGGGGTGGATATGCCAGGTGCTTGAACCTGAGCACTGTGATGACAGGACAAACAGTGGCTGATGTGTGGTAAGACCAAACCAGATAGAAGGGTGTCACTGCCTGAGGAGTTAGGTCGCACTGAAGTTGTTTCCCAACCATCATAATCTGTTTCCCAGCCAGCCAGCATTCAGATTCCTTTATTTGCAGGCTTTATGGTCTCCATCTCAAAGTCTCTGAACTGTAGTAGATCTGCTGTTGTGCAGTGTTAATGTGTTGGTCAAGCATTGCAGTGGTGCTTTCATAACTGGATGTGGGAGTCTGAGGCTTTGTCTCTATTGATGGGAAGTGAATGACACAGCAGGGTTGGATCTGGAGGATGAGATAGCTAACGGTCCCAATGTCTAGGCCAGGCCTGTTGGGGTAACTCTGTACTGATCCTGTGGGCTCTAATGTCAGTTGGAGGTTGCAGCACATCATGTACCTTCTGGGTTTGCATCTGCAGTTAATCCAGGTCCTGTATTTTGAGACCTCTGCACCAAACTGCAGTGATGAAGGATACTTAGGACAGTTTGGAGATCAGCATCAAAATGGTACTTGGTGCTAATGTAGGCACGCCTTAATGAGCATCAAAATGGTGCTCAGTCCTAATGTAGGCACATCTTAACACACCAAACCAGGTTAGATGGCACTGCCTCCCACTGCTCTGCTTTGTGGCAGGGTATGGAATAAAGAACTGGATAGGTCACTTTGCTGGGTCTGTGGGAAACTCTGAGCATTTTCACTCGCTGTGTGCTGCATTTTTCTTAATAGGCCAGAATGGACCTTTCATCATCATTCAGGTGTAAGGAGGAAGGCTGTTAAAGTAGAGCAGTGATGCTTCCACAAGCCTGACAATAGTTCACCTGCCTCCTGTACGCAGCAGGCAGTGCTTTTGACACCACTCCTGCTCTGTATTTGTTATGCTGTCTTCATGTCCCCGTCCTTTCAGCTGCTGTCCAGCCGTTGCTGGAGGGGAGTGCTGTCAGTGTGTTTATGTTGGTTAGTTGTATGCTGTGAAAATGCCTAATTTAAGGTTTTGTTTTGGAGGCTGCTACCCACTTTTAAAAGCAGAGAGAGAGAGAGAGAGAGAAAATCTAGTTAGAGCACCTCTGACTTTGACTTTTTCTTTGCTTCTCTGCACTGACTGCATGGGTGACCTCCAAATGTGGGCTCCCAAGTTAAAGAGACTCTCTGAGACACTCTTTGTTTTGTGCTTGTATAGGATCTACTCTGCTGCCAACCTGCTGTATCTTATCACCATGGAAAAAGAAATTAGTAGTTGTAGTTCATGCTGCTCAAGAACTGGAAAGCCCAAAGGACTTCTGGGAGTAGTGAAGGGACAGCAGGTTTTGTGCAGGAACAGAGCCTTGCTTGGTATTGTTCAGAAGAGCTTTTGGTCTGGCATTTTGCTGCACTGAAGAGACCCAGCAAGACCAGATGGATGCAGCCTTAGTCCCTGACCAAAGTGTTTGAGCAAGGAGTTCCAACAGGGTGTGTGCAGAGGAGGGCAAGGAAGCTGTGAAGGGCCTGGAGAATAAGTCTGATGAAGAGCAACTGAAGGAGCTGGGGATGGCTCTCTACAGCTCCCTGAAAGGAGGTTGTGCTGGTCTCTTCTCACAGGTTGTTAGCCATAGAACAAGAGGGAACAGCCTCAGGGCAGGTTCAGACTGGACAGGAGGAAGAATTTTTTCCCATCAAGAGTGATCAGGGCTTGGAATGTGCTGCCCAGGGAGGTGGTGGAGTCCCCAAGGCTGGATGTGTTTGAAGGTGTTTTGGATGTGGTGCTTGGGGCTGTGGTTTAGGGGTGATCCTTGTAGAGTAGGGTTCTGGGTTGGACTTGGTGATGCTGAGGGTCTTTTCCAACCTGAACGTTTCTGTGACTCTGTGATATCTGTGTGATTCTATTCAGGAGCTGTGTTATTCAAATATAAATATCCTTGAATGGATAAAAGTGCATGAGTATGAAGCCTCCAGATTTATTTATAAATACCATGGTTGAATTTGCCTCTCACTCCCTCACACTTAGGAAGGTGTCTCATATTGGTGTGATGAAGAGGTTATTAATTTACAAATAGAAAATATTAATTATATGAATATTAATTTTATTAGTTATTAACATCATTAATAACAGTTGAATCACTATTTTATCTGCAGATTCTAGTGCACGATTGTGAAATACATCCCATAAGTGGTTTAGTATTTACAACTTGGACCCAATTAGAATATTTACAGAGTTAATTTCTATCCACAGAAGGGAGGCTGCAATTCCGCTGCTTCTCCACCAGGCGGCGACGCGACAGGACGCTGGCGGCTGCTTAACTCTATGCAATGTGTCAGCGGCTTGAACTGGCAATGTTCTGCTGCCAGGCGCGGGTGCTTTGAACCGAGTGTTAGTGAGTGGAAAGCAGGTGGAAGGTGCACTGCGTCCTTTGTTTGTAGCGAGGTCAGTTGCTAGGCTGCGGCAGAGCGGCTGGCAGGCAGCCTTCTCCCTCCCGCGGCAGCGGAGAGGGGGCAGAATGTAGGCTAGCCGCTAGGCAGGCTGCCCTAGCAGGACTCAGGCGGCTCTTCCGGAGGGCGGGGAGCGGTCCTGTGGGGTTGGCCTGGCAGGGCCGGTAGCGCTGGTCCCTAGACAGGGTCAGCCCTGCGGCAATGGGCTTTAGGGCCGGTGAGGACGGCCCCAGGGAAGAGGCGCGGCTGCGCGGAGCAGCGGCTTCCCCTTTGCTTGGCTCGAAGGAGCGGGCAGGACCCTCTCCGAGCGGTCCTGGCTTTGGAGCACAGGCAGGGAAGGTGCTCTGGGTCTCCCTGGGGTTCACAGGGCACGGAGCGGCAGCAGTGGCGGCTCCTCTGCTCTCCCGCAGCGGCTCACGGGTCACGCAGGCGTGGGGCTAGGCGCTGCTCCTGCTTCCCGAGCTGACACGCAGGGTTGTGCAGCTCCTCGCTCTGCTCCTTAAGGCTGCAGCAGGCGCTCGGACTGCCGGGCTCGGCCAGTCCCTTCCCATCAGCTGGGCAGTCTTGCCCTCGGGGCTGCAGTCCTCTTGCAGACACGGCGGGCTCTGCTTCCGACCGCTGGGGCTGGCAGTGCAACGCTGTGGCTTCTCAGGCTTTCAGCCAGGGTCCCTCCTCTGGACACTCAGGGCTGAGGCACGACAGGCCTGCCCAGCTGCTGGCTTCTGCTGGTCGTGCAGAGGCTGCTAGTCTGCTTGCAGGTGGGAGTGAGGAGACTCACCAGCAGTGAGCCTCATAGCAAAGGCTGTGGCACTTGGGCAGGGAGCTTGGCAGCTCAGGCAAAGAGAGAGAGGGCAAAGAGAGAGGGCAACTTGTTTACAGGTTGGGGTAATACAAGCTTCTTGAGGCCAGGTTTGGCCAATGGGCACTCTCATAAACACCCAGCTTCATCCTACAGACAACGTGGAGCTAGCATGATGCCCACAGTTGGCAGCAGCCCGAGCATCCCATGCCATGGGTGCATGCAGTTGTTACCTTAGAAGGCAGGTGAGGTTGGTTGTGCTGCCTGGCTGATTCCTTGGCCTTTGTTCCCCTCAGGAAAGGATGGGGATGTGTCCACACAGGCTGGGACATGTTTCAGTATCTGGGGCATAATTCTTGGAATATGGTGCCTTCACCACAATTGGTACTTTGGGAATGTTCCCTTAGTTTTCCCTTAAATGCACAAGCCCATGAGATAATGGAATGGAGACAAAGAGTATCATAGAATCATAGAATGGTCTGGGTTGGAAGGGACCTCCAAGGTCATCCAGTCCAACCCTCCCTGCAGCCAGCAGGGATATCCTCAACCAGATCAGGTTGCCCAGGGCCCTGTCCAGCCTCACCTTAAAAATCTCCAGAGGTGGAGCCCCAAATACCTCCCTGGGCAACCTCTTCCAGTGCTCATGGCCACAGTAAGCATAGTCAAAGCTCTTGCTGGAAAGCTGCAGATACCTGTATCCTCATTTTACCATTGCAGGTTTGCCTTTGCCATCCAAATGCATGTTGTGTCTCCTTGTCCACACAACTCCTCACCTGTGCATGGTGGTTTGAAAGAAGCAGGGTTGGTATATTGATTGAAACCAGGAGAAGTCCTACTCCGTGTCCCTGTGTTTCCCCTGCCTTCCTGTGTGGACTGAGATAGAAATTCCAGTCCTAAGGCAGTTAATAAGCTTTCCAAGTGATGTTGCTTGATGTACCCAATCGCTCTTCGACCTTTCACCCTTCCTAAAAACCCAGTCTCTGATTCTGATTGCCAGAACCCCCCTGATTGCTGCGGGAGTTATCGGTGGCCTCTTCATCATCGTCATCCTGGGCCTGACGTTCGCCGTCTACGTCCGGCGCAAAAGCATTAAGAAGAAGAGAGCGCTGCGAAGGTTCCTGGAGACTGAGGTGAGAGAAGAGTGTTTCAAAAGATGAGTTCTGCCTTTGTGTTAAAGATGCTCAGGTCTTCAGTCCCATTACCAGACAGCTCTGGAGAAATTATCTCACTAACTTCTCCAGGACTAATCTGAAGGAGGGAATGAAGCCATGCCAAGATGGTTATTCTCTGTACATAAAGAGATCCCTGACTTCTGGATGCCTGAACATATCCAGGTGATCATGAAGCCATTGTAGCAGCAGATTTGTTTTCAACTTCTATCCTGCTGTCAAATGAACTTCTGCTCTAGCGAGGCCCCATCTGGAGTATTGCATCCAGCTCTGGGCTCCCAGTTCAACAGGGACAGGGATCTGCTGGAGTGAGCCCAAGGGAGGGCTTCAGGATGCTGAAGGGACTGCAGCACTGCCTGGGGAGGAGAGGCCGAGAGCCCTGGGGCTGTTTAATCTGGAGAGGAGAAGGCTGAGAGGAGAAGGCTGACATCTGATCAATGTCTATCAATAGCTGAGGGCTGGGGGTCAGGAAGGAAGGGACAGGGACAAACTCTTCTTACTTGCGCCCTGGGATAGGCCCTGTGGCAATGGATGGAAACTACAGCCCAGGAAGTTCCACCTTAACATGAGGAGGAAGTTCATTACTGCAAGGGTGACAGAGCACTGGAAGAGGCTCTCCAGAGAGATTGTGGAGTCTCCTTCCTGGAGCCTTCCATCTTTGTCTGGGTGTGTTCCTGTGTGACCTGTACTGGATCCTATGGACCTGCTCTGGCAGGGAACTTGGACTTGATGATCTCCAGAGGTCCTTCCAATCCCTAACTTCCTCTGATCCTGTGATCCTGTGATTCTATCCCAGTTCATTCACTGTACCTAGCAGCTTTCATGCATAAACATTACAGGTTTTCATCAAGTGAATACTGAGGTTGACTTTTAAGTAGAATTGCTTTTAAGTTCCTTCAGTAAGCTCTGATGCAAACTTAACCTCATCAGGAATGCTTAAAGTTAGAGGTTGTAACTTTATTTTTTCTCAGTGCCCACATTGCCCTTATGGCTCAGATTTTGTCAAAGCTGTTCATGACCAGTAATACATTTTATTAAGCCAAGATACTTCCCACAGCTTAACCAAATGAAGTTCACAGTTCAGCTGGAAAAAAATATGTAGCAGAGCTCTAGGAAGGAGTTCTGTGCCCAGTTCAAGCTCATCTTTGAAATGCCAGGAGTGGAGGGGGCACTCTAGGAAGTATGTTTTATACATAACTTGAAATCATTACCTTTCAGCTACAGCAAAGGTGATTCCTACAATCTCCTCCTACACCTGACACCTGAGACACCTCAAGAGCTGATAAAGCTTGGGCATGGTGTTAGTGATTCCTTCATTAGGCTGTGTTAACAATGCTGGGTTCTGTGCCCTTCCAGGGGCCCTGCTCCTGCTCATCTCCCATGCAGAGCAAATAATTTATGCATCCCCAGTCTGTTTGCCTACATATCTCTATGCTTGGCTAGAATTTGTGTTGCTCCTTAAATCCTGTTCAGCTGCACTGAAAGCAGTGCTTGGTGCAAGGTAAATCTTGCTGTGTATCAGCCCCTACTGAAGCATAAATTGTTTTAAGCAGGTCATTTTCATTGGTTTTGGGAAGTGTTCACTTTGAAGACCAGCTCTCATTCTCCATTTGGTCAGATAAAAGCTGGGACTGACAGCAGTTCCTGAGGGACCCAGGGCCTCGTACTGAAAGTGGGGAAGCTATTGTCTTGGCTTAGAAATGGAAGATTAAATCAGGAGTGTGCTGAGATAAACACACAGGCAGCTATAGCTTCAGCTAAAGTCTCTGTTCCTGGCTGAGGGCTGTAACTGACTTAGTATTTTTGTAGATTGTTCTCCATAAAACTCTCCCAGAACCCTCACAGCATTTCTTTAGCCACAGCTGTAGCAGTGAGCTGTGGCACAGGAACTGTTGGCAGCCTTCACAAACAGAAAATACAGAAGTGTTCTGCCAGTCTGTCTGCATTTCTTTCACAGTAAATCTTACTTTCTTGGTGACAGTGCTGGGCATATCCAGTGGGGAGGAGGAAAGAGAAATCACTCTAAAGAATCATAGAATTATCAGGGCTGGAAGGGACCTCGAGGATCATCCAGTCCCAACCCCCCTGCCATGGTCAGGGACACCTCAGACTACAGCAGCTTGCTCACAGCCACATCCAGCCTGGCCTGAAAAACCTCCAGGGAGGAGGCTTCCACCACCTCCCTGGGCAACCTCTTCCAGTCTCTCACCACCCTCATGGGGAAGAACTTCTTCCTAACATCCAATCTCAATCTACCCACTCCGCTATGGAGTTTTGCTCCATTCCCCCCCAATCCTATTACTACCTGACACTCTAAAGTGTCCCTCCCCAGCTTTCTTGTAGCCCCCTTCAGATACTGGAAGGCCACAAGAAGATCTCCTTGGAGCCTTCTCTTCTCCAGACTGAACAGCCCCAACTCTCTCAGTCTGTCTCCAGAGCAGAGCAGCTCCAGCCCTCTGCTCATCCTTGTGGCCCCTCTCTGGACACCTTCCAGCACCTCCATACCTTTCCTGTAATGGAAGCTCCAGAACTGAACCCAGTACAGCTCACAGATTATTTCTGTGGTAATCTGATTTAGTGCTGTTGGTTTTGTTACATTTTCTTACCCCAGTAATTTCCTGAGCAAAACTAATTAGCCCAGTCAACTGCTGGAGCAGTTTGTGATGCTCTAGGAGCCCAACCCACAATAAGAACGTGATGAGCCATTCAGTCAGGGCTGCTATAAAAGAAATCTTCATAACCTAAGAGACAGTAAAAGGGCAAGTATAGAATGTGGTGCACTGCAAATGCATGCTATATTTCTGTCCTGGGGAGAACATGTACCCCACCTCCATTAAGAGAAGCCCTTGGATGTGTTGTTGCAACACCCATTCAATTTCCAGATCATAATTCCCTCGTGCAGCTCCTGGTGGAAATTACTGAATGTTGACTGAGGGTTTTCCTGATCAGTTCTCTCGGTTTTGTAGCATTGCTCATTTGCTTTTGAAGGTGACAAAGTCCTGCACAAGCTGGCAGGCCAATAGACACCACCCCTGTCTAATCCCAGCATTTAGCTGGTTTGCTGTTTTCAGTACAGACTTCTGACAGGTCTTCACACTTCCTAAGCATTAAGCCTGTTGGATTTCTTTCCTAGCTTGTGGAACCTTTGACTCCAAGTGGCACAGCACCCAACCAAGCACAGCTTCGTATCCTGAAGGAAACTGAGCTGAAGAGAGTCAAGGTTCTTGGCTCTGGAGCCTTTGGAACTGTCTACAAGGTAGGAGCAGAGAGTTCTCTCATGAACTTGGAGCAGTCAAGTCTGCATTGCAGCAAACCTCCCTGTGCTGGGACGGGGCTCATGAGCCCTGGGTGTCTGGGAAACACAGGGCAGTGGGTTGTGTGGAAGGAGGGTATGGTCAGGCTCAAATGTTGGCTTCAGCTGTAAGCAGTGTGGTGGGTTGAAATTACCCCCAGAATAAAATTGCCAGGCCAGCTTGTGTGGAAGCAAATGGAGCTCTATTTACAGGCAGCGCTAATATCCACAGCTGTGGAATGCAATGAATATGTACAAACCAGACAGTATTTACAGGTATTTATAAGCAGCACAGGAACCCCCTGGACAAAAGCAGGGGCTGACCACAGCTTTCCCTCTCAACTCCCTTCCCCAACCCATAAAGGGAAAAGAGAGTAGAGCAGCGAGTAGGTTGTTAGTACTTAGCCACAAGAAGAATGCAGCCAAGGCCAGCAACTGCTGAGCAAAAGCAACCAGCTGGTATCAAAGAAACAAGTGATGCTGGTTGATGTTACATCCAGATGGAGTTGCTGAACCTGGAAGATTAAATAAATCCAGGGTCTTCTCCTAGCTTTCTATTTTCTTTGGGATCCATCAAAGCATTTTGTCAGACACGTTGACTGAAAGACTTGAGGGCTGCAGTGGGTATGTGCATTTATCAGCCATCTCTGTGCTCTGGGTCTTAAACCTACAGGACTACAGTTGCGCTCCAATGCCACCCCTTCTTGTCCTCAAATGCCTCTTAGAGAGGGACATGTGGCACCAGTCATGGTTTGTCTTCCACGCGAACGTTAATAATGTAGGGGGGGGAAAAAGCCCAGTGGGTGGAACTTGGAACCTGAGCTTGGAGGTGGGAAGGAAAACTGGTGGTGGAGTCACCATCCCTGGAGGTGTTCAAGAGGGGATTGGATGTGGCACTTGGTGCCATGGTCTAGTCCTGAGGTCTGTGGTAACAGGTTGGACTTGATGATCTTTGAGGTCTCTCCAACCTTGGTGTACTGTGATACTGTGAAACAAAGCAAGAAGCCAAAACCACAGAGAGTTAGTTTGCACAAGTAACTTTGGTCAGTTATCAGACCAAAGGTTTTGTTTGACCTATCATTATTTGTCCCCTGCATCCAATGCTAATTCATTCATTCTACCACTTTCTACTCAATCTGTGGAAAGTTCCCTAGGCATCAGCCTGAAACTACCACAAGCAGGCATACAGAAATGTTTCCTTGGTGAGAAGAGGGATGTCAGCCACAACCATCCTTGCATGCCAGAGGGCTGCACAAGCTGGGCTGCCTTCCTGTTGCAATTCAGCAATTCTATTCTTACTCCAGAGAATGCTTTTGCAAAGCCATCTCTCATTTTGCAGCACATGGGGCTTGCAAGAGCGATTTTACCTTGGAAAACAGTATTGGCATTAGCCAATCCACAATACTTTTTGCTCCTTCCCTCTGAAGGGAAAAGATGTAGGATGGGGAAAAAAAATCCTTCAATTAAATATTATTATTTTTTAAAGATCATATCCAAAGCAAAAGCATGAGGTAAGGTTTAATGAACAAGTCAAGCCAATCACCCAACCCAACCCTGCCCCAAGCAAGGTGGTAGTCAGAGCACTTGAAGGTGGGCAGGTGCTGCATCTGCCTTCAAACTGAGGAGGAAATGGAAGCACTACAGAGGAAGGCACTCCAGCTACAAGGTCATGTGAATACACTGTTGGATCATCAGTTGGGATACACTTGGCCCCTCAGTTTAAGAAGGATATTGAGACAGTTGAAGGTGTCCAGAGAAGGGCAATGAGGCTGGGGAGAGGCCTTGAGCACAGCCCTGTGAGGAGAGGCTGAGGGAGCTGGGGTTGCTTAGCCTGGAGAAGGGGAGGCTCAGAGGTGACCTCATTGCTCTCTACAACTACCTGAAGGGAGGTTGTAGAAAGGGAGGGGTTGACCTCTTCTCTCTAGCAACCAGCACCAGAACAAGGGGACACAGTCTCAAGCTGCACCAGGGGAAGTTTAGGCTGGAGGTGAGGAGAAAGTTCTTCACCAAGAGAGTCATTCACCATTGGAATGTGCTGCCCAGGGAGGTGGTGGAGTCACCATCCCTGGAGGTTGTTCAAGAGGAGATTGGATGTGGCACTTGGTGCCATGGTCCAGTCATGAGGTCTGTGGTGACAGGTTGGACTCGATGATCTTCGAGGTCTCTTCCAACCTTGGTGATACTGTGAGACTGTGAGACTGTGATACTTAGACAACAATGATAGAGATGGGTGCCATGAAGTTGCCAAGAACAAAATAGTCAAGGAGGATGGGAAAGCAAACCCACCACACATGGGTCTGAATTTAATGTAAAGTTTACCTTTTAGGCATCTGGGTTGTTAATGTTCAGAGTGCAACACATAAGAAAAAAAAACCTCAAATGTTTCACTCTAAATATGTTGCTCTCAGGATGTCCTCTTCCTGCAGGGTGATATGACATCCTGGGCTGCATCAAGAGAAGTGTGGCCAGCAGGTTGAGGGAGGTGATTCTCCCCCTCTGCTCTACTCTGCTGAGACCCCACCTGGAGCTCCAGTTCTGGAGCCTCTATTCCAGGAAGGCTCTGGAGGTGCTGGAAGGTGTCCAGAGAAGGGCCACGAGGATGAGCAGAGGGCTGGAGCTGCTCTGCTATGAAGACAGACTGAGAGAGTTGGGGCTGTTCAGTCTGGAGAAGAGAAGGCTCTGAGGAGACCTTCTTGTGGCCTTCCAGTATCTGCAGGGGGCTACAGGAAAGCTGGGGAGGGACTTTTGAGGGGTGCAGGGAGGGATAGGACTGGGGGGATGGAGCAAACTAGAAATGGGTAGATTGAGATTGGATGTTAGGAAGAAGTGTTCCCCATGAGGTGGGTGAAAACATGGCAGAGGTTGCCCAGGGAGGTGGTGGATGCCTCATCCCTAGAGGTGTTTGCAGCCAGGCTGGATGTGGCTGTGAGCAACCTGCCCTAGTGTGAGGTGTCCCTGGCCATGGTAGGGAGGTTGGGACTGGCTGATCCTTGAGGTCCCTGCCAACCCTGACAATTTTATGATTCTATGACCTGGTGCTAATCAGTTTGGAGAGTTTCCTGGTAGCTTCAGTGAGTTTAGCATCAGGACCCAAACAGAAAATCCAGAGCTCTGTTGAATTTCATCAGAACAAATAGAATCATGGAATGTTTAGGGTCTGCAGTTCATAACTGGTCTGCATAATGTGATAGGATGCATCATAAAGGGCTCTAAATCTGAATGAAGCTTTTATGATTGTTGTCTTATTCATCTTCTGGCACTTAACTTTCTTTCTTTCTCTTTTTCCCCCTAGGGTATTTGGGTCCCTGAGGGAGAAACTGTAAAGATTCCCGTGGCTATTAAGATCCTGAATGAGACCACTGGTCCAAAGGCCAATGTGGAGTTTATGGATGTAAGTAACAGGTGATCAGTGTCTTTGGGTGTTTCTGGGTGTGTGGTTTGTGTCTGTTCTGCAGCCTGCAGTGACTGCCAAGAAGAGTTGTTACCTCTTTATTCCCTGTGTTTAAATGGTAGGAGGAGGCTTTGCACAGGACCCATCTTGTGCTCATTTTCAGCCAGTGTCATAGTGCCACATCCCCAGCAAAACTCAGCTGCTCAGATTTTGTGTGCAGGCCATTTCCCCCCTCCCCTTAGTCTTTGCCATGCTCAGAGGTGCTGCATCTCCACAGACCTCCCTATTGCAGCCATGATCCAACAAAAACAAGCAGCCAAGGTAGCATCTCACCTGCAGGTAGGTCAGTCCTGCTTCTCTGAAACTGTGCAGCTAAACAGATCTGTATGAGGCAATGCTCTGCCCTGTTTAGTTTTTTGCTTGTAGATCATTCTGTTGTACAACCCCAAGTACCTGGGTGACTAGGGGAATGCCAGTGCTGTGGTAATGAAGGGTTGAGGTTCTCCCTGTGCAGGTGCTCTGACCCCTAAGATGCTTGGAGTTTCCTCACAGATCAGAAAGTGTGGCTGGAAAGCTGCTGGCAAAAGGGAGCTGGGGGGGGGGCTAATGGACAAGCAGCTGAAGAGGAGCCAGCAGTGTGCCCAGCTGGCCAAGAAAGCCAAAGGCATCCTGGCTGGGAGCAGCAATGCTGTGTCCAGCAGCAGCAGGGAGGGGATTGTCCCCTGGCACTCAGCTCTGGGGAGGCCAACCTCAGTGCTGTGTCCAGGTTTGGCACCTCAAGACAAGAGAGATGTGGAGGGGCTGGAGCCAGGGCAGAGGAGGGCAGGGAAGCTGGGAAGGGCCTGGAGAAGAAATCTGCTGAAGAGCAACTGAAGGAGCTGGGGATGGTTAGTGTGAAGCAGAGGAGGCTGAGGAGAGACCTCCTGGCTCTCTACAGCTCCCTGCAAGGAGGTTGTGGAGAGCTTGGTGCTGGTCTCTTCTCACAGGTCATTAGCCATAGAAGAGGGAAGAGCCTCAAGCTGCAGCAGGGCAGGTTCAGACTGGACAGGAGGAAGAATTTTTCCCATCAAGAGTGGTCAGGGCTTGGAATGTGCTGCCCAGGGAGGTGTTGGAGTCCCCAAGGCTGGATGTGTTTCAGGGTGTTTTGGCTGTGGTGCTTGGGGCTGTGGTTTAGGGGTGATCCTTGTAGAGTAGGGTTCTGGGTTGGACTTGGTGATGCTGAGGGTCTTTTCCAACCTGAACATTTCTGTGTGATTCTGTGAAATGGTCATCCCATCAGTGGAGCACTGAAACTCCTCTCTCTTATGTGCCAGATGTTCCTGTCTTTCCATGGCAGAGTAACTAGAGACAGGAGAGAGAAGGAATTTCAGGGGAGCATGTTGCCCTGTTACATGAGTGCAGAATTCACAGGAACAGTAATGTAGCTTCAGCTCTCCCCTGCCTCAGTGTTCTGAGAAGTCTGGGAGCTGGCAGCAGCAGCAGCAGTGTACAGCAGGGAGAGGAAAGAAAATACAAGGTGGTGGATTTTGAAAGTCCCTTTGCTTCATTGATCTGAAGTATTGTTAGTATGAGGTCAAGGGCATGATTGTGGTTAATGGTCACAGAGCCTCTGCACTTCGTTTCCAGCTGTGTCAAGATCAAGCCTCACTGACACTCTGCATGTCCTCATCAGTGGCAATTTTTTGGTCAAATCCTAGGAATTTGCACTTTTTATTAGTAAATCCCTCTTGTGGGGCTGAAAATGTCATGGGACTTCTGAGTCTTGCATAGATTTAATGTGGTTAGCATAAATGAGATGGCAAACCACAAGCACACTGCACTACCTTTATACAGTCTGATCTTCAATGTCCAAACAAGTAGGAATGTGGAGTTATGGATTTAATTAGTCAGAAACACTACCCACTGAGTTCCTGGGCAGCTGAGCAGAGGCTGAAGGGATTTCCTATGCTTTTTGCAGAGCTCTGCACCTTTACACTGATGGCATTTAATAATTATTGTTCCCAAATAAGACGGGAAAGGGCCATTTATGTCCCTGTGCAAAAGGAATGCACTGAAAGGATAGGGAGGACTCATTGTTTGCTTAATGGAGAAACCAATGGCCAAGAGTGTTGTTAAAAGCAGGGCTCCAGAAGGACAGGAGCTGCCTCTCAGCAGCCTTTTGTGGCACCATTCACCACCACCCAGAGAGTGGTGCTGAATGGTGCCACATCCAGCTGGCAGCCAGTCACCACTGGTGTCCCCCAGGGATCAGTGCTGGGCCCCATCCTGTTCAATATCTTTATTGATGATCTGGATGAGGGGATTGAAGCAGTCATCAGTAAATTTGCAGATGACACCAAGCTGGGGGCAGGAGAGCTCTGCAGAGGGACCTTGCCAGGCTGGACAGATGGGCAGGGTCCAAGGGCATGAGATTTGACATATCTAGGTGCCAGGTTCTACACATTGGTCACAGCAACCCCAGGCAGTGCTACAGGCTGGGAACAGGCTGTCTGGAGAGCGGCCAGGCAGAGAGGGACCTGGGGGTGCTGGTGGATGGTAGGCTGAACATGAGCCAGCAGTGTGCCCAGGTGGCCAAGAAGGCCAATGGCATCCTGGCTTGGATTGGGAATGGTGTGGCCTGGAGGAGCAGGGAGGTCATTGTGCCCCTGTCCACAGCACTGGTTAGGCCACACCTTGAGTCCTGTGTCCAGTTCTGGGCCCCTCAGTTTAGGAAAGATGTTGAGATGCTGGAAGGTGTCCAGAAAAGGGCAACAAAGCTGGGGAGGGGTTTGGAGCACAACCCTGTGAGGAGAGGCTGAGGGAGCTGGGGTTGCTTAGCCTGAAGAAGAGGAGGCTCAGGGGAGACCTTTTTGCTTTCTACAACTCCCTGAAGGGAGGTTGTAGCCAGGTGGGGGTTGGTCTCTTCTCCCAGGCAACCAGCACCAGAACAAGAGGACACAGTCTCAGGCTGCACCAGGGAAGTTCTTAGGAAGAAGTTCTTCACAGAAAGAAAGATTGCCCATTGGGATGGGCTGCCCAGGGAGGTGGTGGAGTCACCATCCCTGGAGGTGTTTAAGAGGAGACTGGATGAGGCACTTGGTGCCATGGTTTAGTTGATTAGGTGGTGTTGGATGATAGGTTGGACGTGATGATCTTGAAGGTCTTTTCCAACCTGGTCCATTCCATTCCATTCCATTCCATTCCATTCCATTCCATTCCATTCCAATCCATTCTTTTGGACTGAGTGAGCAGAGTTCACAATGCTGCCGAATTCCATCTGTGCTCCAGTGGGGTAGGTTCCAGCCTCAAGATGAGGGAATTGTTACCACAGAATCACACAGAATCACAGAAAGCATCCACATGAAGAGACCCCCAAGCTCATCCAGCCCAACCTTCCACCCAGCACTGCAGGGTCAACACTAGACCATGTCCCTAAGCACCAGCTCCAAGGCTGCTGGAACACCTCCAGGGGTGGTGACTAAGAAATATTTCCTAGCATCCAGTCTGAACCTCCCTTGCTGCTTCTTGGAACCATTTCCTCTGCTGCCTCTGTTCTTGACACCAAGGAGCCTTGGGAGCCTTCAGGGAGCTGTAGAGAGCAATGAGGTCTCCCCTCAGCCTCCTCTTCTCCAGCCTGAACACCCCCAGCTCCCTCAGCCCCTCCTCATAGCCCAGGGGCTCCAGGCCCTTCTGTAGCCTCACTACCCTTCTGGACACTCCCCAGCCCCTCAATGTCCTTCCTGGAGTGAGCGCCCGGAGCTGAACACAGCACTCGAGGTGTGGCCTCAGCAGTGCTGAGCACAGAGGGATGATCACCTCCCTGTCCCTGCAGCCAACCCTGTTTCTGATCCAAGCCAGGATGGCATTGGCTTTCTTGCCCCCCTGGGCACTGCTGGCTCATATTTAATCCACTGTCAACCAGAACGCCCAGGTCCCTCTCCAAGTCAAAGCTTTCCAACCACACACCCCAAGGCTGCATGCAAGTCAGTAGCACTGAGCAGCTGGCACTAGTGAGGCTATGACCCTGATCTGACAGATAAATAATAATACTATCTCCTCTCTGGTGCTGAGTAACCTTGAAGTGCTCTACAAAGCAAACATCAGGTCCTTGATCAAAGCCGAGCTACTTGCATAAAGTTTGACAGCTCAGTCTGATCAGTGACTTAATTCACTGGACCACATTCCCTCCAGGGTGTGTGTCTTAGCTTCTGATAAATGACTTGGAAATGATGAGGGGTTTTTGGAATCTCCAGAGGTTTCAGCTAGGTAAGGTGCAGCCACACCAGGAAAGGTTTCTCTTTTAACAGTTTCTTATGAGTGTCTGACCCAGTGGTAACAAGGTGGGGGAAAAAAAAGCCATTTTCAGTCCCAGAGGTTAATAATAACCTAAAGGTTAGGTGCTTTGGGTGTGGGGCACAGTTTCTCCCTCCTCCTTGGCTAGTTGCACTTTGTAGCCCTCAGCAGGCTCTGGAGTGTGAGTGGAGAGTGCAGCTGACCTTGCTGCTGGTCTGCTTGCAGGCATGGCTGGGAGGAGGCTCACCAAGGGATGCAGGGAGTGTCAGGAGGGAAAGATAGCCTTCTCCCCACCCTAAGGCTGGTACCTGAATATATGAAGGTGCTGAGTTGTCGAGAGGGAGGAGAGGCTCCTTGTAAGGAAAAGAGGCAAACATGCAGCTTGAGAGGCCAATTGATAGAAGGGAGACTTACAATTTGGCTTATCAGAACACTTTCACCTTCTCAGCCTCAAATGATTTAAGTGCTGTGATTGTCGGATAAGGTAAGGAACTGTTGGCCTGATCAGATGGTTTGGCATCGAACCAGGTGCTCACCGGATAATGTAGTACATTCCTGAGCCATGCTGCTGTTGGGAGGCACAGCAAACCATCTCTGAGCATGAGGAGTTACATTTAAGCTACTTGTCATGGGGAAACAGACTGAGGGCCTTCCCTCTCTAGCCTTGTAAGCCTGATGTTGCCAGGAAGTAATCCTGTGAGCAGTGATTCTGTCCAGGGTTTTGATCCACTTACAAGTTTAATCTATCCCTTCTGAACTTAAGTGCTCCATTATCTGTTGGAAAATAATTAGAGGCTGCAAGCCCAAGCCTGCATACACAGAGTTCCTTGGGAGTCCCTGAGCTCATTGAGATGAAGACAGTTTGACTGATGGTGGTCAGCTGATGTTGGGCCAGAAGCTAATAATAGAAGGCAGTGCTGCTTAGCTAGGTGAGAAAGTTAACCTGGGAAAAATTAAACTGAAGGGTCTGGGGATTTATGGTTGGAAATAAATTTCCCATTCTCATTTGTTTCCTGGTAAGAGAGCTTCAGAGGCAGTTGGTTTCTTTTATGGTTTTATAATTAAGATCTAGGGGGCTTCTTGACTTCGCCTGGACTTAGTGTGGTCCCCTGCTGCCTCTGGGAGCAGCATTCAGCGTGCAGGAGAGCATTTGTCAAGTGAGGTGTAAAGGTAATAACTGACAATGACCTCCACCAGGCAGGCAGCAAACAAATTAGAGCTGCATATAGGGGGCTGATACCCACATCTTTTATTTATGTCTGGCCTAATTAAGTTAATAAAGCAGTCAGCACTAGTGCAGTAAGGAAGAGAAACAGCTTGTCCTAAACTGTAGCCCAACAAAGCTTCAGTTCAGAGCTTTCAAGAGGAAAAACATAAAACCATCTAAAAAACCATGGCAAGAAAAAGGATGTTTATCTCCTGCTCAGCTGAGAACCTGCCAAGGTCCAGAGAGGTCTAGGTGCTTTCTTCTGGTATGCCTAGAGAACATCTTGGAGAGTCCACTGGAGTCAGGTGGGGCAGGGCAGAGAGGTCTTACTTTGCCTCGATTTTTGCCCTTGCCATTAAATACAGGAGGTTCTGAGATGAAACATTTGGATTCTTTCTCTGGCCCACAGAGGAACCCCTGGGGCTCCCTGTGGACACTCTGTGTGATGTACAATTTCTCAGTTGTCAGAGGTGCATTTACATTGAGTTTTCTTGTAAGATCCTGCCTGATAGCACAGAATCACAGAAGCATTCAGGTTGGAAAGGACCCTTGGACTTGGAATCACCAAGTCCAACTCAGACCCCTACTCTACAAGGCTCACCCCTAAACCAGAGCCCCAAGCACCACATCCAAACCATTTTTAAGCACATCCAGGCTTGGTTATTCCACCACCTCCCTGGGCAGCGTGTAAGAGTATGTGAGATGCCTGGGAAACATTTTTGTCTGCCCTTATTCCTTGTGTGCACCTTCTGCTAGCTGAGTGCTTGATCCAGCTCTTCAACAGCCCACAAAGATGCTTTCAAAAGACTGAAAAGCTATTGCTAGGCTGGATAAGAGCTGCAGGTACCCCAGGGTCGTGCCACTGACTGCTGGGGAAATACAGCTGAGTTCATCTTGAGCTGCAGTTTAGAGGGCAGCTTTAGGATCATGAGACTCTTTATGGCAGCAATGAGAAACTTTCCTCATCCTCTTCTGCTGTCATTTATGTAAACCTCCTCCTTTCCAGCTGCCATAAGGGGACTGTGTAAGCACAGCTGGTAATGACCAGCCCTGGTGCTGCACTGCTTGGCAGTGTTCTTCAGCTGTGATTCCAACACATTATCACTCCATAAGTTGCTGGGGTGGAAGGCAAGGGTGACCTAACTCATCTGACTGTAGATTCCTTTCTGTATGGCCTGCCCTCTTTCACACACTAAGTATAGCCACTAGGAGGGTGAGCTCTTGTCCTGTCAGGTCCAGGCACAGAAGCTCACTATGACTGCAACTGCAATTTCCAGCCTGCCCAGAGACAGACAAGGCTGTCCTTGAGAGCTCTGCATACCATGCTCAAGTGCTGAGAGTCATCAGCCTCGACAGAAGTTGGAAATCTGATCATCATTGAAGGCTAACTGCTTTTAGTCCTGTGAAGATTAACTATTTCAAGGCCACATTTCTGTTAATTCTATCCTAAGTAATAATTTTCTCTTTAAATGTCTACAGTCATTTTTCCTTCTGTGGTGTGTGTGAGGAGAAGCCATGTGTGAATGTGTGTACATTGATCTTCCATCTGCAGCAGCATGTGGCTGTCTGGAGAAAGCATACACACAGGAGGGCTGCAATGTAAGCACAGACAGACAAGCCAGGCTGTTTGGAAACAGTTTTGCTGGCATGGTGCTCTAACTGCAAACTGCAGTAAAGGAAAGAACTTGGTTGCTGCTGGTGAGGGGGCACAATGCAACTCAGAGGCTAGCCACAGTGTGACTCAGAGGTTAGCCACAGGTGTTCACGAGGGTGTTCAAGAACGGATTGAACATGGCAGTTGCTGCCATGGTCTAGTCATGAGCTCTGTGGTGATGGGTTGGACTTGATGATCTTTGAGGTCTCTTCCAACCTTGGTGATACTGTGATACTGTGATACACAGTGCAGCTCAGAGGTTAGCCACAGTACGACTCACAAGTTAGCCAGAGCGCGACTCCGAGGTTAGCCACAGCACGACTCACACGTTAGCCACAGTGCGACTCCGAGGTTAACCACAGTGCGACTCCGAGGTTAGCCACAGTGCGACTCAGAGGTTAACCACAGTGCAACTCAGAGGTTAGCCACAGTGCGACTCAGATGTTAGCCACAGTGCGACTCAGAGGTTAACCACAGTGTGACTCAGAGGTTAGCCACAGTGCAACTCAGAGGTTAGCCACAGTGCGACTCAGAGGTTAGCCATAGCGCGACTCAGAGGTTAGCCAAAGCGTGACTCAGAGGTTAGCCATAGCGCGACTCAGAGGTTAGCCACAGTGTGTCTCAGAGGTTAACCACAGCGCGACTCCGAGGTTAGCCAAAGCGCGACTCAGAGGTTAGCCATAGCGCGACTCAGAGGTTAGCCACAGTGTGTCTCAGAGGTTAACCACAGCGCGACTCAGAGGTTAGCCAAAGCGCGACTCAGAGGTTAGCCAAAGCGCGACTCAGAGGTTAGCCACAGTTGTGTCTCAGAGGTTAACCACAGCGCGACTCAGAGGTTAGCCAAAGCGCGACTCAGAGGTTAGCCATAGCGCGACTCAGAGGTTAGCCATAGCGCGACTCAGAGGTTAGCCACAGTGTGTCTCAGAGGTTAACCACAGCGCGACTCAGAGGTTAGCCACAGTGTGTCTCAGAGGTTAACCACAGCGCGACTCAGAGGTTAGCCACAGTGTGTCTCAGAGGTTAGCCACAGTGTGTCTCAGAGGTTACCACAGCGCGACTCAGAGTTAGCCACAGCGCGACTCAGAGGTTAGCCACAGCGCGACTCAGAGGTTAACCACAGCGTGACTCAGAGGTTAACCACAGCGTGTCTCAGAGGTTAGCCACAGCGCGACTCAGAGGTTAGCCACAGCGCGTCTCAGAGGTTAGCCACAGTGTGTCTCAGAGGTTAACCACAGCGCGACTCAGAGGTTAGCCACAGCGCGACTCAGAGGTTAGCCACAGCGCGACTCAGAGGTTAGCCACAGTGTGTCTCAGAGGTTAACCACAGCGCGACTCAGAGGTTAGCCACAGTGTGTCTCAGAGGTTAACCACAGCGCGACTCAGAGGTTAGCCACAGTGTGTCTCAGAGGTTAGCCACAGTGTGTCTCAGAGGTTAACCACAGCGCGACTCAGAGGTTAGCCACAGCGCGACTCAGAGGTTAGCCACAGCGCGACTCAGAGGTTAACCACAGCGTGACTCAGAGGTTAACCACAGCGTGTCTCAGAGGTTAGCCACAGCGCGACTCAGAGGTTAGCCACAGCGCGTCTCAGAGGTTAGCCACAGTGTGTCTCAGAGGTTAACCACAGCGCGACTCAGAGGTTAGCCACAGCGCGACTCAGAGGTTAGCCACAGCGCGACTCAGAGGTTAGCCACAGCGCGACTCAGAGGTTAGCCACAGCGCGACTCCGAGGTTAGCCACAGTGTGTCTCAGAGGTTAACCACAGCGCGACTCAGAGGTTAGCCACAGCGCGGCTCAGAGGATAGCCACAATGCGACTCAGAGGTTAGCCACAGTGTGACTCAGAGGTTAACCACAGTACGACTCACAGGTTAGCCACAGTGCGACTCCGAGGTTAGCCACAGCACGACTCCGAGGTTAGCCACAGTGCGACTCCGAGGTTAGCCACAGCGCGACTCAGAGTTTAACCACAGCGCAACTCAGAGGTTAACCACAGTACGACTCACAGGTTAGCCACAGTGCGACTCAGAGTTTAACCACAGCGCAACTCAGAGGTTAACCACAGCGTGACTCAGAGGTTAGCCATAGCGCGGCTCAGAGGATAGCCACAGCGCGACTCAGAGGTTAACCACAGTGCGACTCAGAGGTTAACCACAGTACGACTCACAGGTTAGCCACAGTGCGACTCCGAGGTTAGCCACAGTGCAACTCCGAGTTAGCCACAGCGCGACTCACAGGTTAGCCACAGTGCGACTCACAGGTTAGCCACAGCGCGACTCCAAGGTTAGCCACAGCACAACTCACAGGTTAACCACAGCGCGACTCTGAGGTTAGCCACAGCACGACTCACAGGTTAGCCACAGCGCGACTCCGAGGTTAGCCACAATGCGACTCAGAGTTTAGCCATAATGCAACTCCGAGGTTAGCCACAATGTGACTCAGAGTTTAGCCATAATGCAACTCCGAGGTTAGCCACAGCGCGACTCACAGGTTAGCCATGGCGTGACTCCCAGGTTAGCCACAGTGCAGAAAGTGATTCCAGGCCCTGGGGGGAATCAATGCCTTGCATTTGCCATATTGATTTTCACACTGCTAAAGTGCCAAGTCAATGTAAAGTTAAGCAAGAGCAAGATGCTTTGTGTTGCAGTCAGGGAGAAAAATTACTGTGAGACCATTTTGTGCATACAAATTCTCAGAGTGTGTCCATTGTTATAGACCTGCGAGTGTGCAGGGACACAGGCTTGCAGCAGCTCCGCTTCAGCTATCTCTGTCGAAGCACATTTCATCCTCAAGGAACTGCAGCTTGGAATGCTTCCCCCTTAGTGCTTTGTGCAGATAAACCTTCCAGGCAGGGATGGCATCCAAAGGGACCTTGACAGGCTTGAGAGATGTGCCAGTGCCAGCTGCATGAGGTTCAACAAACCAAAGTGAAAGGTCCTGCACCTGGGTCAGGGCAATCCCAAGCACAAATACAGGCTGGGCACAGAGTGGGTTGAGAGTAGCCCTGAGGAGAAAAGCTTGGGGGTGTTGGATGATGAGAAGCTCTCCAGGAGCCAGCAGTGCCCTCATGCAGCCCAGCAGGCAGCTGTGTGCTGGGATGCAGCCAGAGGAGTGTGGGCAGCAGGGCAAGAGAGGGGATTCTGCCCCTTGACTCTGCTCTGCTCAGACCTCACCTCCAGTTCTGATGTCCCCACTGTGAGAGGGACACAGAGCTGTTGGACCAAGTCCAGAGGAAGCCACAAAGATGATCCAGGGGCTGGAACACCTCCATTATGAGGACAGGCTGAGGGAACTGGGATTGTTCAGCCTGGAGAAGAGAAGACTCTGGGGGGACCTTAGAGCTACCTTCCAGTACCTGAATGGAGCCTACAGGAAGGCTGCAGAGGGACTTTTGACAAGAGTGTCTACCCATAGGACAAGGGGAAATGGATTGAAACTGAAGGAGAAGAGGAGTTGGGAGCAAGACAAGGTAATGCCCATATTAAATCTTGGATCTTAGGAAGAAATTTTTCCTGTGAGGGTGGCAAAAGTCTGGCATGGATTGTCCAGAGAGGTTGTGGGCATCCCCTCCCTGGAGATGTTGAAGGCCAGGTTGGATGGGGCCTAGGTGAGAGGTGTCCCAGCCCATGGCAGGAGCTTGGATTAGATGATCTCTAAGGTCTCTTACATATTAAGCTGCTCCATGATTCTATGAAAAATTGTTTTGCATGTCTGAGTGCTGATCCAGACCCTCTGATACATCAGCAACTGTCACAGACATATAAAACTTAAGTAATTAATATCTGCTCATATTGATATTCTACATATCATTTAAAACTGGCAGTCAACTGTCCCTGTCACACAGCTGAGGGAATAAGGCAAGGGGAGCTGGGGAGCATTAAGAAGAGTGTCCCCAGCTGATCCAGGGAGGTTCTCCTCCCTCTCTACTCAGCCCTGCTGAGACCTCACCTGGAATATTGCATCCAGTTCTGGGCTCCCCAGTTCAGGAGGGACAGGGATCTGCTGGAGAGAGTCCAAGGGGAGGGCTGCAAGGATGCTGAAGGGATTGGAGCACTGCCTGATGAGGAAAGGCTGAGAGCCCTGAGGCTGTTTAGTGTGGAGAGGAGAAGACTGAGAGGGGATCTGATCAATGTCTATCAATAGATGAGTGCTGGGGGTCAGGAAGGAAGGGACAGGGACAGCCTCTGCTCACTTGTGCCCTGGGATAGGACAAGGGGCAATGGATGGAAACTACAGCACAGGAGGTTCCACCTCAACATGAGGAAGAACTTCTTTGCTGTGAGGGTGACAGAGCCCTGGAGCAGGCTGCCCAGACAGGTTGTGGAGTCTCCTTCTGTGGAGCCTTTCCAGCCCTGTCTGGATGTGTTCCTGTGTGACCCTGTGCTGGATTCTGTGGTCCTGCTCTGGCAGGGGGTTGGACTGGAAGATCTCCAGAGGTCCCTTTCAACCCTTAACATCCCTTGATCCTGTGGTCTGTTCCATGAGTGGCTTGCTGCTACTGTCTGTTGCCAGCACCTTTCTGACTTCAGGGCGGTAACTGGGATAAACTGAGGAGCTGAGGTCATAATGTGTCTGGAAGTCCACAGAGCAGTACTTCTGCGGGTACTGCCTTTGTGCCTTCTCCTCATAACTTGTTTGTGTTGTGAAGACATGAAGAGCTCATCCATGAACTGAAAGGCCTTCAGTCAAGGCAGACACAAGAAATAAACAGTAGAGGAATTATTATACCCATTTATAGCTGGGACTCCCTGAATTTCCATGCACTTCTCCCAGGCTCTGAGCTAATGGTTCCAAGTTTTCAAATTCATTTTTAATCTTAATGATATTCTGCTTTGAAATTGGACCAAAATGCTCATGGAGAGCAGTAGATGCTGTGTGAGGTTTGTTGTCAGACAAAGCTGCTTCAGCTAATTACCCTCTGAGAATGTCTCTAAGATGAAAACATCTCTTGCTATTTGTCACTTCTTTCCTCCAGCTCAGGTACTTGAAAGAAGCTGGGTGGCTCTTCATACAAGGCAACAGAGGAGACTGAACAGCTGTCTTACCTCTCAGCTCTAATTTCTCCTCATTTATTCCTTCAGCATGGCATTAGCATTCTGTATGTAATCATACCTGCAGGAAAAAATTGTATCCTGAAGGTTCCTGGTTTTATCTGGAATCACATTTATCTGGAATGTCAGGGGCTGGAAGGCACCTTGAAGGCTAATCCAGTCCAACCCCCCTGCCAGAGCAGGATCATGTAGAGAGGTCACACAGGAACACACCCAGGTGGGTTTGGAATATCTCCAGAGAGGGAGACACCACAACCCCCCTGGGCAACCTGCTCCAGGGCTCTGTCACCCTCACAGGGAAAACATTCTTCCTCCTGTTTCCATGGCACTTCCTCTGCCTCAGCTTCCACCACTGCCCCTTGTGCTGGCATTGGGCATCCCCCAGCAGAGCCTGGCTCCAGCCTCTGGGCACTCACCCTGCACATCTTTAGCAACAGCAAGGAGGTCACCTCTCAGGCTCCTCCTCTCCAAGCTGCAGAGCCCTCAGCTCCCTCAGGCTCTCCTCGTGAGGGAGAGATATGACGTTTTTAATTGTATACTCAAATAAGCAGATAGAGCAAAGCCTGCTGTTAGCTTAATGCTTTACATGAGAAATGGTATCAAAATGTTCAAGAAAATACAGATCTGGTGGGGTTTGAGCTATGTTGACAAAATACAACTGTGTTGCATAGGCACATTGGGGTCCAGAGGAGGGCCATGACAATGATCAGGGGGTTGGAGCAGCTCTGCGACAAGGACAGGTTGAGGGAGCTGGGGGTGTTCAGCCTGCAGAAGAGGAGACTAAGGGCAACCTTCCAGTACCTGAAGGGCCTACAAGAAGGCTGCAGAGAGACTGTTTGCAAAGGTCTGCAAGGATAGGATGAGCTTCAAACTAGAGCAGAGCAGATTTAGATTGGATGTTAGGAACAAGTTCTGCACCATGAGGGTGGAACAGGTTGCCCAGGCTGGTATTTGAGGCCCCAGTGCCATTGCCCCTGATCCAGTCACTGCAGGCCTTTGCAAACAGTCTCTCTGCAGCTTTCTTGTAGTTCCCTTCAGGTCCTGGAAGGCTGCTGTTAGGTCTCCCTGGAGCCTTCTCTTCTCCAGGCTGAACACCCCCAGCTCCCTCAGCCTGGCCTCACAGCAGAGCTGCTCCAACCCTCAGGACCTGCTCCATCAGGTCCATGTCCCTCCTGTGTTGAGGGCTCCAGAGCTGGACACAGCGCTGCAGGTGAGGTCTCAGCAGAGCAGCGTGGCAGAACCATTGAAGTGATGTTTTCCTGTTACTAATGTGCTTGGCTCCTATACTACAGTGAGAGCTTGTTTTTATGGCATTGCCTGCAGAGCTCTGAATGCAAGCTAATGAGTTCAGTTACATTTATTGATGTGAGTGCAGGGTTTGTATTGGTGACAGACTGTTGGCCCCTCATTATGCAGGTTTGTTCTTGGAGTTGTTTGACTTGTCCTGACAGAAGCCTGGACCTGAGCATGACCATGTATTGGAGATCATAGTCTTTGATGTGGGGGTTATTGCACCTGTCAAGATTTTATCACCATGAAGAAATGATTCATTATTGTTGTATTATACTGTTAAGTCTGCATTGTATTACCCTGGCAGTGGGACAAGCTGAAATCTTGTGGAAGTTTAGGGAGTGACATGAAACCTAATGATCAGAGCATCAGACAAGTTCCCAGACTTCAGGTTTATAAGAAACCCTCTCTGAAACTTGTCTGTAGAGACAAGCCAGGGATGTGAGCCATGTTTGCACTGCATGCCTGAATTCCTGCCACTTTTCTGAGCCAGGTTATTAACTGGTTGGGCATCATCCCATGGCCAAGGGAGGGGGTAAAGTAGCCATCCTGGCTTACAGCCAAACACCTCACCCAGTGGGGCTGGGGAGAGAATGAGGAACCAGGACAGGCTGAGGATAGGGAAACTGCTCTTGGTTACTCTCACAGGCAAAACAGCTTCTGGATTTTGACTCAATTTATTGCCAATTAACATAAACATTTAACAGCTGATTCGTTATTAGCAAACAAGAACATGACCTATGAAGAGGGCTTGAGGGAGCTGGGGGTGTTCAGGCTGGAGAAGAGGAGGCTGAGGGGAGACCTCCTTGCTCTCTACAGCTCCCTGAAGGGAAGTTGGAGCAAGGAGGGGGCAGCCTCTGCTCCTTGGTGGCAAGGGACAGGAGCAGAGGAAATGGTTCCAAGCTGCAGCAGGGGAAGCTCAGGCTGGATGCTAGGAAATGTTTCTTGCCAGAGAGGGCTCTCAGCCATGGAATGGTCTGCCCAGGGCAGTGCTGGAGTCCCCATCCCTGGGGGTGTTCAAGCAGCCTGTGGAGCTGGAGCTTAGGGACATGGGCTTGGTGTTGAGCCTGCAGTGCTGGGTGGAAGTTTGGACTGGATGAGCTTGGAGGTCTCTCCCTACTGGATGTTTGCTGTGATTCTGTGAAGAACAAAAGCCTGCATTAAAACATTGGTGGGGTTTGCTGCTTTTCCTGGCCATGGGCCATCCCCAGCCCAGTCTCTTTCCCACTGTTTGCTGGCTGCAGTGGTGCAGACCAGGCTGGTGTGGCTGGAGCCAGCTGTGAATGGTTTGGGGCAGCCCCAGCCTCTCCCTGCAGGGACCTCTCTCTGGCGGCACAGCTGTGCCATCTGCTCCCATTGCTCCCATATGTGCTGCTTTCCTCCACATGAGTTGGCCCAGAAGGACTTGGCCAGGGTCGAGGCCCTGCTCTGGCCAGAGGAGTGCAGGGTAGGGCTCAGCCTCGCAGCACTTGGAGGGGCAGCTCGTTGCACAGAAGGCAGGAGGTGTATGGGTTTTGGGGGTGGCAGTGGTTTTCTCTCAAGCACTTTTTAAAGGAGGTCTTTCATTGTGGTGTCCTCTTCAGCAGAAGAGTGGGGGTCAGCAGGATGGTGAAAGAACAAATAAAGAAGAAAAAGGTAGAGGATGACTTTGGAGAAACTCAGGAGAAAATAGCAGACAGAGTAACGTTGAAAGGAAGAAAGCGCTGTGACACAGGAAACGTGTGCCAGCTTTTGATGGCTTTGTGCCTCTCTGAAACCACCTTGGTCAAAAAGAACAAAGGTCTAACAGTGAACCAAACAATCCAATGAAACTTTTCTCTGTTTCAGTATCATCACCCTTTTGCAGTACTTGAGTCCTGAGCGCGATGCTCACAGGCAGCTGAATACAGATGAGGGAAACGTGGAGATGAGTCTGTTTTGAATTCTCAGTGTGGGAGCTGAGATACCTGAGTTATGGGCAGAATGTATCTTTGATTAGAACAACTCTTCATGTTGATACTACACTTCAGGAAATTATGTTTCATTCTGGTGCTATCCCTTTAAATTGATCCTGAAGGAGAAAGGAGCTTTGAGTGTGTGATTATAAAGTCAAGCTTTTCAGTGATACCAGAAGATTTCAAAGTAATGTCCTCAGACCCTTCAGAAAGGAGTAAGAACTTGAGAGATTCTTTTTTATCTCTCTCTCACTCATTCTTGAGACCTTGCCATTGCTCATCTGAAACAGAAAATCAAAGCACCAACTCCCTCCTTCTGAAAGGAGTCTGCAGCTGAGGCTGTGTCTTGGTCCAGAGGAGGAGACTAACTTCTTTGTAAAACATTCCCATGTTGTGAAATTAAGGCACAAAGGAGGCCAAATATCAAAAGAGAAGCTATTTGTTAAAGGAGAAATATGAAGAGAGAGAGAGAGAGAGGGAGGAAAGGGATTATATTACCATCACCACCACCAAGACAATTCCCTTGCCTGGAGAAGGTCCGAGGAAGGGTGCTGCTGCTTTGGCTTGGAGGATAGGCAGGAGAGATGTCCTTGTCTTGTGCTGTCCTCAGCTGGTGTTTTCTCCACACAAGCCGGTATTGGTATTGGCTCAGGGCTTTTGTTCAGTTAATGGCAGCTCCCCCTGCCCCCCTGGCCCAGCCACATTGCTGCATATGGGACTGCCAGGTGTGCAGTCACAATCACCTTGTCTATGCTGCACCTTCCAGGGAGTCCTTGTGCCTGCAGGGTGGGCTTTTGCTCCTCCCCCCTCTGCCTGTCACTCCTCCGATATGCACCCCTGGGCTTATCAGGCCAGGAGAAGATCTGTTGCATAGTCCAGAGATCTTTACACCGTCCCCCCCCTGCTGGGCACCAGTGGTCTTACCAGGCGAAACCCCCGGGATGTGCTTGCACCACACCTCCTGAGCAGCTGAGCAAAGGTGATTCTGTCTTTGTTGATTTACATGTGCAAGAGAAACAAGATTTAGTCTCCCCCAGGCTGAAAAGGTTTGTGAGCTGGTCAGTGGTGCTGCCTGTTTGCCCTCCCTGTGGAATCCTGCTGTAGTGGTTGCCGGTTTAGGCTGCCAGTTTAAAACTGAAAACCTTTTTGCTGGTTGCATCAAAATGGTAAGAAACAAACTGCTTTTGACAGGCTGCTGAAATAATGATGAGAACAGCCCCATAGAAAAGGACCTGGGAGTCCTGGTGGCCAACAAGTTCTGCATGGGACAGTGTGGTGGTTTTAGGCTATGCCCTTAAAATTTAGCTGCACAGACAGCAATGTGCCCTGGTGGCCAGGAAGGCCAGTGGGATCCTGGGGTGCATTCAGAGGAGTGTCCCCAGCAGATCCAGGGAGGTTCTCCTCCCCCTCTGCTCTGCTCTGCCCTGCTGAGACCTCACCTGGAATATTGCATCCAGTTCTGGGCTCCCCAGTTCAGGAGGGACAGGGATCTGCTGGAGAGAGTCCAAGAAAGGGCTACAAGGATGCTGAAGGGACTGCAGCACTGCCTGGGGAGGAGAGGCTGAGAGCCCTGGGGCTCCTTAGTCTGGAGAGGAGAAGACTGAGAGGGAATTTAATCTGTGTTGGTAAATATCTGAGGGCTGGGGATCAGGAAAGGACAGGGACAGGCTCTGCTCAGCTGCACCCTGTGATACAACAAGGGGTCAGTGGATGGAAACTCCAGCACAGGAGGTTCTGCCTCAACATGAGGAAGAACTTCTTTCCTGTTAAGGGTGACAGAGCACTGGAACAGGCTGCCCAGAGAGGTTGTGGAGTCTCCTTCTCTGGAGCCTTCCCAGCCCTGTCTGGATGTGTTCCTGTTGACCTGTGCTGGATTCTATGCTCCTGCTCTGGCAGGGGGGTTGGACTGGAAGATCTTTGGAGGTCCCTTCCAAACCCTAACCTTCTCTGATCCTGTGGTCACAAGCTGTCAGTGAAGTGTTTCCCAGAATGAGATGGTGTTTGTACAAGGAGGTGTGTGCTGTCAAACACACCTTACACCTGCTCTGTAAGGGGAGAAGGCTGGGCTGAAACTCCCTATTGCTTCTCTTGCCAGCTTTCAGTGGAAACATCTCTGGTTGCTGAGGTCCTGAACTCTTGGCAGTTGATGCACAGAATAAACTGGAAATGGTCTACAGTTTGCTTTCTAAGCTCCAGGATGAGTGTTCTTAGGCTGGGTTCACAGGCTGGTCGGAGTTGTCCTCTGAGTGGATGCTTGATAGAACATCTCCAGAGGTCTCTTCCAACCCCTAACATCCTCTGATCCTGTGATCCTGTGAGTGTCTATGTCATGCTGTCTCACTGCTTAAGTGATTGTGCAGACTGCATAGGCTAAGTTGGCTGCAACCTCAGGACCATGTGAGACCTAGCAGGCAAACAAAAGGCACTGCAAGTCTGTTGGGCTGTAACTGGATCTGTTCTGACAGGTGTTCGTCCTGGCCACTAGAAGCACTGGAAAATGAATGTCAAGAGCAGTGTAGGCAGTGTAGCTTCTCTCCTGCTGCCACAGCACAGCTTGTTCTTGCAGGAAAAATGCACAGCACAGTGGGAAGTTGGCTTTTAAAGGCGTTTATTTACTCTGCCGTTATTAGGGGGAAGCAGGTGGACTGTTCTCTTCTGGCTTGTTTTGCTTTGGTTTTGTTTAACAGCATTTTATGGTGAGAACAGTCAGAAGCAGAAAGCTGGGAGACCAAAGATTTTTGAGACTGCCCCTGCTCACTAGCTGCTTATCAGGTGCATCTGTTCACTTGCCTTAAGAGGAGCAGTAGAATCTACCCAGGGTAGGTTCAGGGCTGCTCATCTGCCCAGGGTAGGTTCAGGGCTGCTCATCTGCCCAGGGTATATTCAGTGCTGCTCATCTGCCCAAGGTAGATTCAGGGCTGCTCATCTGCCCAGGGTAGGTTCAGGGCTGCTCATCTGCCCAGAGTAGGTTCAGGGCTGCTCATCTGCCCAGGGTAGGTTCAGGGCTGCTCATCTGCCCAGGGTAGATTCAGGGCTGCTTATCTGTTCACCTGCTTAAGTGGAGCAGTAGAATCTACCCAGGGTAGGTTCAGGGCTGCTCATCTGCCCAGGGTAGTTCAGGGCTGCTCATCTGCCCTGGGTAGGTTCAGGGCTGCTCATCTGCCCTGGGTAGGTTCAACCATGTTCAAAATGGGCAGAGCTGAGGGCTGATCAGCATGATGTGATTTTATCAAACCAGAAGTGTATCTGAGAAACATAATACTGAGAGGAATATGGAAGGCTCACTTAAAGTCACTTGCTGTCTTGTTGTGCTGAGGCTGGGGAGACATAACACCAGCCCTGCCAAGCTGCCTTCACCATTAGCTGCCTTCTGCATCAAAGGTCTTCTTCACCAGCCTTCCCCTCAGATACATTAACACTGTAAGCATTGCTGGGAATGGAACATGTGTTCACAGCCTGGGTTTTAAGTGACCCATTGGAGATCTTGTGGTAGCCTAGCCTCTGCTGCTCAGGGCTCACCACAGACTGCAAAATACATGTTGGAGGTAAGGGCAAGCTAAGCTCCACAGCAGCTCCCTGTGTCTAAGCTGTCTGCCTCACACCTGCCCTGTGTGTGGCTGCCACACACTGCTGGGACAATTAGCACCTGAGAAGCAGCAGCAAACAGAAGTCCCAGGAGGAGATTTGGATGGGCTGGGGGTGTTACTCCTGTGATAAGGCTTCTTGCCCCTGCAGGTAATGGAAGAGGGGTGCCTGAAGTCCCACAGGAGCCTTTCAGAACCATCACCACTCCTGTCAGTTCTCAGAGGCTAGTGTAAGCACGTGGTGTTACAAAGACTTGGACTCCTGGGGGGGAAGATCAAGTACTGTGTCTTCATCGTTTCTCTCCTCCTCCTCCTCGCTTCTACTTCAATCTTCAAAGGATTTTTTTTAATTTTGGAAGAGAAAGATAAAGTGGTCTGGGACTCAGTTCCCAGTCACACCCTGGGCTGCACCCAAAGCAGCATTGCCAGCAGAGCCAGAGAGGTGATTCTGACACTTTGCTTTGCTCTGCTGAGACCTCACCTGCAGTGCTATGTGCAGTCTGGAGCCCTCAACACAGGAAGGACATGGACCTGATGGAGCAGGTCCAGAGGAGGGCCATGAAAATGCTCAGGGGGTTGGAGCAGCTCTGCTGTGAGGACAGGCTGAGGAAGCTGAGGGTGTTCAGCCTGGAGAAGAGAAGGCTCCAGGGGGACCATCGAGCTGCCTTCCAGTACCTGAAGGGGCTACAAGGTGGCTGCAGAGAGACTGTTTGCAAAGGGACAGGACCAGGGGCAGTGGCTTCAAAGTAGAGCAGAGCAGGTTTAGATTGGATGTGAGGAAGAAGGTCTTTACCACGAGGGTGGTGGAACACTGCAACAGGTTGCCCAGGGAAGTGGTTGAGATCCCATCCCTGGAGATATTGAAGGTGAGGCTGGAGAGGGCTGTGGGCAACCTGATCTAGCTGGGGATGTCCCTGCTGACTGCAGAGGGGTAGGACTGGATGAGCTTTGGAGGTCCTTTCCAACCCAGCCCATTCTGTGATTCTGCTCTACACTTCCTATGTGACTTTGGCCAGGAGGTTGTGCTTTTCTGCACCTCAGCTTGCTGTCCACCTTTCATCTAATCCTGCCAGTTGAGTACAGAGGGAAGATCTGCAGATAGAAAGCTACCAAGAGATGAGGGCAGGTGCAAGATGGCAGTGTCAGGCAGCCAAGGTGCCTTACCTGGTGAAATGGCTTAGAACATGTCCTTGGGAAGCGAGCTGCAGAGCGCCTCAGCGTCATGGAGGTTGTAGCTCTAGGGTCTGTCACCTCCAAACAGATTTTAAAGGAGGGCCTCCTGCTCCTTATTCGTGGAGTAGATTTTTCAAACGCTGCTAAGCCACAGTGTTTCTGTCGTTGTTGTCTGGTTTGTCTAATTAGGCTGTGGCAGAGCAATTGCAATCTCTTCTCCTTTGTGTTGGATCGGTGCTGGGTAGTTGTAACCCTGAAGGTAGCTCTCCTGTAGATGTGAGCTCAATCAAAATAACAATAGCTTTACTAATGAGGAGAACTGCATGGAGCCAGGGTTTGTGCTAAATTAGCATCCATTAGTGACTTAGATGGCTAATGAAGATTTCCTTGCTCTCTGTTGTGTGTCTCAATTCATTACAGAGCCGTCCAAAGCATTCTATTAGGAGCATTTCTGTCTTTTCCTGGAACTGTTGCCCAACACTGTTGGGAGAATCTGTGCTTTCCCGTAACATCAGAAGGAGACAAATGGCTCTGCTTCCCTTTCTTCGTGGACACAAGTGTCTTTGCATTGGACTCAGGCAGGCTTGGAAATGGCAAGGAGCTGGAGACTAATGGAACACATGCTTCAAAGCGTTCCATCTGCTCCCTTGTCAGCAAAAAAAATACCTTGTCTGTGCTCTGATCAGGCCTCATTATGAGGAGAAGTGCTCCTGGTGAAGCTCATGCTTGTACTCAGGGAGGGGGAGGGCACCAAGTGCTATCTATGCCCTTATGCCTCTGCAAGGGGAAAAATACCACAGGATCACAGGATGTCAGGGGTTGCAAGGGACCCAAAGAGATCATCAAGGTTAGGCTGGAGGTGAGGAGAAAGGTTCATCCCTGAAAGAGTAATTGGCCATTGGAATGTGCTGCCCAGGGAGGTGGTGGAGTCACCATCCCTGGAGTGTTCAGAAAAGGATTGGACATGGCACTTGAAGCCATGGTTTAGTTAGTCCTGAGGTGTTGGGTGGTGGGTTGGACTTGATGATGTCTGAGGTGTTTCCCAACCTTGTTGATTTTATGATTCTGTGATTAAGTCCAACCTCCCTGCCAGAGCAGGAGCATTTGATCTAGCTCAGGTCACAGAGGAACACATCCAGATGGGCCTTGAAAGTCTCCAGAGAAGGAGACTCCACAACCTCTCTGGGCAGCCTGCTCCAGTGCTCTGGGACCCTTACAGTGAAGAAGTTCTTCCTCATGTCGAGGTAGAACCTCCTGTGCTGGAGTTTCCATCCACTGCCCCTTGTTGTATCACAGGGTACAGCTGAGCAGAACCTGTCCCTCCCTTCCTAAACCCCAGCCCTCAGATATTGATAAACATTGATCAGATCCCCTCTCAGACTTCTCCTCTCCACACTAAACAGCCCCAGGGCTCTCAGCCTCTCCTCACCAGGCAGGGCTCCAGTCCCTTCAGCATCCTTGGAGCCCTCCGCTGGACCCTCTCCAGCAGATCCC
>CM026887.1:1240945-1284005 GCA_015227895.2 Colaptes auratus | reverse complement strand
GTTAACCTCTGAGTCGCACTGTGGTTAACCTCTGAGTCGCACTGTGGTTAACCTCTGAGTCGCGCTGTGGTTAACCTCTGAGTCGCGCTGTGGTTAACCTCTGAGTCGCGCTGTGGTTAACCTCTGAGTCGCGCTGTGGTTAACCTCTGAGTCGCGCTGTGGCTAACCTCTGAGTCGCGCTGTGGTTAACCTCTGAGTCGCGCTGTGGTTAACCTCTGAGACACACTGTGGCTAACCTCTGAGACACACTGTGGCTAACCTCTGAGTCGCACTGTGGGTAACCTCTGAGTCGCACTGTGGCTAACCTCTGAGTCGCACTGTGGTTAACCTCTGAGTCGCACTGTGGCTAACCTCTGAGTCACGCTATGGCTAACCTCTGAGTCGCGCTGTGGCTAACCTCTGAGTCGCGCTGTGGCTAACCTCTGAGTCGCACTGTGGCTAACCTCTGAGTCACGCTATGGCTAACCTCTGAGTCGCGCTGTGGCTAACCTCTGAGTCGCACTGTGGCTAACCTCTGAGTCGCACTGTGGCTAACCTCGGAGTCGAATTGTGGCTAACCTGTGAGTCGTACTGTGGCTAACCTCTGAGTCGCACTGTGGCTAACCTCGGAGTCGCGCTGTGGTTAACCTCTGAGTCACACTGTGGCTAACCTCGGAGTCACACTGTGGCTAACCTCGGAGTCACACTGTGGCTAACCTCTGAGTCGCACTGTGGCTAACCTGTGAGTCGCGCTGTGGCTAACCTCGGAGTCGCGCTCTGGCTAACTTGTGAGTCGCACTGTGGCTAACCTGTGAGTTGCACTGTGTATCACAGTATCACAGTATCACCAAGGTTGGAAGAGACCTCAAAGATCATCAAGTCCAACCCATCACCACAGACCTCATGACTAGACCATGGCAGCAAGTGCCATGTCCAATCCATTCTTGAACACCCTCGTGAACACCTGTGGCTAACCTCTGAGTCACGCTGTGGCTAGCCTCTGAGTTGCATTGTGCCCCCTCACCAGCAGCAACCAAGTTCTTTCCTTTACTGCAGTTTGCAGTTAGAGCACTATGCCAGCAAAACTGTTTCCAAACAGCCTGGCTTGTCTGTCTGTGCTTACATTGCAGCCCTCCTGTGTGTATGCTTTCTCCAGACAGCCACATGCTGCTGCAGATGGAAGATCAATGTACACACATTCACACATGGCTTCTCCTCACACACACCACAGAAGGAAAAATGACTGTAGACATTTAAAGAGAAAATTATTACTTAGGATAGAATTAACAGAAATGTGGCCTTGAAATAGTTAATCTTCACAGGACTAAAAGCAGTTAGCCTTCAATGATGATCAGATTTCCAACTTCTGTCGAGGCTGATGACTCTCAGCACTGAGCATGGTATGCAGAGCTCTCAAGGACCAGCTTGTCTGTCTCTGGGCAGGCTGGAAATGCAGTTGCAGTCATAGTGAGCTCTGTGCCTGGACCTGACAGGACAAGAGCTCACCCTCCTAGTGGCTATACTTAGTGTGTGAAAGAGGGCAGGCCATACAGAAAGGAATCTACAGTCAGATGAGTTAGGTCACCCTTGCCTTCCACCCCAGCAACTTATGGAGTGATAATGTGTTGGAACACAGCTGAAGAACACCGCCAAGCAGTGCAGCACCAGGGCTGGTCATTACCAGCTGTGCTTACACAGACTCCTTATGGCAGCTGGAAAGGAGGAGGTTTACATAAATGACAGCAGAAGAGGATGAGGAAAGTTTCTCATTGCTGCCATAATGAGTCTCATGATCCTAAAGCTGCCCTCTAAACTGCAGCTCAAGATGAACTCAGCTGTATTTCCCCAGCAGTCAGTGGCACTACCCTGGGGTACCTGCAGCTCTTATCCAGCCTAGCAATAGCTTTTCAGTCTTTTGAAAGCATCTTTGTGGGCTGTTGAAGAGCTGGATCAAGCACTCAGCTAGCAGAAGGTACACACAAGGAATTAAGGGGCAGACAAAAATGTTTCTCCAGGCATCCTCACATACTCTTACATGGCTGCCCAGGGAGGTGGTGGAATAACCAAGCCTGGATGTGCTTAAAAATGGTTTGGATGTGGTGCTTGGGGCTCTGGTTTAGGGGTGAGCCTTGTAGAGTAGGGGTCTGAGTTGGACTTGGTGATTCCAAGTCCAAGGGTCCTTTCCAACCTGAATGCTTCTGTGATTCTGTGCTATCAGGCAGGATCTTACAAGAAAACTCAATGTAAATGCACCTCTGACAACTGAGAAATTGTACATCACACAGAGTGTCCACAGGGAGCCCCAGGGGTTCCTCTGTGGGCCAGAGAAAGAATCCAAATGTTTCATCTCAGAACCTCCTGTATTTAATGGCAAGGGCAAAAATCGAGGCAAAGTAAGACCTCTCTGCCCTGCCCCACCTGACTCCAGTGGACTCTCCAAGATGTTCTCTAGACATACCAGAAGAAAGCACCTAGACCTCTCTGGACCTTGGCAGGTTCTCAGCTGAGCAGGAGATAAACATCCTTTTTCTTGCCATGGTTTTTTAGATGGTTTTATGTTTTTCCTCTTGAAAGCTCTGAACTGAAGCTTTGTTGGGCTACAGTTTAGGACAAGCTGTTTCTCTTCCTTACTGCACTAGTGCTGACTGCTTTATTAACTTAATTAGGCCAGACATAAATAAAAGATGTGGGTATCAGCCCCCTATATGCAGCTCTAATTTGTTTGCTGCCTGCCTGGTGGAGGTCATTGTCAGTTATTACCTTTACACCTCACTTGACAAATGCTCTCCTGCACGCTGAATGCTGCTCCCAGAGGCAGCAGGGGACCACACTAAGTCCAGGCGAAGTCAAGAAGCCCCCTAGATCTTAATTATAAAACCATAAAAGAAACCAACTGCCTCTGAAGCTCTCTTACCAGGAAACAAATGAGAATGGGAAATTTATTTCCAACCATAAATCCCCAGACCCTTCAGTTAATTTTTCCCAGGTTAACTTTCTCACCTAGCTAAGCAGCACTGCCTTCTATTATTAGCTTCTGGCCCAACATCAGCTGACCACCATCAGTCAAACTGTCTTCATCTCAATGAGCTCAGGGACTCCCAAGGAACTCTGTGTATGCAGGCTTGGGCTTGCAGCCTCTAATTATTTTCCAACAGATAATGGAGCACTTAAGTTCAGAAGGGATAGATTAAACTTGTAAGTGGATCAAAACCCTGGACAGAATCACTGCTCACAGGATTACTTCCTGGCAACATCAGGCTTACAAGGCTAGAGAGGGAAGGCCCTCAGTCTGTTTCCCCATGACAAGTTAGCTTAAATGTATAACTCCTCATGCTCAGAGATGGTTTGCTGTGCCTCCCAACAGCAGCATGGCTCAGGAATGTACTACATTATCCGGTGAGCACCTGGTTCGATGCCAAACCATCTGATCAGGCCAACAGTTCCTTACCTTATCCGACAATCACAGCAGTTAAATCATTTGAGGCTGAGAAGGTGAAAGTGTTCTGATAAGCCAAATTGTAAGTCTCCCTTCTATCAACTGGCCTCTCAAGCTGCATGTTTGCCTCTTTTCCTTACAAGGAGCCTCTCCTCCCTCTCGACAACTCAGCACCTTCATATATTCAGGTACCAGCCTTAGGGTGGGGAGAAGGCTATCTTTCCCTCCTGACACTCCCTGCATCCCTTGGTGAGTCTCCTCCCAGCCATGCCTGCAAGCAGACCAGCAGCAAGATCAGCTGCACTCTACACTCACACTCCAGAGCCTGCTGAGGGCTACAAAGTGCAACTAGCCAAGGAGGAGGGAGAAACTGTGCCCCACACCCAAAGCACCTAACCTTTAGGTTATTATTAACCTCTGGGACTGAAAATGGCTTTTTTTTTCCCCCACCTTGTTACCACTGGGTCAGACACTCATGAGAAACTGTTAAAAGAGAAACCTTTCCTGGTGTGGCTGCACCTTACCTAGCTGAAACCTCTGGAGATTCCAAAAACCCCTCATCATTTCCAAGTCATTTATCAGAAGCTAAGACACACACCCTGGAGGGAATGTGGTCCAGTGAATTAAGTCAACTGATCAGACTGAGCTGTCAAACTTTATGCAAGTAGCTCTGGCTTTGATCAAGGACCTGATGTTTGCTTTGTAGAGCACTTCAAGGTTACTCAGCACCAGAGAAGGAGATAGTATTATTATTTATCTGTCAGATCAGGGGTCATAGCCTCAGCTAGTGCCAGCTGCTCAGTGCTACTGACTTGCATGCAGCCTTGGGGATGTGTGGTTGGAAAGCTTTGACTTGGAGAGGGACCTGGGGGTTCTGGTTGACAGGGGATTAAATATGAGCCAGCAGTGCCCAGGGGGGCAAGAAAGCCAATGCCATCCTGGCTTGGATCAGAAACAGGGTTGGCTGCAGGGACAGGGAGGTGATCATCCCTCTGTGCTCAGCACTGCTGAGGCCACACCTCGAGTGCTGTGTTCAGCTCCGGGCGCTCACTCCAGGAAGGACATTGAGGGGCTGGAGCCTGTCCAGAGAGAAGGGCAACAAGGATGGAGAAGGGCCTGGAGCACCTGGGCTATGAGGAGGGGCTGAGGGAGCTGGGGGTGTTCAGGCTGGAGAAGAGGAGGCTAAGGGGAGACCTCATTGCTCTCTACAGCTCCCTGAAGGCTCCCAAGGCTCCTTGGTGTCAAGAACAGAGGCAGCAGAGGAAATGGTTCCAAGAAGTAGCAAGGGAGGTTCAGACTGGATGCTAGGAAATATATATTTCTTAGTCACCACCCCTGGAGGTGTTCAAGCAGCCTTGGAGCTGGTGCTTAGGGACATGGTCTGGTGTTGACCCTGCAGTGCTGGGTGGAAGGTTGGGCTGGATGAGCTTGGGGGTCTCTTCATGTGGATGCTTTCTGTGATTCTGTGTGATTCTGTGGTAACAATTCCCTCATCTTGAGGCTGGAACCTACCCCACTGGAGCACAGATGGAATTCGGCAGCATTGTGAACTCTGCTCACTCAGTCCAAAAGAATGGAATGGGATGGAATGGAATGGAATGGACCAGGTTGGAAAAGACCTTCAAGATCATCAAGTCCAACCTATCACCCAACACCACCTAATCAACTAAACCATGGCACCAAGTGCCTCATCCAGTCTCTTCTTAAACACCTCCAGGGATGGTGACTCCACCACCTCCCTGGGCAGATCATTCCAATGGGCAATCTTTCTTTCTGTGAAGAACTTCTTCCTAAGAACTTCCCTGGTGCAGCTTGAGACTGTGTCCTCTTGTTCTGGTGCTGGTTGCCTGGGAGAAGAGACCAATCCCCACCTGGCTACAACCTCCCTTCAGGGAGTTGTAGAAAGCAAAAAGGTCTCCCCTGAGCCTCCCCCTTCTTCAGGCTAAGCAACCCCAGCTCCCTCAGCCTCTCCTCACAGGGTTGTGCTCCAAACCCCTCCCCAGCTTTGTTGCCCTTTTCTGGACACCTTCCAGCATCTCAACATCTTTCCTAAATTGAGGGGCCCAGAACTGGACACAGGACTCAAGGTGTGGCCTAACCAATGCAGTGGACAGGGGCAGAATGACCTCCCTGCTCCTCCAGGCCACACCATTCCCAATCCAAGCCAGGATGCCATTGGCCTTCTTGGCCACCTGGGCACACTGCAGGCTCATGTTCAGCCTACCATCCACCAGCACCCCCAGGTCCCTCTCTGCCTGGCCGCTCTCCAGACAGCCTGCTCCCAGCCTGTAGCACTGCCTGGGGTTGCTGTGACCAATGTGTAGAACCTGGCACCTAGATATGTCAATCTCCCTGCCCTTGGACCCTGCCCATCTGTCCAGCCTGGCAAGGTCCCTCTGCAGAGCTCTCCTACCCTCTAACAGATCAACTCCTGCCCCCAGCTTGGTGTCATCTGCAAATTTACTGATGACTGCCTCAATCCCCTCATCCAGATCATCAATAAAAGATATTGAACAGGATGGGGCCCAGCACTGATCCCTGGGGGACACCAGTGGTGACTGGCTGCCAGCTGGCTGTGGCACCATTCAGCACCACTCTCTGGGTGGTGGTGAATGGTGCCACAAAAGGCTGCTGAGAGGCAGCTCCTGTCCTTCTGGAGCCCTGCTTTTAACAACACTCTTGGCCATTGGTTTCTCCATTAAGCAAACAATGAGTCTTCCCTATCCTTTCAGTGCATTCCTTTTGCACAGGGACATAAATGGCCCTTTCCCATCTTACTTGGGAACAATAATTATTAAATGCCATCAGTGTTAAGGTGCAGAGCTCTGCAAAAAGCATAGGAAATCCCTTCAGCCTCTGCTCAGCTGCCCAGGAACTCAGGTGGGGTAGTGTTTCTGAACTAATTAAATCCATAACTCCACATTCCTACTTGTCTGGACATTGAAGATCAGACTGCATAAAGGTAGTGCAGTGTGCTTGTGGTTTGCCATCTCATTTATGCTAACCACATTAAATCTATGCACTGAACAGAGTTTCAAGACTCAGAAGTCCCATGTCATTTTCAGCCCCACAAGAGGGATTTACTAATACAAAGTGCAAATTCCTAGGATTTGACCAAAAAATTGCCACTGATGAGGACATGCAGAGTGTCAGTGAGGCTTGATCTTGACACAGCTGAAAACGAAGTGCAGAGGCTCTGTGACCATTAACCACAACGATGCCCTTGACCTCATACTAACAATACTTCAGATCAATGAAGCAAAGGGACTTTTAAAATCCACCACCTTGTATTTTCTTTCCTCTCCCTGCTGTACACTGCTGCTGCTGCTGCCAGCTCCCAGACTTCTCAGAACACTGAGGCAGGGGAGAGCTGAAGCTACATTACTGTTCCTGTGAATTCTGCACTCATGTAACAGGGCAACATGCTCCCCTGAAATTCCTTCTCTCTCCTGTCTCTAGTTACTCTGCCATGGAAAGACAGGAACACCTGGCACATGAGAGAGAGGAGTTTCAGTGCTCCACTGATGGGATGACCATTTCACAGAATCACACAGAAATGTTCGGGGTTGGAAAAGACCCTCAGCATCACCAAGTCCAACCCAGAACCCTACTCTGCAAGGCTCACCCCTAAACCACAGCCCCAAGCACCACAGCCAAAACACCCTGAAACACATCCAGCCTTGGGGACTCCAACACCTCCCTGGGCAGCACATTCCAAGCCCTGACCACTCTTGATGGGAAAAAATTCTTCCTCCTGTCCAGTCTGAACCTGCCCTGCTGCAGCTTGAGGCTCTTCCCTCTTCTATGGCTAATGACCTGTGAGAAGAGACCAGCACCAAGCTCTCCACAACCTCCTTGCAGGGAGCTGTAGAGAGCCAGGAGGTCTCCCCTCAGCCTCCTCTGCTTCACACTAACCATCCCCAGCTCCTTCAGTTGCTCTTCAGCAGATTTCTTCTCCAGGCCCTTCCCAGCTTCCTTGCCCTCCTCTGCCCTGGCTCCAGCCCCTCCACATCTCTCTTGTCTTGAGGTGCCCAAACCTGGACACAGCACTCGAGGTGTGGCCTCCCCAGAGCTGAGTGCCAGGGGACAATCCCCTCCCTGCTGCTGCTGGACACAGCATTGCTGCTCCCAGCCAGGATGCCTTTGGCTTTCTTGGCCAGCTGGGCACACTGCTGGCTCCTCTTCAGCTGCTTGTCCATTAGCCCCCCCCCAGCTCCCTTTTGCCAGCAGCTTTCCAGCCACACTTTCTGATCTGTGAGGAAACTCCAAGCATCTTAGGGGTCAGAAAACACCTGCACAGGGAGAACCTCAACCCTTCATTACCACAGCACTGGCATTCCCCTAGTCACCCAGGTACTTGGGGTTGTACAACAGAATGATCTACAAGGAACAAACTAAACAGGGCAGAGCATTGCCTCATACAGATCTGTTTAGCTGCACAGTTTCAGAGAAGCAGGACTGACCTACCTGCAGGTGAGATGCTACCTTGGCTGCTTGTTTTTGTTGGAACATGGCTGCAATAGGGAGGTCTGTGGAGATGCAGCACCTCTGAGCATGGCAAAGACTAAGGGGAGGGGGGAAATGGCCTGCACACAAAATCTGAGCAGCTGAGTTTTGCTGGGGATGTGGCACTATGACACTGGCTGAAAATGAGCACAAGATGGGTCCTGTGCAAAGGCCTCCTCCTACCATTTAAACACAAGGGAAGTAAAGAGGTAACAACTCTTCTTGGCAGTCACTGCAGGCTGCAGAACAGACACAAACCACACACACCCAGAAACACCCAAAGGCACTGACCACCTGTTACTTACATCCATAAACTCCACATTGGCCTTTGGACCAGTGGTCTCATTCAGGATCTTAATAGCCACGGGAATCTTTACAGTTTCTCCCTCAGGGACCCAAATACCCTAGGGGAAAAAAGAGAAAGAAAGAAAGTTAAGTGCCAGAAGGTGAATAAGACAACAATCATAAAAGCTTCATTCAGATTTAGAGCTCTTTATGATGCATCCTATCACATTATGCAGACCAGTTATGAACTGCAGAACCCTAACAATTCCATGATTCTATTTGTTCTGATGAAATTCAACAGAGCTCTGGATTTTCTGTTTGGGTCCTGATGCTAAACTCACTGAAGCTACCAGGAAACTCTCCAAACTGATTAGCACCAGGTCATAGAATCATAAAATTGTCAGGATTGGCAGGGACCCCAAGGATCAGCCAGTCCCAACCTCCCTGCCATGGCCAGGGACACCTCACACTAGGGCAGGTTGCTCACAGCCACAGCCAGCCTGGCTGCAAACACCTCTAGGGATGAGGCCTCCACCACCTCCCTGGGCAACCTCTGCCAGTGTTTCACCACCCTCATGGGGAACAACTTCTTCCTAACATCCAATCTCAATCTACCCATTTCTAGTTTTGCTCCATTCCCCCCAGTCCTATCCCTCCCTGACACCCTCAAAAGTCCCTCCCCAGCTTTCCTGTAGCCCCCTGCAGATACTGGAAGGCCACAAGAAGGTCTCCTCAGAGCCTTCTCTTCTCCAGACTGAACAGCCCCAACTCTCTCAGTCTGTCTTCATAGCAGAGCAGCTCCAGTCCTCTGCTCATCCTCGTGGCCCTTCTCTGGACACCTTCCAGCACCTCCAGATCCTTCCTGGAATAGAGGCTTCCAGAACTGGAGCTCCAGGTGGGGTCTCAGCAGAGTAGAGCAGAGGGGGAGAATCACCTCCCTCAACCTGCTGGCCACACTTCTCTTGATGCAGCCCAGGATGTCATATCACCATGCAGGAAGAGGACATCCTGAGAGCAACATATTTAGAGTGAAACATTTGAGGTTTTTTTTTCTCATGTGTTGCACTCTGAACATTAACAACCCAGATGCCTAAAAGGTAAACTTTAACATTAAAATTCAGACCCATGTGTGGTGGGTTGCTTTCCCATCCTCCTTGACTATTGTGTTCTTGGCAACTTCATGGCACCCATCTCTATCATTATTGTCTAAGTATCACAGTCTCACAGTCTCACAGTATCACCAAGGTTGGAAGAGACCTCGAAGATCATTGAGTCCAACCTGTCACCACAGACCTCATGACTAGACCATGGCACCAAGTGCCACATTCAATACCCTCTTGAACACCTCCAGGGACGGTGACTCCACCACCTCCCTGGGCAGCACATCCCAATGGCGAACAAACTCTCTCAGTGAAGAACTTTCTCCTCACCTCCAGCCTAAACTTCCCCTGGTGCAGCTTGAGACTGTGTCCTCTTGTTCTGGTGCTGGTTGCTAGAGAGAAGAGGTCAAATCCCTCCCTTTCTACAACCTCCCTTCAGGGAGTTGTAGAGAGCAATGAGGTCACCTCTGAGCCTCCCCTTCTCCAGGCTAAGCAACCCCAGCTCCCTCAGCCTCTCCTCACAGGGCTGTGCTCAAGGCCTCTCCCCAGCCTTGTTGCCCTTCTCTGGACACCTTCAAGTGTCTCAATATCCTTCTTAAACTGAGGGGCCAAGTGTATCCCAACTGATGATCCAACAGTGTATTCACATGACCTTGTAGCTGGAGTGCCTTCCTCTGTAGTGCTTCCATTTCCTCCTCAGTTTGAAGGCAGATGCAGCACCTGCCCTCCTTCAAGTGCTCTGACTACCACCTTGCTTGGGCAGGGTTGGGTTGGGTGATTGGCTTGACTTGTTCATTAAACCTTACCTCATGCCTTTGCTTTGGACATGATCTTTAAAAAATAATAATATTTAATTGAAGGATTTTTTTTCCCCATCCTACATCTTTTCCCTTCAGAGGGAAGGAGCAAAAAGTATTGTGGATTGGCTAATGGCAATACTGTTTTCCAAGGTAAAATCGCTCTTGCAAGCCCCATGTGCTGCAAAATGAGAGATGGCTTTGCAAAAGCATTCTCTGGAGTAAGAATAGAATTGCTGAATTGCAACAGGAAGGCAGCCCAGCTTGTGCAGCCCTCTGGCATGCAAGGATGGTTGTGGCTGACATCCCTCTTCTCACCAAGGAAACATCTCTCTATGCCTGCTTGTGGTAGTTTCAGGCTGATGCCTAGGGAACTTTCCACAGATTGAGTAGAAAGTGGTAGAATGAAATGAATTAGCATTGGATGCAGGGGACAAATAATGATAAGGTCAAACAAACCCTTTGGTCTGATAACTGACCAAAGTTACTTGTGCAAACTAACTCTCTGTGGTTTTGGCTTCTTTGCTTTGGTTTCACAGTATCTCAGTATCACCAAGGTTGGAAGAGACCTCAAAGATCATCGAGTCCAGCCTGTCACCACAGACCCCATGACAAGACCATGGCACCAAGTGCCACATCCAATCCCCTCTTGAACACCTCCAGGGATGGTGACTCCACCACCAGTTTTCCCTTCCCACCTCCAAGCTCAGGTTCCAAGTTCCACCCAACTGGGCTTTTTCCCCCCCTACATTATTAACGTTCAGCGTGGAAGACAAACCATGACTGGTGCCACATGTCCCTCTCTAACAGGCATTTGAGGACAAGAAGGGGGTGGCATTGGAGCAGCAACTGTAGTCCTGTAGGTTTAAGACCCAGAGCACAGAGAGGGCTGATAAATGCACATACCCACTGCAGCCCTCAAGTCTTTCAGTCGACGTGTCTGACAAAATGCTTTGACCAATCCCAAAGAAAATAGAAAGCTAGGAGAAGACCCTGGGATTTATTTAATCTTCCCAGGTTCAGCAACTCACATCTGGATGTAACATCAAACCAGCATCACTTGTTTCTTTGATACCAGCTGGTTGCTTTTGCTTGGCAGTTGGTGGCCATGGCTGCATTCTTCTTGGGGCTAAGCACTAACAACCTACTCGCTGCTCTACTCTCTTTTCCCTTTTATGGGTTGGGGGGAAGGGAGTTGAGAGGGGAAAGCTGTGGGCAGCCCCCTGCTTTTGTCCAGGGGGGTTCCTGTGCTGCTTATAAATACCTGTAAATACTGTCTGGTTTGTACATATTCATTGCATTCCACAGCTGTGGATATTAGCTCTGCCTGTAAATAGAGCTCCATTTGCTTCCACACGAGCTGGCCTGGCAATTTTATTCTGGGGGTAATTTCAGCCAACCACACTGCTTACAGCTGAAGCCAACATTTGAGCCTGACCATACCCTCCTTCCACACAACCCACTGCCCTGTGTTTCCCAGACACCCAGGGCTCATGAGCCCAGTCCCAGCACAGGGAGGTTTGCTGCAATGCAGAACTTGACTGCTCCAAAGTTCAATGAGAGAACTCTCTGCTCTTACCTTGTAGACAGTTCCAAAGGCTCCAGAGCCAAGAACCTTGACTCTCTTCAGCTCAGTTTCCTTCAGGATACGAAGCTGTGCTTGGTTGGGTGCTGTGCCACTTGGAGTCAAAGGTTCCACAAGCTAGGAAAGAAATCCAACAGGCTTAATGCTTAGGAAGTGTGAAGACCTGTCAGAAGTCTGTACTGAAAACAGCAAACCAGCTAAATGCTGGGATTAGACAGGGGTGGTGTCTATTGGCCTGCCAGCTCGTGGAGGACTTTCTCACCTTCAAAAGCAAATGAGCAATGCTACAAAACCGAGAGAACTGATCAGGAAAACCCTCAGTCAACATTCAGTAATTTCCACCAGGAGCTGCACGAGGGAATTAGGATCTGGAAATTGAATGGGTGTTGCAACAACACATCCAAGGGCTTCTCTGAATGGAGGTGGGGTACATGTTCTCCCCAGGACAGAAATATAGCATGCATTTGCAGTGCACCACATTCTATACTTGCCCTTTTACTGTCTCTTAGGTTATGAAGATTTCTTTTATAGCAGCCCTGACTGAATGGCTCATCACGTTCTTATTGTGGGTTGGGCTCCTAGAGCATCACAAACTGCTCCAGCAGTTGACTGGGCTAATTAGTTTTGCTCAGGAAATTATTGGGGTAAGAAAATGTAACAAAATCAACAGCACTAAATCAGATTACCACAGAAATAATCTGTGAGCTGTACTGGGTTCAGTTCTGGAGCTTCCATTACAGGAAAGGTATGGAGGTGCTGGAAGGTGTCCAGAGAGGGGCCACAAGGATGAGCAGAGGGCTGGAGCTGCTCTGCTCTGGAGACAGACTGAGGGAGTTGGGGTTGTTCAGTGTGGAGAAGAGAAGGCCCCAAGGAGATCTTCTTGTGGCCTTCCAGTATCTGAAGGGGATCTGCTGGGGAGGGACACTTTAGAGTGTCAGGTAGTAATAGGATTGGGGGGGAATGGAGCAAAACTAGAAGTGGGTAGACTGAGATTGGATGTTAGGAAGAAGTTCTTCCCCATGAGGGTGGTGAGAGACTGGAAGAGGCTGCCCAGGGAGGTGGTGGAAGCCTCCTCCCTGGAGTTTTTCAGGCCAGGCTGGATGTGGCTGTGAGCAAGCTGCTGTAGTGTGAGGTGTCCCTGGCCATGGCAGGGGGGTTGGGACTGGATGATCCTCGAGGTCCCTTCCAGCCCTGATAATTCTGTGATTCTTTAGAGTGATTTCTCTTTCCTCCTCCCCACTGGATATGCCCAGCACTGTCACCAAGAAAGTAAGGTTTCCTGTGAAAGAATGCAGACAGACTGGCAGAAAACACTTCTGTATTTTCTGTTTGGAAGGCTGCCAACAAGTATGTGCCACAGCTCACTGCACAGCGGGGCTAGAGAAATGCTGTGAGGGTTCTGGGAGAGTTTTATGGAGAACAATCTACAAAAATATTAAGTCAGTTACAGCCCTCAGCCAGGAACAGAGACTTTAGCTGAAGCTATAGCTGCCTGTGTGTTTATCTCAGCACACTCCTGATTAATCTTCCATTCTAAGCCAAGACAATAGCTTCCCCACTTTCAGTGGGGACATGAGCTCTCAATGTGCAATGCAGCCGGAAAGCCAACAGATCTGGGCTGATCAGGAGAAGTGTGGCCAGCAGGCAAGGGAGGGGATCTCCCCCTCTCAGCTCTGGTGAGACCCCACCTGGGTACTCCTCCAGTTCGAGCCCGATGCAAGAGGATCTGGAGGTGCTGGAGAGTGTCCAGAGAAGGGAACGGGATGATCGAGGGCTGGAGCACCTCTCCTATGAGGACAGACTGAAGGAGTTCGGGCTGTCAGCCGGAGAAGAGAGGCTCGAGGTGACCTCATTGTGGCTTCAGTATCTGAAGGGGGCTACAGAAGGCGGGAGGGACTTTTCAGACTATCAGTGAGTGATAGGACTAGGGGGAAGGGATGAAGCTGGAGGTGGGGAGATTCAGCTAGAGTGAGGAGGAAGTTCTTCCGTGAGAGTGTGAAGCCCTGAATGGGTTGTGCAGGGAGGTGGTGAGGCCCCGTCCCTTGCGGTGTTTAAGACCAGGCTGGACGAGCTCTGTCCAGCCTGATCTAGTGTGGGGTGTCCCTGCCCATGGCAGGGGGGTTGGAACTAGATGATCCTTGTGGTCCCTTCCAACCCTAACTGAAACTATGAAACTAAGTACGAGGACCTGGGTCCCTCAGGAACTGCTGTCAGTCCCAGCTTTTATCTGACCAAATGGAGAATGAAAGCTGGTCTTCAAAGTGAACACTTCCCAAACCAATGAAATGACCTGCTTAAAACAATTTATGCTTCAGTAGGGGCTGATACACAGCAAGATTTACCTTGCACCAAGCACTGCTTTCAGTGCAGCTGAACAGGATTTAAGGAGCAACACAAATTCTAGCCAAGCATAGAGATATGTAGGCAAACAGACTGGGGATGCATAAATTATTTGCTCTGCATGGGAGATGAGCAGGAGCAGGGCCCCTGGAAGGGCACAGAACCCAGCATTGTTAACACAGCCTAATGAAGGAATCACTAACACCATGCCCAAGCTTTATCAGCTTGTGAGGTGTCTCAGGTGTAGGACGGAGGAGATTGTAGGAATCACCTTTGCTGTAGCTGAAAGGTAATGATTTCAAGTTATGTATAAAACATACTTCCTAGAGTGCCCCCTCCACTCCTGGCATTTCAAAGATGAGCTTGAACTGGGCACAGAACTCCTTCCTAGAGCTCTGCTACATATTTTTTTCCAGCTGAACTGTGAACTTCATTTGGTTAAGCTGTGGGAAGTATCTTGGCTTAATAAAATGTATTACTGGTCATGAACAGGCTTTGACAAAATCTGAGCCATAAGGGTAATGTGGGCACTGAGGAAAAATAAAGTTACAACCTCTAACTTTAAGCATTCCTGATGAGGTTAAGTTTGCATCAGAGCTTACTGAAGGAACTTAAAAGCAATTCTACTTAAAAGTCAACCTCAGTATTCACTTGATGAAAACCTGTAATGTTTATGCATGAAAGCTGCTAGGTACAGTGAATGAACTGGGATAGAATCACAGGATCACAGGATCAGAGGAAGTTAGGGATTGGAAGGACCTCTGGAGATCATCAAGTCCAAGTTCCCTGCCAGAGCAGGACCATAGGATCCAGTACAGGTCACACAGGAACACACCCAGACAAAGATGGAAAGGCTCCAGGGAAGGAGACTCCACAATCTCTCTGGAGAGCCTCTTCCAGTGCTCTGTCACCCTTGCAGTAATGAAGTTCCTCCTCATGTTAAGGTGGAACTTCCTGGGCTGTAGTTTCCATCCGTTGCCACAGGGCCTATCCCAGGGCACAAGTAAGAAGAGTTTGTCCCTGTCCCTTCCTTCCTGACCCCCAGCCCTCAGCTATTGATAGACATTGATCAGATGTCAGCCTTCTCCTCTCAGCCTTCTCCTCTCCAGATTAAACAGCCCCAGGGCTCTCAGCCTCTCCTCCCCAGGCAGTGCTGCAGTCCCTTCAGCATCCTTGAAGCCCTCCCTTGGGCTCACTCCAGCAGATCCCTGTCCCTCTTGAACTGGGGAGCCCAGAGCTGGATGCAATATTCCAGGTGAGGCCTCGCTAGAGCAGAAGTTCATTTGACAGCAGGATAGAAGTTGAAAACAAATCTGCTGCTACAATGACTTCATGATCACCTGGATATGTTCAGGCATCCAGAAGTCAGGGATCTCTTTATGTACAGAGAATAACCATCTTGGCATGGCTTCATTCCCTCCTTCAGATTAGTCCTGGAGAAGTTAGTGAGATAATTTCTACAGAGCTCTCTGGTAATGGGACTGAAGACCTGAGCATCTTTAACACAAAGGCAGAACTCATCTTTTGAACCACTCTTCTCTCACCTCAGTCTCCAGGAACCTTCGCAGCGCTCTCTTCTTCTTAATGCTTTTGCGCCGGACGTAGACGGCGAACGTCAGGCCCAGGATGACGATGATGAAGAGGCCACCGATAACTCCCGCAGCAATCAGGGGGGTTCTGGCAATCAGAATCAGAGACTGGGTTTTTAGGAAGGGTGAAAGGTCGAAGAGTGATTGGGTACATCAAGCAACATCACTTGGAAAGCTTATTAACTGCCTTAGGACTGGAATTTCTATCTCAGTCCACACAGGAAGGCAGGGGAAACACAGGGACACGGAGTAGGACTTCTCCTGGTTTCAATCAATATACCAACCCTGCTTCTTTCAAACCACCATGCACAGGTGAGGAGTTGTGTGGACAAGGAGACACAACATGCATTTGGATGGCAAAGGCAAACCTGCAATGGTAAAATGAGGATACAGGTATCTGCAGCTTTCCAGCAAGAGCTTTGACTATGCTTACTGTGGCCATGAGCACTGGAACAGGTTGCCCAGGGAGGTATTTGGGGCTCCACCTCTGGAGATTTTTAAGGTGAGGCTGGACAGGGCCCTGGGCAACCTGATCTGGTTGAGGATATCCCTGCTGGCTGCAGGGAGGGTTGGACTGGATGACCTTGGAGGTCCCTTCCAACCCAGACCATTCTATGATTCTATGACACTCTTTGTCTCCATTCCATTATCTCATGGGCTTGTGCATTTAAGGGAAAACTAAGGGAACATTCCCAAAGTACCAATTGTGGTGAAGGCACCATATTCCAAGAATTATGCCCCAGATACTGAAACTTGTCCCAGCCTGTGTGGACACATCCCCATCCTTTCCTGAGGGGAACAAAGGCCAAGGCATCAGCCAGGCAGCACAACCAACCTCACCTGCCTTCTAAGGGTAAACAACTGCATGCACCCATGGCATGGGATGCTCGGGCTGCTGCCAAGTGTGGGCATCATGCTAGCTCCACGTTGTCTGTAGGATAAAGCTGGGTGTTTATGAGAGTGCCCATTGGCCAAACCTGGCCTCAAGAAGCTTGTATTACCCCAACCTGTAAACAAGTTGCCCTCTCTCTCTTTGCCCTCTCTCTCTTTGCCTGAGCTGCCAAGCTCCCTGCCCAAGTGCCATAGCCTTTGCTATGAGGCTCACTGCTGGTGAGTCTCCTCACTCCCACCTGCAAGCAGACTAGCAGCCTCTGCACAACCAGGAGAAGCCAGCAGCTGGGCAGGCCTGTCGTGCCTCAGCCCCCAAGAGTGTCCAGAGGAGGGACCCTGGCTGAAAGCCTGAGAAGCCACAGCGTTGCACTGCCAGCCCCAGCGGTCGGAAGCAGAGCCCGCCGTGTCTGCAAGAGGACTGCAGCCCCGAGGGTAAGACTGCCCAGCTGATGGGAAGGGACTGGCCGAGCCCGGCAGTCCGAGCGCCTGCTGCAGCCTTAAGGAGCAGAGTGAGGAGCTGCACAACCCTGCGTGTCAGCCTCGGGAAGCAGGAGCAGCGCCTAGCCCCACGCCTGCGTGACCCGTGAGCCGCTGCGGGAGAGCAGAGGAGCCGCCACTGCTGCCGCTCCGTGCCCTGGGAACCCCAGGGAGACCCAGAGCACCTTCCCTGCCTGTGCTCCAAAGCCAGGACCGCTCGGAGAGGGTCATGCCCGCTCCTTCGAGCCAAGCAAAGGGGAAGCCGCTGCTCCGCGCAGCCGCGCCTCTTCCCTGGGGCCGTCCTCACCGGCCCTAAAGCCCATTGCCGCAGGGGCTGACCCTGCCTAGGGACCAGCACTACCGGCCCTGCCAGGCCAACCCCACAGGACCGCTCCCCGCCCTCCGGAATGAGCCGCCTGAGTCCTGCTAGGGCAGCCTGCCTAGCGGCTAGCCCACATTCTGTCCCCTCTCCGCTGCCGCGGGAGGGAGAAGGCTGCCTGCCAGCCGCTCTGCCGCAGCCTAGCAACTAACCTCGCTACAAACAAAGGACGCAGTGCACCTTCCACCTGCTTTCCACTCACTAACACTCGGTTCAAAGCACCCGCGCCTGGCAGCAGAACATTGCCAGTTCAAGCCGCTGACACACTGCATAGAGTTAAGCAGCCGCCAGCGTCCTGTCGAGTCGCCGCCTGGTGGACAAGCTGCGGAATTGCAGTCTCCCTTCCGTGGATAGAAATTAACTCTGTAAATATTCTAATTGGGTCCAAGTTGTAAATACTAAACCACTTATGGGATGTATTTCACAATCGTGCACTAGAATCTGCAGATAAAATAGTGATTCAACTGTTATTAATGATGTTAATAACTAATAAAATTAATATTCATATAATTAATATTTTCTATTTGTAAATTAATAACCTCTTCATCACACCAATATGAGACACCTTCCTAAGTGTGAGGGGAGTGAGAGGCAAATTCAACCATGGTATTTATAAATAAATCTGGAGGCTTCATACTCATGCACTTTTATCCATTCAAGGATATTTGTATTTGAATAACACAGCTCCTGAATAGAATCACACAGATATCACAGAGTCACAGAAACGTTCAGGTTGGAAAAGACCCTCAGGATCACCCAGTCCAACCCAGAACCCTACTCTACAAGGATCACCCCTAAACCACAGCCCCAAGCACCACATCCAAAACACCTTCAAACACATCCAGCCTTGGGGACTCCAGCACCTCCCTGGGCAGCACATTCCAAGCCCTGATCACTCTTGATGGGAAAAAATTCTTCCTCCTGTCCAGTCTGAACCTGCCCTGAGGCTGTTCCCTCTTGTTCTATGGCTAACAACCTGTGAGAAGAGACCAGCACCAAGCTCCCCACAACCTCCTTTCAGGGAGCTGTAGAGAGCCATCCCCAGCTCCTTCAGTTGCTCTTCATCAGACTTATTCTCCAGGCCCTTCACAGCTTCCTCCTCTGCACACACCCTGTTGGAACTCCTTGCTCAAACACTTTGGTCAGGGACTAAGGCTGCATCCATCTGGTCTTGCTGGGTCTCTTCAGTACAGCAAAATGCCAGACCAAAAGCTCTTCTGAACAATACCAAGCAAGGCTCTGTTCCTGCACAAAACCTGCTGTCCCTTCACTACTCCCAGAAGTCCTTTGGGCTTTCCAGTTCTTGAGCAGCATGAACTACAACTACTAATTTCTTTTTCCATGGTGATAAGATACAGCAGGTTGGCAGTAGAGTAGATCCTATACAAGCACAAAACAAAGACTGTCTCAGAGAGTCGCTTTAACTTGGGAGCCCACACTTGGAGGTCACCCACGCAGTCAGTGCAGAGAAGCAAAGAAAAAGTCAAAGTCAGAGGTGCTCTAACTGAATTTTCTCTCTCTCTCTCTGCTTTTAAAAGTGGGTAGCAGCCTCCAAAACAAAACCTTAAATTAGGCATTTTCACAGCACACAAGTAACCAACATAAACACACTGACAGCACTCCCCTCCAGCAACGGCTGGACAGCAGCTGAAAGGACGGGGACATGAAGACAGCATAACAAATACAGAGCAGGAGTGGTGTCAAAAGCACTGCCTGCTGCGTACAGGAGGCAGGTGAACTATTGTCAGGCTTGTGGAAGCATCACTGCTCTACTTTAACAGCCTTCCTCCTTACACCTGAATGATGATGAAAGGTCCATTCTGGCCTATTAAGAAAAATGCAGCACACAGCTAGTGAAAATGCTCAGAGTTTCCCACAGACCCAGCAAAGTGACCTATCCAGCTCTTTATTCCATACCCTGCCACAAAGCAGAGCAGTGGGAGGCAGTGCCATCTAACCTGGTTTGGTGTGTTAAGATGTGCCTACATTAGGACTGAGCACCATTTTGATGCTCATTAAGGCGTGCCTGCATTAGCACCAAGTACCATTTTGATGCTGATCTCCAAACTGTCCTAAGTATCCTTCATCACTGCAGTTTGGTGCAGAGGTCTCAAAATACAGGACCTGGATTAACTGCAGATGCAAACCCAGAAGGTACATGATGTGCTGCAACCTCTAACTGACATTAGAGCCCACAGGATCAGTACAGAGTTACCCCAACAGGCCTGGCCTAGACATTGGGACCGTTACCTATCTCATCCTCCAGATCCAACCCTGCTGTGTCATTCACTTCCCATCAATAGAGACAAAGCCTCAGACTCCCACATCCAGTTATGAAAGCACCACTGTAATGCTTGACCAACACATTAACACTGCACAACAGCAGATCATCTACAGTTCAGAGACTTTGAGATGGAGACCATAAAGCCTTCAAATAAAGGAATCTGAATGCTGGCTGGCTGGGAAATAGATTATGATGGTTGGGAAACAACTTCAGTGCGACCTAACTCCTCAGGCAGTGACACCCTTCTATCTAGTTTGGTCTTACCACACATCAGCCACTGTTTGTCCTGTCATCACAGTGCTCAGGTTCAAGCACCTGGCATATCCACCCCAAACAAACACTCCATTTCCATGGTTTTTTTCCATGATGCTGATGCAAGAAGCTCATTTAATAGGCAATTAAGAAAACCCCCTGGACATCTTTTGTGGAGCTACTCCTGACTGATGTTCTTGAACAGAGGGATTGCATTTGTAGTTATTACACCATGTGAACAATCATCTAATCTTGAACAAACACCACCAAAGCACAGCTTAACGAAACAAGCAGGAGATCTCTCAGCTTTAAAGTGCATATTAACAACTATCATAACAGCTGTCAAAATAAATAATTAGAGTTTTATGCTACTGTGTAAACCAAGAATAGTCCAAATGATATTTACACAATAGACCATAATAAGGAAATGGTTCCAAAGGAGACATAATGACTCCTGAAGAAATACAATGAAGCTACAAATTCCTTGCAGCCCTCTTATTGTTATAGGGTATCACAGTACCACAGTATATCAGAGGTTGGAAGGGACCTCCAGAGATCATCCAGTCCACCCCCCCCTTGCCAGAGCAGCATCACCCAGGGCAGTCTGCACAGGAATGCATCCAGCTGGGGCTGGAAATGCTCCACAGAAGGAGACTCCACAACCGCTCTGGGCAGCCTGCTCCAGGCCTCTGGCACCCTCAATGCAAAGAAGTTTCTTCTCATGTTGAGCTGAAACCTTCTCTCTTCAAGTTTGTCTCCACTGGTCTTTGGCTTATTGCTGTGCAGCACCCAAAAGAGCTTGGCCCCCTCCACTTGACCCCCAGCCCTCAGCTATTGATAGGCATTGATCAGATCCCCTCTCAGCCTTCTCTTCTCCAGACTCAACAGCCCCCAGGGCTCTCAGTCTCTCTTCACAGGGGAGATGCTCAAGTCCCCTAAGCATTCTCGTGGCTCTCCCTTGGACTCTCTGCAGCAGGTCTCTGTCTCTCTTGACCTGGGGAGCCCCAAACTGAACACAGTATTTCAGAGTACCGGGGTTCAGCATGAACCTTTATGCTCTACCTTTCACTGACAATCAAAGAAAGCCCTTGTCATTTTTAGCAGCGAATTGAAAACAAGGAGATCATTTGGAAAGACTTCAACCAGTGAGCACTTGGTGATTACTGCAAAATATGCTGGAGTCAGGAATCAGAACTGAGTTTTCAGGAGCTACAGTCTAAGCACACCATAAAGCCAGCTTGCAAAGGTAGCATAAGGGCAGCCACACACCATGCAGGAAAAATACATATTGCAATATTAAACAAACACATGAAAGACAGCAAAAGATCTGCTTTTCCCTCAAACAGTGATCAGTTGCCTTCACTCCCAAGTCCACTACCCCTGCATGAAAACGATGCCAAACAGAGCTGAGGGGATGTGACTGCAGCCTGTGCAGCTTCTCCTCACCCTGCTACTGAGCTAAGCCCCAGAGCCAACAACCACGCCCTGTATTTGCTGTACTGCCAAAGGACACCTCGCTGCCTCCGGTGCCTCCTGCCATGGGTGCACTTGGCTCTCATTTCCAACCACACACACATGATTTTCTAAGATCCAGTGTGTCCCCTTCCTCTTTTCACAGGATCACAGGATATCAGGGGTGGGAAGGGACCCAAATGAGATCATTGAGTCCAATCCCCCTGACAGAGCAGGACCATACAATCTAGCTCAGGTCACAGAGGAATGCATCCAGACAGGCCTTGAAAGTCTCCAGAGAAGGAGACTCCACAACCTCTCTGGGCAGTCTGCTCCAGTGCTCTGGGACCCTTACAGTAAAGAAGTTCCCCCTTGTGTTGAGGTGGAACCTCCTGTGCTGCAGCTTACATTCATTGATTCTTGTCCTATCACAGGAAGCAAGTGAGCAGAGCCTGACACCTCCCTCCTGACCCCCCCCTCGACCCCAGCCCTCAGATACTTATAAACATTTATTAAATCCCCTCTCAGTCTTCTCTTTCCCAGACTCAACAGCCCCAGGTCCCTCAGCCTCTCCTCACCAGGCAGTGCTCCAGTCCCTGAATCATCCTAGTAGATCTCCGCTGGACCCTCTCCAGCAGATCCCTGTCCCTCTTAAACTGGGGAGCCCAGAACTGAACACAGTACTCAAGATGAGGTCTCAGCAGGGCAGAGTAGAGGGGGAGGAGAACCTCCCTGGGTCTGCTGGACACACTCTTCTTCATACACCCCAGGATCCCATTGGCCTTCTTGGCCTCCAGGGCACATTGCTGTCCCCTGCAGAACTTCTTGTCCACCAGCACTCCCAGGTCCATCTCCACAGGGCTGCTCTCCAGCAGATCCCCTCCCAGACTGTACTGGTGCAGTTTCTTCTTCCTCCCCAGGTGCAGGCTCTCCACTTGTCCTGTTGAACCTCATTTGGTTCCTCTGTGTCCAGCTCTCAGTGTGTCCAGGTCTCGTTGGATGGCTGCAGAGCCTCTAGCTGTATCAGCCAAGCCTCCCAGGTTGGTGTCATCAGGAAACCTGCTGAGCAGACACTCAGTTCCTTCATCAATGTCATTGATGAAGATGTTGAACAGGGCTGCTGCTTTTTAGGCTGAGCTTGCCTTTCTATCTGTTCTGCTATCTCCTTCACATCTCCTCTATCATTCCTTGCTTTCACCTCTGCAGTTTCTTCCATTGAATACCTTGGTAACCGTCATTAACACGCTGGTTCCTGATCATTGGTCAGGTTGTTTAACATGGATCACTGCAAGGTGCTGCTGCTCAGAGGTGTTGCTGGAGACAATAAAACTCCTTTCTCCCATTTTATTTTTTGGGTTTGTGGGGTTTTTTTAATCCTTTTTTCTTTCATATGCACCCAAAAGTTCAGCTTCACATACAGCTGGACATACAAATCTCCTTATCTTTAGTGGCATTAAGGGCTTAATCCACTTACATTTTTGTTACATTACTGTCCCACAGCCACCTCTGTCAATGCAGTTCACTCCATTTACCCACATCAGAGCACTGCCCACTGGAAGTTACCAGAAGCAGTGTTGATGCAGAGACAAAAATTTCACTACCAATACCTCAGCATTTTGTAAAAGTCCACTTGAAAGGTATGGAGGCTCCATGTCTCTGCTGGGTCTCAGAAAGTGAGACCTTTGCTAAAGTGAAGCAAAGAGAGGCAATTCCCTACCACTCCTCTGTAGACAGCATAAATAACAGACAGCCAAAACATGTGTCCTAGGTCACATTTCTTTCAGCTTCACTATGAACTCACCATCACCAAACTCCTGATAGAGGCACTCAACCACACAATCACAGAATCAGGTTGGAAGAGACCCCCCAGATCAAGTCCAACTGTTCACCCAACCCTAACTAATCAACCAGACCATGGCACTAAGTGCCTCGTTCAGTCTCCTCTTAAACACCTCCAGGGACATCGACTCCACCACCTCCCTGGGCAGCACATCCCAATGGCCAATCTCTCTTTGTGTGTAGAGCTTCTTTCTAACATCAAACCTAAACTTACCCCTGCCCAGCCTGAGACTGTGTCTTCTCGTTCTGGTGCTGGTTGCCTGGGCGATGAGCCCAACCCCCACCTGACTGCAACCTCCATTCAGGTAGTTGTAGACAGCAATAACGTTTCCCCTGAGACTCCTCCTGCTACACTTTATGCACTGAAACTACCCAAGAAGATGAAAACAATCTTTGCTAGGCATTTCTGGGCTTATCTGCTCATCACAATAGACTTAGCAGTTCAAGGAGCATGGCCCTGAATTGCAATTCAACCCCATGTAACTAATTTGCTATTCCCCACTCCTCCTCAGCTGACAGAGAATACCCAGTTCAAGACTGGGGAGAGGCAGCAGAAGGGGGGGAGGGGGAGGGGGAGGAATCCCGTGTGAAAAAGCCTGCCTTGGAAAGTGGAAACTGTGTAGCAGTGGCTAAATGTTGAAAGCAAGGCTCTAGCCTTCTCTTAGGAGAAATGAATAATAGATTCATATTAAAAATGTGTGTTTTCAGACTTAAAGCCTGTGAAAGCCACTCTCACACACCAAAACCGAGAGCAAAAAGGGTTTAAAGTTAGTCATCCAGGGTAGGCAAGGTTGCTCAACAAGACGGCCTCGCATCAGTCCATCCACTCCCTGACATCTGCCATTCCCATGGTGCCTTGAGACCAGCTATTAAAGCCTAATTCCTGATAATAGAAGAATAGAATAGAATAGAATAGAATAGAATAGAATAGAATAGAATAGAATAGAATAGACCAGGTTGGAAGAGACCTTCAAGATCATCGTGCCCAACCTATCAACCAATCCAACCCACCTAATCAACTAGATCATGGCACCAAGCACCCCATCAAGTCCCCTCCTGAACACCTCCAATGATGGTGACTCCACCACCTCCCCAGGCAGCCCATTCCAATGGGCAATCACTCTCTCTGTGTAGAACTTCTTCCTAACCTCCAGCCTAAACCTCCCCTGGCGTAGCCTGAGACTGTGTCTGATTTCGAGGAGTATGTGATCTCATACTCATTACAGCCTCAAAGACCTGCCCAGTAGTCACTCCTTGTAGGCTTTTGCTGTCAAGGCATCATTTTGTTCCTGGAGGACAATTCACATGCTTCATACTCCTCAGCTGGTCCAAAGGGGACTTCAGCCAAGTCTGAAGCTTCTAGAGATCTACTAGAATCTGCTAATCCTGGAATGATAATCTTAGTACTTAATACATAACAAGATAACCAACCATACTGGGAAGCAAATTTGTTTGTGCTTTAATATCTTCTCCCTGTTGTGTAGCACTGCCCAGCAGAGCTCTACAACCACAACTTCCAGAGTGCCTGGCGTTCACAAAGTGGGGATCCCTTGGGCTGGGAAAAACTCATCACATGTTAATAGATTAATTAAGAGGCAAAGAAGTTAAGATATGCTCAGCTTTGCATTTTTCCTTTCAAAGAACAAGATTCCCTTCCCCAGGTCTCCACCTCCTCAGAGAGTGCTTGAAAAGTGACAGATGTCACTGTTCATGTTCAGCCTGGGGGCCCTTATCACCTGCAAACATGAATCTTAGAATCACAGAACTGTTAGGGTTGGAAGGGACCTCAAGGATCACACAGTTCCAACCCCCCTGCCATGGCCAGGGACACCTCACACTAGAGCAGCTTGCTCACAGCCACATCCAGCGTGGCCTGAAAATCCTCCAGGCATGAGGCTTCCACCACCTCCCTGGGCAACCTCTTCCAGTGTCTCACCACCCTCATGGGGAAGAACTTCTTCCTAACATCCAATCTCAATCTACCCATTTCTAGGTTTTTTGTTTCCCATTCCCCCCAGTCCTATCACTCCCTGACACCCTAAAAAGTCCCTCCCCAGCTTTCCTGTAGCCCCCTTCAGATGCTGGAAGGCCACAATTAAGTCTGCTCAAAGCCTTCTCTTCTCCAGACTGAACAACCCCAACTCTCTCAGTCCGTCTCCAGAGCAGCTCCAGCCCTCTGCTCATCCTCGTGGCCCTTCTCTGGACACCTTCTAGCACCTCCAGAGCCTTCCTGGAATAGAGGCTCCAGAATTGGAATCTTGACTCACAGCTGGTCTCAATGAGTACCAATTTCACATTGAATCCGGGTGTGGGCCAACAGCATGCTCTGCACTGTCAAGCCACATGTAAACTCTGGAGGCTGCTCTAGCCAAAACCTGTCAACATCCAAAATGCCCACAGCGTTGCACCCTGTTGTTTAGATCCACTCAACAGTTAAACATCAAACAGTTTTCACTCTGGACAAGGCTAACGCTACCAAACTGCTGTCTATAGCTGTTACAGTTTTAGGCTGATGCCTTGGAAAATTCCAGAGACTTTGGGTAGAAAAAAAGGCAAATAAAAGTTAGCTACTGGATGCAGAATAGTAACCTACAGATATCTACATCATTCCATTTGCTTGCAGACTGGGATCTGTGGTGAAGACACACTTTTGCCCAGATATTAGATCTTGTCCCAGCATGTGGACAAGTTTCCCCTCCTTCAGGAGGAAGACAAAAGCCAAGGCATTAGCCAGGCCAGCAGGCACTCAGCACATGCAGTGCTTGTGCAAACACCAAGTATGGCATAATTCTAGCTTCACCCTTTCTATAGGCTGAAGCCAGTTGTCTGTGAGAGTGCCCATTGGCCAAAACCCAGCCTCCAGGAATCTATAAGTATTACCCCAGTTGGTAAACAAGTTGCCCCTGCTTTCACTTTGTCTCTCTACTTGCTCGAGAGAGCAGCTCTCGAGCCACAGCCTCTGCCATTGAGCTCGTTGTTGTTAGCTTCTCTCCTCCATGCACGCATGCTGAAGCCTCTGCAGTGAGCAGCACTCTGATCGTGAGGAGCACCCCAGAGGGAGGACCTTCGCTGAGCCCGAGCAGCCAGCGTCGCCACAGCCAGTCGCACCGACCGGGAGAGCCCAGCGTGCCCCCGGAGGGCTGGACCAGCCCCGAGGGTAAGACCTGCCCAGCTGTCGGGGAGAAGGGACTTGATCGAGACCGAGTCCGCATATGCCTAGCCCCGCCGTAGCGGGAGAGGAGCCGCCACGTGTGCCGCTCCGAGCCCTGTAACCGCAGGGAAGACTAAAGCACTGTTTGTGCCTATACTGCACCGAACCCAGGACCATCCCGAGCGTCCTGCTGTTCCTTTAAGCCCAGTAACCAGCAACCGTCGCCCCGCCCTGCCGTGCGAGCTGACTCCCAATAGGACTGATCCCTATTGTCTGGAGGGAACCAAGTCCTGAAGGGAACCTGCTTCCGAGCTAAGCCCAGGTCCTATTATTCCCTCTCCACTGCTGCGGAGAGAGGAACAGTAACCCAGCACTGCCGTCCAACTCGATTAGGAACCAGTCCAGCGGCAGTAGTTTGCCGGAACTCCACCTTGCTACAACCAACAGCTACAGAGTGTCTTCCAGGTGCTGTCCATCCACTAGCACTCAGTTCAAAGTATCCGCGTCTAGCAGAGTCATCGCTGACGTATAGAAGGATTATAATATTGCTATAGATAGCCAGAAGCTACCCGCGTCCTGCCGAGTCGCCATCTAGTGGCCAAGCGGCGGAACTGCACCCTTCGTCATAGAAATTGAAATAGTCTGTAGGTAGTTTAATTAAGTTCTAATCATAACACTAAGCCACTTATGGAATGTATTCCACGAAGGTGCACTAGAACATGTATATAAGTTGTTGATTCATCGGTTATTAATACTTTGATAATTAATAAAAATATTTTCATAATTCATATTTCATATTAATAAATTTAATAACCTCTTCACAACAGGATCAAAGTGAGCTGCATAAACTATTCTCGCTGTTTTCACTTCTTGCTCTCTACAGCTTGCAGAGCTTGCTCCCTTACCTCTCTTTCCTGACCTTCTGCTGGCTGAGCTGACTTTGCGTTGTGTGTCTGAAGGTACAGGGGAAGGGAAAAGAGAGGAGGTTGTGAGCAGCCTGCCCTGGACTGCCCAGAGGGGTCTGGGAACAATTCAAGGGCATCCTTCTGTTGTTCCTAAATTGCACATGGATGCAAATATATTTTGTACACATTCATTGCATTTTATACTTCCAGAGTTTGCTTGCATTGTAAATGTGGCTTCATTCTGCTTTCAATCCAGCTGAGCTAGTCTGGTGATTTACTTGGGGGGGGTAATGCTCCAAATTTGTTGGGGGGGCAGGTGGGGTAGTCTTAAACCACCACAACAGTCAAGACTGCTTTTTCCTTACCAATAGAGTAGAATAGAATAGAATAGAATAGAATAGAATAGAAAAGAATAGAATAGAATAGAATAGACCAGGTTGGAAGAGACCTTCAGGATCATCACATCCAACTCATCATCCAACACCACCTAATCAACTAAACCATGTAACCAAGCACCCTATCAAATCTCCTCCTAAACACCTCCAATGATGGTGACTCCACCACCTCCCTGATTCCTAGATTGGAGCCTTCCTCAGGCAACCATTTGAGGACATTTCCAGATCACTCTAATCAGTTTACCTGTATGCACAAATGTTTTTTTCACTGGCTTTGCCAAGTGAGACCAAGAGGCAGAATGGAGGCTTGCAGATGTGCTGCTGGTGGCAGCCATGCTGTTAGGCCATATCAAAATGTTTCACATCTGGTGACAGCATCTACTGAAGGTTTGCACAGATTTTGGTTATCTGAGTGTTTCCTGATAAACCAAACAGCAACAAGGCACAAATAGAACTGTTATGTGCATCCCCTCAGTTTTAACTGTGTCCTGCTCATGCCTCTCTTAAAAAGTAGGATTCCACATTGCACTCAGTAAAATAAGAGGCAGGATTCATAGTTTCATAGTTTCAGTTAGGGTTGGAAGGGACCACAAGGATCATCTAGTTCCAACCCCCCTGCCATGGGCAGGGACACTCTACCCTAGATCAGGCTGGCCAGAGATTCCACATTGCACTCAGTAAAATAAATGAAGACAAAGAAGGAAAAAAAAGGAGAGTTTTGGAAAGGAAAAGAATCTAGAATTCTAGACTTTAATCTTCATTATCATTAAGCAGACAGAATGTGCAGTGGATTTCCTTAAAACTACTTTTAAATCCTAATGGCATCATTTAGGAGACCACCCACACTTCTGTTATGTTTTCACCACAAATTACTAAGAACTCTCTAATTTAACTCCCTCTTAACACATTTGACTGGGAATGAATGCTGAAATCTCTCGATTACAGGATCACTGTGGAGGCTTTTCATGGGCCTCTGTCCCTGGAAAACTGAAAAGCCCACCTGGCATTCTTGCACCCCTGGTATTTTTAGGCTGAGATGTTGTTAGGGACTTGCACAGTGGATTTCTCTGCTGGCTTGTGCTCTAAGTAAACAGATTAACAGTCCTTGTAAAATCTGACAAGTCAGGTCCCATACGATGGAGATTGATTAATCTGTGACAGAAAGCCAGTTAAATCCGCTAGATAGGACTCCCAAGGGAAGACAGTTCATGTTAAAGAAAAATCACAGGATCATAGGATTTTAGGGGGGGGAAGGGACCTCTGGAGATCTTCCAGTACCAACCCCCCTGCTAGAGCAGGACCAGAGAATCCAGCACAGGTCACACAGGAACACATCCAGACAGGGATGGAAAGGCTCCAGAGAAGGAGACTCCACAACCTCTCTGGGCAGCCTGCTCCAGGGCTCTGTGATCCTTACAGTAATGAAGTTCTTTCTCTTTTGATGTGGAACTTCCTGTGCTGTAGTTTCCATCCATTGCCCCTTGGCCTATCCCAGAGCACAAGTAAGCAGAGGCTGTTCCTGTCCCTTCCTTCCTGACATGCAGCCCTCAGATATTAATAGACATTGATCAGATCCCCTCTCAGCCCTCTCATCTCCAGACTAAATAGCTCCAGGGCTCTCAGCCTCTCTTCACCAGGCAGTGCTGCAGACCCTTCAGCATCCTTGCAGCCTTCCTCTCTCCAGCAGATCCCTGTCCCTCTTTAACTGCAGAGACCAGAACTAGATGCAATATTCCAGGTGTGGTCTTGCTAGGGCAGAGTAGAGGGGGAGGAAAACAATACAATACAATACAATACAATACAATACACCAGGTTGGAAAAGACCTTCAAGATCATCACGTCCAACCCATCAACCAATCCAACCCACCCAAACAACTAAACCATGGCACCAAGCACCCCATCAAGTCTCCTCCTGAACACCTCCAATGATGGTGACTCCACCATCTCCCTGGGCAGCACATTCCAATGGGCAATCACTCTCTCTGTGTAGAACTTCTTCCTAACCTCCAGCCTACACCTCCCCTGGCACAGCCTGAGACTGTGTCCTCTTGTTCTGGTGCTGGCTGCCTGGGAGAAGAGACCAACCTCTGCCTGGCTACAACCTCCCTTCAGGGAGTTGTAGAGAGCAATAAGGTCTCCCCTGAGCCTCCTCTTCTCCAGGCTAAGCAACCCCAGCTCCCTCAGCCTCTCCTCACAGGGCTGTGTTCCAAACCCCTCACCAACTTTGTTGCCCTTCTCTGGACACCTTCCAGCAAGTCAACCTCCTTCCTAAACTGAGGGGCCCAGAGCTGGACACAGGACTCAAGGTGTGGTTTAACCAGTGCAGTGCACAGGGGCAGAATGACCTCCCTGCTCCTGCTGGCCACACTCTTCCTGATGCAGGCCAGGATGCCATTGGCCCTCCTGGCTGCCTGGGCACACTGCAGGCTCATGTTCAGCCTACCATCAACCCTGGATCTGTTTGACATACTCTGCTGAATGCACCCCAGGATCCCATTGGCCTTCTTGGCCACCAGGGCACATTGCTGTCCCCTGCAGAACTTCTTGTCCACGAGCACTCCCAGGTCGTCCTCCCCAGGGCTGCTCTCCAGCAGATCCCCTCCCAGCCTGTACTGCTGCAGTTTATTCTTCCTCCCCAGGTGCAGGACTCTGCACTTATCCTTGTTGAACCTCTTTAGTTTCCTCTCTGCCCAGCTCTCAGTCTGTCCAAGTCTCACTGGATGGCCTCATAGCCTTGAGGTGTCTCAGCCAAGCCTCCCAGTTTGGTGTCACAGATTGATTTGTCTGTGACAGGAAGCCAATTAAATCCACCAGATTGGGCTCCCAGGTGAAGCCAGTTCATCATGTTAAGGAAAAATCCTCTTTATGAGCTTGCCATATTTCCTGCTTTTCTTGGGAAGAGGAACATTTTGCTTTCAATAAAGGAAACTAGAGCTGTGATGATCATTGATGATGATGGCCTGCTCTGCAAACAACCCCTTCCACACCAGCTCCAAGCCTCTCTCCGCATAAAGCATTCCCGTTAGAAGCAATAAGCTTATCCTGCTTCTCTGCAACCAGTTGCAGTCAGCTGGGCTCCAAGATTATGCCTGTACATAACATTATTTAGTAGGAAAACTTGCTTTTCTCAAAGAGAAACATAGAGCACATTTTCCTGTACGACATCATATGCTGAGAGGCAACTTTGCCTGATGGCCCTGCTTTGTATTCATTAAACTGTCAAACCCACAAGTGCCACAGAGCAGCACAGGCTGAGGCAGAGAGCTTTCCATCACTTGAGGAGTTGGGAGCACGACAAGGTAATGCCCACATTAAATCAGCAGGTAGCTAAAACACTCTGTGGGAGCTGGGTTACACAGACAATACAAATCCTAGCATAAAATTGGCCATTGGACCCAAGCAGGAACATTCCTTCACTCTGCAGTAGCAGTCCCAGGCAGATCTTTATAACAGTTTTCTTCATTGCTACAGTTTGGGTTCTATCACACCTTCTAGCAGGCATGAGTAGGCCAATTACCTTCACCCTCCACCCTGCACTATTTCTCAAGCAGAAGGTTGAACTCGAGCCCAAATGGCTCAGAAATTATTTCAGCCTGCCCTCAGCTTTGCTCCAGCAGTGACTGTACAGATGAGCGAGTCCTGCAGTCAGTAGTGATAGGAATTCATTAGCACTTGGGGGGCAGCTGGAGTCAGGCTAAGGCAGGCCATTTCTTCTTCCCAGCTAACCAACAGTTATGTAGATAGATGCATGTTCCACAGTCTGGAAACACAGTCAGACCTGTGGGGACACGTTCTCATGATCAATTGGCTGTTCCCTGCTCTGTTCTCTACAATTTAGGGTACTCAGTATTAGGTACAGGACACGGAGAGAAATAGACTAGACTAGACTAGACTAGAATAGAATAGAAGTAGAATAGAATAGAATAGAATAGAGTAGAATAGAATAGAATAGAGTAGAATAGGAGTAGAATAATAGAATAGAATAGAATAGAATAGAATAGAATAGAATAGAATAGAATAGAATAGAATAGAATAGAATAGAATAGAATAGAATAGGAGTAGAGTAGAGTAGAGTAGAATAGGAGTAGAATAGAATAGACCGAATTGGAAGAGACCTTCAAGATCATCGCACCCAACCTATCAACCAATCCAACCCACCTAATCAACTAACCCATGGCACCAAGCACCCCATCAAGTCTCCTCCTGAACACCTCCAATGAAGGTGACTCCACCACCTCCCCAGGCAGCCCTTTCCAATGGGCAATCACTCTCTCTGTGCAGAACTTCTTCCTAACCTCCAGCCTGAATTCACTCCGGTTGGGTGATAGATCAAATTGTAAAGAATAGAGGACAGGAAGGAAGGTTTGGGAGTAATTAATAGAATCACAGAATCACAGAACATTAGAGATTGGAAGGGACCTCCAGAGATGGAGTCCAGCCCCCCTGTCAAATCAGGAACCAAGAGGAGGAAAGCCCTTTGAACACTGTGCCCTTCCTGATGCTGTTCTTTTCATTTTACTTTACTTTCCAAGCTCCCCTGGGGCTAAGTGCTCATCATTCACTGAGGTTCCTGTGAAGCGCTGGCTGCAAATGAGCTCTTCAGCATAGCCATAGATTCACAGAATGGGTTGGGTTGGAAGGGACCTTGAAGATCACCTAGTTCCAAGCCCCCCAGGGTAGCTATGAAATATCTACACTCACAGACGATTAACCAAACCCTTGCCTGCAGCACTGCAGAGGTAGTTTTATACCTTTCAGTAGCTCTGCCATGAGGAAGTTTCCTCCATGCCACACAATTCGTCATCTTTCCTATGAGAATCTCTCTTTTTACACCTGTCCCTCATCACTCTTTGGTGGAACACCAGTCTTCCCTCAGAGTAAGCATTCAGAAGACCTAAGCAGCACAGAGAGATTTGTTTGTCTAAGTGGTTGTGAACACTGGACTCTGTCCTGTGCCAGCTCTGAACTGTAATGAGGCAGCAATCATTTGCTTCCCAAGCTCCAGGAGGATTTCACAGTATGGAGCCTACAAGGACTGCATTTGGGGACAAATTCAGAGATAGAACAGAACAGAACAGAACAGAATAGAATAGAATAGAATAGAATAGAATAGAATAGACCAGGTTGGAAGAGACCTTCAAGATCATCACGTCCAACCTATCATCCAACACCACCTAATCAACTAAACCATGGCACCAAGCACCCCATCAAGTCTCCTCCTGAACACCTCCAATGATGGCGACTCCACCACCTCCCCAGGCAGCCCATCCCAATGGGCAATCACTCTCTCTGTGTAGAACTTCTTCCTAACCTCCAGCCTCAACCTCCACTGGCACAGCTTGAGACTGTGTCCTCTTGTTCTGGTGCTGACTGCCTGGGAGAAGAGACCAACATCCACCTGTCCACAACCTCCTTTCAGGGAGTTGTAGAGAGCAATGAGGTCACCCCTGAATCTCCTCTTGTCCAGGCTAAGCAACCCCAGCTCCCTCAGTCTCTCCTCACAGGGCTGTGTTCCAAACCCCTCACCAACTTCGTTGCCCTTCTCTGGACACCTTCCAGCAAGTCAACCTCCTTCCTAAACTGAGGGGCCCAGAGCTGGACACAGGACTCAAGGTGTGGCCTAACCAGTGCAGTGTACAGGGGCAGAATGACCTCCCTGCTCCTGCTGGCCACACTCTTCCTGATGCAGGCCAGGATGCCATTGGCCCTCTTGGCAGCCTGGGCACACTGCAGGCTCATGTTCAGCCTACCATCAACCAGTACCCCCAGGTCCCTCTCTGCCTGGCTGCTCTCCAGATGCTGCCCCAGTATCCCTCCTTCTGAAGTCTTTATGAGTTTACATTTCCCCTTTGTCAGAAGAGATTTTTGTACATTAAACAAAGCCCTCACTTTTGCCAGGTCATTTCTGCTCCAGCTCAGCATCCACCCTTCTATGATCCATCTCACCTAGGTGAGCAAGCCTCTTCACATGAGCCAGCTCTCAGACTGGACATAGGCAGAGAGGGAAAACCAAAGCAATCATCAAAACAAAATGTGAGGTGATAAGCTGATGAGAACAGAACTGCCACACTATGTTCCCAATCTTCATGTGTCTCTTATCCAGCTCACAGAACCACAGAATCTTAGGGGTTGGAAGGGACCTCCAGAGATCATCCAGTCCAAACCCTTGCCAGAGCAGGATCACCTAGGGTAGGCTGCACAGAAATGCATCCAGGCAGGTTTTGAAAGTCCCCAAAGGAGGAGACCCTGCAACCTTTCTGGGCAGCCTGCTCCAGGGCTCTGCCACCCTCACTGTAGAGAAATATCTCCTCCTGTTAAGGTAGAACCATTGTTGTTTGTCCTATTACTGTGCACCACCAAAAGAGATTGGCCCCCTCCACTTGACACCCAGTCCTCAGCTATTGATAGACATTGATCAGATCCCCTCTCAGCCCCAGGACTCTCAGTCTCTTTTCACAGGGGAGATGCTCAAGTCCCCTAATCATCCTCGTGGCTCTCCCTTGGGCTCTCTCCAGGAGGTCTCTGTCTCTCTGAATCTGGAAAGCTCAAAACTGGACTCAGGATTGCAGGTGTGGTCCCAGCAGGGTAGAGTAGAGGGGGAGAAGAACCTCCCTAGCCCTGCTGGCCACACTTTTCATGCTGCACCCCAGGATCCCCTTGGCTCTCTTGGCCATAAGGGCACATTGCTGTCCCATGCAGAACTTGCTCTGCACCAGCACTCCAAAACTCATTTGTTTTGTGATAAATGTAGAGGTTCCACGGGTTTCAGGTGAGGGTTTTTTACCAAGTGGTGGCATTAAAGTATCCTTTGGACCTACATTTAAGTTAGAGCACACAGAGGATTTGTAGAAGACTGTGTTTGGAAAGATGCAGCTTGCTCTCTCAGTCATGCATTCCATGACACAGATATGCACACACCATGAAGAAGTTTTCCTCCAAAGGCTAAATCACAAAGAACACTGTAACACAGCAGTGCTTCCTTCTGCACCCTTACAAAACCAGTGTGGAATTATAGCCCTCCAGACATTTATCAGGATGCTACCAATGGCCATGATGCTGCCAACTTCAACATACAGTCTGGCAATTCCTCATTTGAGTTAAATATGCAGAATTTATCTTTGTGGAGCACAGCAGGAATGAATGCAGCCAGCACCCATAAATAGCAGGAAAATCCAATGGAAGATAAAGAGCAGGGCACATGGAATTTATTCCTCAGTCTGCCTGCTGCTGCTTGTAGATTGATCACTGCTATTGCACAGGGATCGCTTTCTGTCTGAACACTCTACACAAACTGTATTGATCAGCCGAAGATCCCATTTGACTATGGGGAAAAGCTCACACAAAATTAGGAACCTGCTTCTGAGGCAAGGCTTACAGCAGACCTACTCCTACAGCATAATAGACCCCAAAACTCTTCAAAGTAGTCACAGGATCAGAGGACGTCAGGGGTTGGAAGGGACCTCCAGAGATCATTAACTCCAAGCCCCTTCACAGCAGGACTGTAGAATCCAGCACAGGTCACACAGGAACACATCCAGACAGGGATGGAAAGGCTCCAGAGAAGGAGAGTCCACAACCTCTCTGGGCAGCCTCTTCCAGTGCTCTGTCACCCTCACAGTGAAGAAGTTCTTCCTCATGTTGAGGTGGAACCTCCTGTGCTGTAGTTCCCATTCATTGCCCCTTGTCATATCACAGGGTGCAGCTGAGCAGAGCCTGTCCCTACCTTCCTGAACCCCAGCCCTCAGATATTTACTGACATTGATTAAATCCCCTCTCAGTCTTCTCCTCTGCAGACTGGGGAGCCCAGAAGTGGATGCAAGATTCCAGGTTAGGTCTCAGCAGGGCAGAGTAGAGGGGGAGGAGAACCTCCCTGGATCTGCTGGACACACTCCTCTGAATGCACCCCAGGATCCCATTGGCCTTCTTGGCCACCAGGGCAAATTGCAATCCACGCAGAACCTGTCCACTGGGACTCCCAACTTGAAAACCTGAAAGCCCTAAACATTCTCCTTCATTCCTCACCTCTTTGGGTATCCACAGCCCCCCAAAGGAATCTATTTGACTTCACTGACTGCAAAGCAAGCCAAGGGAGATGCGTCTGTGTCTCTGTCCCTGCTGGCCACTGTGTTCCTACCTAAGCCAGGACACTCTGCACATGCCCATGCTAGACAGGCAACAGCAGGGACTGCAATGCCCTGTAAGACTGTACCAGCAATACTGATACCAAGCCTAAGGTTCTAACTGAACCTTAACAGCATTAAGTGGAGCAAGCAGTACCAAATCACTAGAAACTATGAACAGTCCTTTCATTGGCCTCTGCTCTTTCACTCTCATCTCTTCTTTTCACTCATATTTTTAACTGGACAGGAGGAAGAATTTTTTCCCATCCAGAGTGGTCAGGGCTTGGAATGTGCTGCCCAGGGAGGTGGTGGAGTCCCCAAGGCTGGATGTGTTTCAGGGTGGTTTGGCTGTGGTGCTTGGGGCTGTGGTTTAGGGGTGATCCTTGCAGAGTAGGGTTCTGGGTTGGACTTGGTGATGCTGAGGCTCTTTTCCAAGGTGACTGTTTCTGTGATGCTGTGTGTTACCTTATACTCAGCTAAGCAGTATTTGGGCTACTGAATTTCAGTGAGATACCAAGTATCATTAGGTTACTACAAGCAGAGAGCTGTGATTTAAAATGGAATGGTGACTCAAACGAGAACCTGTAATGAAAACCCAAGGGAGTGTTCTAAGAGGCAGGTAACGCCTTGGTGTGCTGCTTTGATGGCTTCTATTTCCAGTGTCACAGGCAGGGGACTGGTAGTCAGTCAGACAAATTATTTTAGGAAACAGTTCACACTTCCTCCTTAAAAGGTTGATTACATTTCAGACACTTTTTTCCTGCAGGTACTATAAGGAAAACTTCATACAATTTACAACCCAGGCTTGATTACATCCAGCCCAGACCACATGTGGTAGGTTTAGGAATTACACACACCAGGAATTTGGAGAACTACCCCAAAACACATCACCAGACTAGCTCAGAAGGGTTTGGAAGCAAACAGAGCTCCATTTACTAAAATCCTTAGAATACAGAATATAGAATTAAACAGGTTGGGAAAGACCTGCACGATCATCAAGCCCAACCTATCATCTAACACCATCTAATCAGCTGAACCATGGCACTAAGTGCCAAATCCAGTCTCTTTTTAAACACTTCCACCACCTCCCTGGGCAGACCATCCCAATGGCCAATCTCTCTTCCTGTGAAGAATTTCTTCCTAACATCCAGCCCACACCTCCCCTGGTGCAGCTTGAAACTGTGTCCTCTTGTTCTGGTGCTGGCTGCCTGGGGAGAGAGACCAACCTCTGCCTGGCTACAACCTCCCTTCAGGGAGTTGTAGAGAGCAATGAGGTCTCCCCTGAGACCTCCTCCTCTCCAGGCTAAGCAACCCAGCTCCCTCAGCCTCTCCTCACAGGGCTGTGTTCCAAACCCCTCACCAGCTTTGTTGCCCTTCTCTGGACACCTTCCAGCAAGACAACCTCCTTCCTAAACTGAGGGGCCCAGAACTGGACACAGGACTCCAGGTGTGGCCTAACCAGTGCAGTGGACAGGGGCAGAATGACCTCCCTGCTCCTGCTGGCCACACTCTTCCTGATGCAGGCCAGGATGCCATTGGCCCTCTTAGCTGCCTGGGCACACTGCAGGCTCATGTTCAGCCTACCATCCACCAGCACCCCCAGGTCCCTCTCTGCCTGGCTGCTCTCCAGCCACTCTGACCCCAGCCTGTAGCACTGCCTGGGGTTGCTGTGGCCAATGTGCAGCACCTGGCACTTGGATGTGTTCAATCTCCTGCCCTTGGCCTCTGCCCATCTGCCCAGCCTGTCGAGGTCCCTCTGCAAAGCCTCTCTGCCCTCCAGCAGATCAACTCCTGCCCCCAGCTTGGTGTCATCTGCAAATTTACTGCTGATGGACTCCATCCCCTCATCCAGATCATCAATAAAGATGTTGAAGATCATGGGGCCCAGCACTGATCCTTGGGGCACACCACTGGTGCCTGGCTGCCAGCTGGCTGTGGCACCATTCACCACCACTCTCTGGGCTCAGCCTCCAGCCAGTTCCTAACCCAGCTCAGAGTGCTGCTGTCCCAGCCAGGGGCTGACAGCTTGGCCAGGAGTTTGCTGTGGGGGATGGTGTCAAAGGCCTTGCTGAAGTCCAGGCAGAACACATCCACAGCCTCCCCACATCCACCAGGCAGTCACCTGAGCATAGAAGGAGATCAGGTTGGTCAGGCAGGACCTGCCCTTCCTAAATCTATGCTTTTGCCCTAAGCCTGCATACAGAAGTGTGAGCCTTTTTGCACAGAGCACTGCCATCCCGACAGAAAGCTTCACTTTCAGTGGTCACTCACTGATAAAAATCTCTAGACACCAGGCATTCCACAACTACATGGTACCAAAGACACATCCCCACCAAAGCACCTCCCAGGAAGAAGGAAAGGAGGGAGGGACAGCAAGATGACTTTAGAGATGTCAGGAAGGAATAAACCTGTTTCAAAGCCAAACACAGTCCCCACCTACAGCAGATTGCATGGCATGACATACTGACTTTGTCCAAAGAGATCTAATTAAGCAGACCTGACTGTACACATGCCTACAACACCAGCACAGCAACACAGGATCAATAAGGTTGGAAAACACCTTTAAGATCATTAAGTCCAACTATAACCCACATAGCATGACCCCTAAAGTATATTCTGAAGCACCACATCCAGAGTTTCTTGAACACCTGCAAGCATGGCAACTCCACCACCTCCCTGGGCAGCCTGTCCCAATGCCTGACCACTCTTTTGAGCAAAGAAGTTTTTCCTAATGTCCAACCTAAACCTCCCCTGGTGCAGCTCAGGCCAATTTCCTCTCATCCTAGCCCTGGTTTCTTGGAAGAAGAGACCAACACCAGCCTCACGCCAACTTCCCTTCTGGCAGAGAGACTCCCTTCAGCTTTCTCTGCTCCACACTAACCCTCAGCCACTCCTTATAGGACATGCCCTCCAAACCCCCCCACCAGCCTTGGTGCTCTCCTCTCAGCCTGTAGGACCACCCAGGTGTTCACAAAACCTCACTGTAGACCTTATATTCATAGAATCACAGAACTGTCAGGGTTGGAAGGGACCTCAAGGATCAGCCAGTTCCAACCCCCTGCCATGGCCAGGGACACCTCACACCAGAGCAGGTTGCTCACAGCCACATCCAGCCTGGCTGCAAAAGCCTCCAGGGATGAGGCTTCCACCACCTCCCTGGCAACCTCTTCCAGTATCTCACCACCCTCATGGGGAAGAACTTCTTCCTAACATCCAATCTCAATCTACCCATTTCTACTTTTGCTCCATCCCCTGCAGTCCTGTCACTCCCTGACACCCTAAAAAGTCCCTCCCCAGCTTTCCTGTAGCCCCCTGCAGATACTGGAAAGCCACAAGAAGGTCTCCTCAGAGCCTTCTCCTGTCCAGACTGAACAACCCCAACTCTCTCAGTCTGTCTCCATAGGGGCTCCAGCCCTCTGATCATCCTCATGGTCCTTGTTCTGTGGCTCTCCACATTTCCTTTCCTCCAGCCCTGAGGCCAGCCAGCAGAGCACATCAGACCTCCTCCTCTCCAAACCAGGTGCCTGTGTCCCACAGATCCTGGTTTCCTGTCACTCAGTCCTACCAAGTCCTTGCTGCAGGGCCAGTTTGCAGGTCTGGGGAGTTCTTAGGGGAGTTAGGTGCTGCCAGGGGGGTTTGCAGATGAATGAAGCTCTCTCCTCCAGTTCCACCAATACCAATGCACTGTTCTAAAGAACTACAACCAAGACCTTCCTCTTTCATGCAAGAATTGCAGCTCTTTTATGCCCTTATAGGTGACAGCATTAGGCCTGCATTAGGAATAGTGTGGCCAGCAGGAGCAGGGAAGTCATTGTGCCCCTGTGCTCTGCATTGGTTAGGCCCCACCTTGAGTCCTGTGTCCAGTTCTGGGCCCCTCAGTTTAGGAAGGACATCGAGACACTTGAAGGTGTCCAGAGAAGGGCAACAAGGCTGGGGAGAGGCCTTGAGCACAGCCCTGTGAGGAGAGGCTGAGGGAGCTGGGGTTGCTTAGCCTGGAGGAGGCTCAGGGGAGACCTCATTGCTCTCTACAACTACCTGAAGGATGGTTGTAGCCAGGAAGGGGTTGGTCTCTTCTCCCAGGCAACCAGCACCAGAACAAGAGGACACAGTCTCAAGCTGCACCAGGGCAAGTTTAGGCTGGAGGTGAGGAGAAAGTTCTTCCCAGAAAGAGAGATTGGCCTTTGGGATGTGCTGCCCAGGGAGGTGGTGGAGTCACCGTCCCTGGAGGTGTTCAAGAGGGGATTGGATGTGGCACTTGGTGCCATGGTCTAGTCATGGGGTCTGTGGTGACAGGTTGGACTCGATGATCTTCGAGGTCTCTTCAACCTTAGCGATACTGTGAGACTGTGACAGTGAGTCCGACAGAAGGCAGAGAATAAAGTCGTGGGCAGACTCTAGCTCCAAAGCATTTGTCATGCAAATTGTCTGACTGTGAAGGAGTGACAAACCCTACATTACACAGGGAGACTGTGAGGGAGACTGCCACCTTCACTTCTGATTTACTCTATGTTAAATACTGATGAATTATTAAAACCATTCACTGAGGTTTAAGCAACTCCACATCTTATATACATCTGAAGCTCTGCCAATGTATTTTTAATCACAGCTAATTAATTTATAACAACATTAAATCTAAATTAAATCCCCATTCCAAGCCATGGCAGAAGCCCATAGGAGAGGGTGGTGAGATCGATAGCGTTGCTCTGCAATAAGGTCATTTCTTCACAGCACAGCTTTATTTCTGCCTCCTGTATTATCTGTGCAGCCAAACCACAACAGGCAGACAACACAAGGCTCATGCTGCCTGATGAGGAATAATAGCAGTGACCTCTGCAGCAGGGTTCTGTGCTGCTTTCCATTAACAAACCCTTTTCAAGTTGGAATTTCCTAATGCTTTGTGTCTTTCAGCAGTGACCTATTGCAGCTGGCCTCATCAATACTCTGTTTGTTTTTTCCTGCTCACAGTTTCAGTTTCCTGGGGAGCTAAAAAAAAAACCAGAGTTTTGGGTTGGGTTGGGTTTTTGAATGCATTTGAAAATTTATTTTGCAACTTGGGGTATTGAGAAATCTCTGCAAAAGTAAATCTGGTTAGGACCTGCTGCTGGCAAATGATGGAGCAGATTCTCTTGGGGGCAATCACTGCACACCTGCAGGATGGCCAAGGGCTCAGGCCCAGCCAGCATGGATTTAGGAAGGGCAGGTCCTGCCTGACCAACCTGATCTCCTTCTATGACCAGGTGACTGCCTGGTGGATGTGGGGAGGCTGTGGATGTGGTCTACCTAGACCTCAGCAAGGCCTTTGACACCGTCCCCCACAGCAACCTCCTGGCCAAGCTGTCAGCCCCTGGCTTGGACAGCAGCACTCTGAGCTGGGTTAGGAACTGGCTGGAGGCTGAGCCCAGAGAGTGGTGGTGAATGGTGCCACAGCCAGCTGGCAGCCAGGCACCAGTGGTGTGCCCCAGGGATCAGTGCTGGGCCCCATCCTCTTTAATATCTTTATTGATGATCTGGATGAGGGGACTGAGACAGTCATCAGCACATTTGCAGATGACACCAAGTTGGGAGCAGAGGTTGGTCAGTTAGAGGTTGGAGGGCCCTGCAGAGGGACCTCACCGACTGGACAGATGGGCAGAGTCCAACAGGATGGCATTCAACAAGTCCAAGTGCCAGGGGCTGCACTTTGGCCACAGCAACCCCATGCAGAGCTACAGGCTGGGGTCGGAGTGGCTGGAGAGCAGCCAGGCAGAGAGGGACCTGGGGGTGCTGATTGACAGCCGCCTAAACATGAGCCAGCAGTGTGCCCAGGCAGCCAAGAGGGCCAATGGCATCCTGGCCTGCATTAGGAATAGTGTGGCCAGCAGGAGCAGGGAGGTCATTCTGCCCCTGTACTCTGCATTGGTTAGGCCACACCTTGAGTCCTGTGTCCAGTTCTGGGGCCCTCAGTTTAGGAAGGACATCGAGACACTTGAAGGTGTTCAGAGAAGGGCAACAAGGCTGGGGAGAGGCCTTGAGCACAGCCCTGTGAGGAGAGGATGAGGAGCTGGGGTTGCTTAGCCTGCAGAAGAGGAGGCTCAGGGGAGCCTCACTGCTCTCTACAACTACCTGAAGGGTGGTTGTATCCAGGAAGGGGTGGTCTCTTCTCTCTAGCAACCAGCACCAGAAAAGAGGACAAAGTCTCAAGCTGCACCAGGGGAAGTTTAGGCTGGAGGTGAGGAGAAGTTCTTCCCAGAGAGAGTCATTCGCCATTGGAATGTGCTGCCCAGGGAGGTGGTGGAGTCACCGTCCTGGAGGTGTAGAGAGCAATGAGGTCTGCCCTGAGCCTCCTCTTTCAGGTAAGCAACCCCAGCTCCCTCAGCCTCTCCTCACAGGGCTTGTGTTCCAAACCCCTCACCACCTTTGTTGCCCTTCTCTGGACACACATGCAGCACTGTGCACTCATGAACACTACCCAAACCCACCTAACTATCACAGCTACTGAGAAACCTGCTCTGTGAGTATCAACAACTCCATGATGCCCTGGAAGCAGTTATCTCACATTGCACCCTCTGTGTAGCAAACTGCTGTAAACATCACATCCCTGCCCTTATTCTGTCCTGTGCACTGTCAACAGCATCCTCAAAGTACTGGAGCCAGAGAATGGGTTCTGAAAAGCACTTGTGTGACAACTGCTGCTAGTTCTTACACTCTTCCAACATCGATAGCTTATTTCTCTCTATATTAGTAGGTCATACCAAATGCTCCTGTGCTATGAGACCACAGCAGTCAACTCTGCGAGTAAAGCACATCACAGAATCACAGAATGTTAGGGGCTGAAGGGACCTCCAAAGCTCATGAGCCCAACCCCCCTGCCAGAGCAGGATCACTTAAGTCAGGCTGCACAGGAACACATCCAGGTGGGTTTTGAAAGGCTCCAGAGGAGACTCCCCAACCTCTCTGGGCAGCCTGCTCCAGTGCTCTGTCACAAAGAAGTATCTCCTCATGTTGAGGTGGAACACAAAGTAGGAACCCTTGCAGATCCCAGCCAATTCTTTCTGAACACAGACATTGAGAGCTTTTTCATCTGTCTTCAGATCTGTATGGCAGAAAGAAGGAAATCCCACCTAGCTCCTTTGCTAAGCAGGCCAGTCTTAGCAAGTGGGAGTGGTAAAAAAGTGAAGAGCTACAGAAACCACAGCAGGAATCATAAATGTGTCCCTCCTGAAGTGAGAGTCACAGTATCATAGTATCAGTCAGGGTTGGAAGGGACCACAAGGATCATCTAGTTCCAACCCCCCTGCCATGGGCAGGGACACCTCACA
>CM026887.1:1198268-1240445 GCA_015227895.2 Colaptes auratus | reverse complement strand
ATCACCAAATTTGCAGATGACACAAGTTGGGAGAGATGTTGATATGTTAGAGGGCAGAAGCTGCACCAGGGGAAGTTTAGGCTGGAGGGAGGAGGAAAGTTCTTCCAGAAGAGTTGTTAGCCATTGGGATGTGCTGCCCAGGGAGGTGGTGGGAGTCCCCATCCCTGGAGGTGTTCAAGAGGGGATTGATGTGCACTGGTGCCATGGTCTAGTCATGGGTCTGTGGTGACAGGTTGGACTTGATGATCTTGAGGTCTCTTCCAAGCGTGGTGATACTGTGATACTGTGAACTACCAGCAGACAGCCTGTGGCAGGGCGGGCTGGTTGTGAAGAGATTGGCCACCAGAGGTGCAGACCGTGAAGGGAAAGGCAAGAGAGCACGCAGGAGCAGCCAGGGGCTGGGGCGGCAGACTGTCACCAGCAGCTCTGGTCTGAGAGCAAGCTGCCTGTGAAGGCACTGCAGCTACTGCCCAACACACTGCAGGCCATAGCAAGGGCTGCAGGAAGGGCCCTGAGTGGGTGAGGAAGACAGTGGTTATTTTTCTGTCTGGAACAGGCAGCACTGGTATAAGCTGGATGATTTGCTGCATTAATCTGGGTTTAGTCATCCACACAAAATAAACACTTCACACATGACACAGTCTAAAATTTTACACCGATTAAGCAATTAGGAGCTATTAATTATCACTGCTCGTGGCTGCTGGCGCAGAGCAGTGTAGTCAATTCCCCCTGCTGCGGAGGGTGAATTCACTCCCATCAGCACCACGTGCCTGTCTGAGCACACACACACAGGTAGCCTGAGCAAACAAGCTCAGTGGTCCTAAATGGTGCCACAGCCAGCTGGCAGCCAGCCACCAGTGGAGTCCCCCAGGGATCAGTGCTGGGCCCCATCCTCTTTAATATCTTTATTGATGATCTGGATGAGGGGATTGAGACAGTCATCAGCACATTTGCAGATGACACCAAGTTGGGAGCAGATGTTGGTCAGTTAGAGGGTTGGAGGGCCCTGTAGAGGGACCTCACCAACTGGACAGATGGGCAGAGGCCAACAGGATGGCATTCAACAAGTCCAAGTGCCAGGGGCTGCACTTGGCCACAGCAACCCATGCAGAGTACAGGCTGGGGTCAGAGTGGTGAGAGCTGCCAAACAGAGAGGGACCTGGGGGTGCTGATTGACAGCTGCCTGAACATGAGCCTGCAGTGTGCCCAGGTGGCCAGAAGGCCAATGGTATCCTGGCTGCAGCAGAAATAGTGTGGCCAGCAGGAGCAGGGAGGGTCATTGTGCCCCTCAGCACTGGTGAGGGCACACCTTGAGTCTGTGTCCAGTTCTGGGAACCCTCAGTTTAAGAGGACATTGAGACACTTGAAGGTGTCCAGAGAAGGGCAACAAGGCTGGGGAGAGGCATGAGCACAGCCCTGTGAGGAGAGGCTGAGGGAGCTGGGGTTGCTTAGCTGGAGAAGAGGAGGCTCAGGGAGACCTCATTGCTCTCTACAACTACCTGAAAGGTGGTTGTAGCCAGGAAGGGGTTGGACTCTTCTCTCAAGCAGCCAGCACCAGAACAAGGGGACACAGTTCAAGCTGCACCAAGGAAGTTTAGGCTGGAGGTGAGGAGAAAGTTCTTCACTGAGAGAGTCATTCGCCATGGAATGTGCTGCCCAGGGAGGTGGTGGAGTCACCATCCCTGGAGGTGTTCAAGTGGGGACTGGACGTGGCACTTGGTGCCATGGTCTAGTCATGGGGTCTGTGGTGACAGGTTGGACTTGATGATCTTTGAGGTCTCTTCCAACCTTGGTGATACTGTGATCTGTAACAGGGAGGCCCAGCTGGAAGGTAAAGAACAGCTCAAGTCGTACCTGCCACCTGCAGGCTCATCAGGAACAAGAAGCCCTCAGGAGTATGTTCTTGTAATCAACTGCAAAGGGTTCAAGAGGATATTCCCCTTTCAGTAACCCACAGAGAAACTGCCCATCTTGCACACCTGCAGCAGGGCCTCTGTCTCTGAACAGTGGAGCTGTTTGTCACTGTCATTAAGGTGAATGTTGGGGTTACAGTCATAGAATCAGCCACACAGAATCACAGAATGGTTTGGTGATTCTAAACTCTGCTTATTCTGATTTAGTGGACAGCAAACTGAGGGTGCAGAAGAGCACAACCTACTGTCCAAAGTCACAGTGGAAAGCCCAGTGCAGGCAGTCTGTATTGGAAGGGGTTAGAATAACAGGAAAAGAAGGGAAAGAAGCAGGCAAAGTGGTGACTGTTCTGCTTCAGAATGTGTGGTTCATAGAATCACAGAGTGGTCTGGTTTGGAAGGGACCTACAAAGGTTAGCTGTGATTTCTTTGTGTGTGGGGGAGAATTTTCACCCTACCACAAAGGCCATCCAGTCCAACCCCTCTGCAGTCAGCAGGGACATCCCAACTAGATCAGGTTGCCCAGAGCCCTCTCCAGCCTCCACCATCCCAGGCAGGGGGCCTCAACCACCTCCTGGGAACCTGTTCCAGTGTTCCACCACCCTCATGGGGGGGAGAACTTGTTCTCACATCCAATCTCAATCTGCTCTGCTTCAGTTTGAAGTCATTGCCCTGGTCCTGTCCCTGCAGGCCTTTGCAAACAGTCTCTCTGCAGCCTTCTTGTAGCCCCTTCAGGTACTGGCAGGTGCTCTTAGGACTCCCTGGAGCCTTCTCTTCTCCAGGCTGAACACCCCAGCTCCCCAGCCTGTCCTCAGAGCAGAGCTGCCAACCCCTGAGCATTTCATGGCCCTCCTCTGGACCTCTCCATCAGGTCCATGTCCTTCCTGTGTTGAGGGCACCAGACCTACACACCGCACTGCAGGCGACGGTCTCTGCAGAGCACAGGGGCAGGATCACCTCTCTCCATCTCTGGCCATGCTGCTTGGGTGCAGCCAGGCTGCCTTGGCCTGTGCTGCAAGCCCACATGCTGGTTCTCAGCCCACATCAGTTTCTCACCAACAGCACCCACAAGTCCCTCTGAGGTCTGCATTCTGTCACCCCCCCCCCGCCTGTATTGATAGTGAGGATTGTTCCAGCCCAGGTGCAGGACCCTGCACTGCTCCAGTTGAGCCTCATGAGGCTCACCTGGGCCACTCTCCAGCTTGTTCCAGGTCCCTCTGGAAGCCAGCCTGTCCTCTGGCACAGTGACAGCACCATCAGCTTGGTGTCACCTGCACATGCTAATGGTGCCTGGATCCTGCTGTCTATAGCACTGATAGAAATATTAAACAGCACAGGTCCCAGCAGGGACCCTGAGGGGACACCACTGAAGCATCCTCCCTCACAGGGACATCCTCAAAGCACACATGACAACCGTGGGCCCTTCAATAGACAGGGGCAGCTCTGACTTTCCCTTTGCTCTGCAGAAAGGAGAAGGTGATGTCCCACCATCCAAAGATGCTGACACTCAAGTGGAATGTGGGGTTACACACCCCACTTTCTCTTTGCTTATTGTGGTGAAGACTCTCAACCACAGGACTGCACCTGAAGAATCAAACTATGGGCTTCTGGAAGCAGGGAGCAACAGAGGGGGGGAGCACAGAGCAGGAGGAGCACAGCTCTCCAGACAAGGAGCTCACCAGCCCTGAAGGGAGAGAAAACTGAACACAGCATGCAGTCGTTCTTGGGTTCTTGCCCCACAGCTCAGTGCTTCTGATCAGTGGAGCTGGGGGGTCAGCTAAGTGTCAGTACCTGCCCTCAGACTATTTCTGTATCTTACCTGATGATTACTTAAGACTCAGGATTTCAACAGGAGTAGAAAAGACCACAACGCAGACCAACCTGGGGCAGTTTCCACTAGGAGGAGATAGATTTTAATGCCCTCAGGCAGGGCAAGAAACTGAACCCTGCTCTTCCATGTCCTTGGGGAGCTCCTAAGCTGCTAATGTATTTCATGAGAGGGGAGAAAAGTCCCTCCTGCTGTGGAAATTTGAGTGTGAGCAGAAGACAGGTCTGTGAGGGGGAAGAGGCAGGCAGATAGGCACTGCAGAGTCCAGCAGACAGAGACCATAAAAAGCCAACACTTTCTATGTTTCTGTTCATCCGCATTTCCCCCTGGTTTGCTCTGGCAACACTATTTTATGGGCTCCCTCTGCATGGGGGTGTCTGGAAGCAATGTTTTCTATCTAGAAAGCATCCATTTCAATGCCTAATACTGGGACACCCACACCTTCCGTGCCCAGGATACTGCCCATTAGCTCTCAGCCAGGGGCTTTCCATCCTGGCTCACAGCAACAGCTTCTGTCTGCAGTGTGACACGTTGACATGCCAGCAAACCAGAAGGAAGGCAAGCGCAGCAGCTCCTCCTGGGCACAGCAATCAGGTGTGCACACAGCAGGGCCTGCAGTAAAACTGTCCTTGGGGCAGCAGCAGAGAACCGGGGATGCAGATATGAGCTGCCCTTTGCGACAAGAAGTAGGTCTGGGCCAGAAGTGTCTGGCTGATGAGAGAAGGGAGGGGAGGGGAGGTTCAGAAAGAAGAAGTAGGGAGAGGGAGAGGGAGAGGAGAGGGAGAGGGAGAGGAGAGGGAGAGGGAGAGGGAGGAGGGAAGGGAGGGGAGGTTCGGAGGGGAGGTTCGGGGAGGGGAGGTTCGGGGAGGGGAGGTTCGGAGAGGAGAGGAGAGGAGAGGTTCGGAGAGGAGAGGAGAGGTTCGGAGAGGAGAGGAGAGGTTCGGAGAGGAGAGGTTCGGAGAGGAGAGGTTCGGAGAGGAAGAGGTTCGGAGAGAGGAGAGGAGAGGAGAGGAGAGGAGGGAGAGGAGAGGAGAGGGGAGAGGAGAGAGAGGAGAAGGGAGAGGAGAGGAGAGGAGAGGAGAGGAGCGGAGAGGAGAGGAGAGGTTCGGAGAGGGGAGAGGAGAGGTTCGGAGAGGAGAGGAGAGGTTCGGAGAGGTTCGGAGAGGTTCGGAGAGGTTCGGAGAGGAGAGGAGAGGAGAGGAGAGGAGAGGAGAGGAGAGGAGGAGGAGGAGGAGAGGAGAGGAGAGGAGAGGAGAGAGGTGTTCTTGTGCTTGTTTAATACCAGCTCCCCCACCCCTCTAACAGATCTGGTCAGTCAATACCACATAAGTCACAGTAATGTCCTGTAATGTTCCTGTGGTGCTGCCACAGCAGTAATAAAGCTCAGACAGAGGGGCATCCAGTTTTCATTTTTTAACCAAAGTAATAACCTCAAAGAAAGGAAGTGAGAAGCTGAAATTGAAGTAGCTTTTAAAATTCATTTAACTTGCTTTGGATGTCATGCAATGTTCCAAGAGCCTGGGTGGGTGCAGCTGGGTGTGCTAACGCTGTAACCAACTTCTGACTGGGAGCACACAGAGGAACTCATCATTATACAATACAATACAATACAATACAATAAATCCAGGTTGGAAGAGACCTTCAAGATCATCGTGTCCAACCCATCAACCAATCCAACCCACCTAAACAATAGATCATGGCACCAAGTACCCCATCAAGTCTCCTCCTGAACACCTCAATGATGGTGACTCCACACCCCCCTGGCAGACCCATACAATACAATATACAATACATACAACAGGGTGGAAGAGACCTTCAAGATCATCACGTCCAACCCATCAACCAATCCAACCCACTAAAATACAATACAGTACCATACAGTACATACAGTACAAAAGAGTACAATACAGACAATACAAGTACAATACAAACCACCTAAACAACTAAAAAAAAAAACCTAAACCCTGGCACCAAGCACCCCATCAAGCCTCTCTTGAATACCTCCAATGAAGGTGACTCCACCACTTCCACAGGCAGCTGATTCCAGTGGGCAATCACTCTCTCAGTATAGAACTTCTTCCTAACTTCAAGTCTAAAACTGCCCTGGCGCAGCCTGAGACTGTGTCCTCTTGTTCTGGTACTGGCTGCCTGGGAGAAGAGACCAACCTCCGCCTGGCTACAACCTCCCTTCAGGTAGTTGTAGAGAGCAATAAGGTCACCCCTCAGTCTCCTCTTCTCCAGGCTAAGCAACCCAGCTCCCTCAGCCTCTCCTCATAGGGTGTCTTCCAAACCCTCACCAACTTTGTTGCCCTTCTCTGGACACGCTCCAGTAAGACAACATCTTTCCTAAACTGAGGGGCCCAGAACTGGACACAGTACTCAAGGTGCGGCTAACCAGTGCAGTGTACAGGGGCAGAAGACCTCCCTGCTCCTGCTGGCCACACTGTTCTGATGCAGGCTAGGATGCCATTGGCCTTCTGGCTGCCTGGGCACACTGCAGGCTCATGTTCAACCTACAATCAACCAGCACCCCAGGTCCCTCTCTGCCTGGCCGCTCTCCAACCACTCTGACCCCAGCCTGTAGCACTGCATGGGGTTGTGTGGCCAATGTGCAGAACCCGGCACTTGGATGTGTTAAATCTCATGCCGTTGGACTCTGCCCATCTGTCCAGCTGTCGAGGTCCCTCTGCAAAGCCTCTCTGCCCTCCAGCAGATCAACTACTGCCCCCGCCTTGGTGTCGTCCGCAAATTTACTGTGATGGACTCAATGCCCTCATCTAGATCATCAATAAAGATGTTGAAGAGCATGGGGCCCAGCGCCGATCCCTGGGGCACACCACTAGTGACTGGCCGCCAGCGGATGTGGCACCATTCACCACCACTCTCTGGGCTCGGCCCTCCAGCCAGTTCCTAACCCAACGCCAGTGTGCTCCCATCCAAGCCATGGGCTGCCAGCTTGGCCAGGAGTTTGCTGTGGGGGACGTGTGTCAAGGCCTTGCTGAGGTCCAGGTAGACCACATCCACAGCCTCCCACATCCACCAGGCAGTCACCTGATCATAGAAGGAGATCAGGTGGTCAAGCAGGACCTGCCCTTCCTAAAGCCATGCTGGCTAGGCTGATCCTTGGCCATCCTGTAAGTGACTGCATGATCGCACTCAAGATGACCTGTTCCATAATCTTGCCTGGCACTGAGGTCAGGCTGACAGGCCTAATTCCCTGGCTCATCCAAACGGCCTTCTTGTGGATGGGCACCACGTTGGCCAGCTTCCAGTCTTCTGGGACCTCTCCAGTGAGCCAGGACTGCTGAAAAATGATGGAGAGCGGCTTGGCCAGCTCATCTGCCAGTCTCTCAGCACCCTAGGATGGATCCCATCTGGTCCATGGCCTTGTGGGGGTCCAAGCGGCTCAGAAGATCTCTAACTACCCTGGAGCAGCGGGAAACTATGCAGCTCCCTGGTCCTTCCGCCAGCTCTGCAGGCCAGCTGTCTGAAGATGTTCTGCCATGCTAGGTAGATTGAAGCAAAGAAGGTGTTAAGTACCTCTGCCTTTTCCTCATCCTTTGTTACAACCTTCCCCTCCGTGTCAACCAAGGAGTGGAGGTGTCCTTGCCCTTCCTCTTGCTATGATTGTATATAGAAGGACTTTTGTTGTCCTTCACAGCAGAGGCCAGTCTAAGTTCTAAATGGGCTTTTGCCTCCCTAATTTTCTTCTGCATGTCCTAGCAACATCCCTAACATTCCGTAGGTTGCCTCCCCTTTCTTCAAGAGATGTACACCCTCTTTTTTTCCCTTAGTTCTATTAAGAGTTCTTGACCAACCAGGCTGGCCGTCTGCCCCGGCGGCTCATCTTCCGGGACACTGGCACAGCCTGTTCCTGAACTTCAAGAGTTCTTCTTTGAAGCAGCTCCAGCTCTCCGGACCCCTTTATTTTTAAGGGCTGCATCCAGGGACCTTCTGAGTCAGTTCCTGAGTAGCCTGAAGTCTGCCCTCCTGAAGTCCAGAGTGGAGGTCTTCTTGCTGCCCCTCTTGGCTTGGCTGAATACCAAAAACTCGATTATCTCGTGGTCACTGGTACCTAAACACCTCCGACCACCACATCACCCACCAGCCCTTCCCTGTTGGTGAAGAGGAGGTCAAGCATGGCCTTACCCCTGGTAGGTCACACAGCCTGGGATAAGAAGCTGTCCTCCATACACTCCAGAAACCTTCTAGACTGCCTTCTTTTGCTGTGTTGAGATCCCAGCAGATATCAGGCAGGTTGAAGTCGCCCATGAGAATGAGGTCAGTGACCTTGAGACAGCCTTAAGCTGCCTATAGAATGCCTCATCTACATCTTCTCCTGTTGGGTGGTCTATAACAGACTCCAACCGGATGTCTGCCCTCGAACTTCCCTTTAATTCTTACCCACAAGCACTCAACATTAGAGCTGTGACTCAGAGAGGGACCTGGGGGTTCTGGTGGACAGTTGATTCAGTATGAGCCAGCAGTGCCCAGGTGGCCAGCAAAGCAATGGCATCTGGCTTGGACCAGAAACAGGGTGGGCAGCAGGGACAGGAGGTGACCATGCCCGTGTTCTCAGCACTCATGAGGCCACACCTCGAGTGCTGTGTTCAGCTCTGGGACCTCACTCCAGGAAGGACATTGAGGGGCTGGAGCCTGTAGAGAAGGGCAACGAGGCTCTGCAGAGGCCTGGAGCCCCTGGGCTAGAGGAGGGGCTGAGGGAGCTGGGGGTGTCAGGCTGGAGAAGAGGAGGCTGAGGGGAGACCTCATTGCTCTCTACAGCTCCCTGAAGGGAGGTTGGAGCGAGGAGGGGACAGCCTCTGCTCCTTGGTGGCAAGGGACAGGAGCAGAGGCAATGGTTCCAAGCTGCAGCAGGGGAGGCTCAGGCTGGATGCTAGGAAATGTTTCTTGCCAGAGAGGGCTCTCAGCCATTGGAATGGTCTGCCCAGGGCAGTGCTGAGTCCCCATCCCTGGGGGTGTTCAATCAGCCTGTGGAGCTGGTGCTTAGGGACCTGGTTTGGTGTTGACCCTGCAGTGCTGGATTGAGGGTTGGACTGGATGAGCTTGGAGATTTCATCCAACCAGATGTTTGCTGTGATTCCCATGAAATCTGGACTTCTGTTTTAGACAGACTTTAGGTAAGTATTACAACAAACTTTAGCTAACTATTATAACCTGCTTAACCAGAAGTAACTGCTTGTTCAAAATGTACCTCGAGCAACCTGACACAACAGTGATTATTACACAACAATGCTTGTGCAACAGAAGGCTGTTTTCACTTGGAAAACAATACTTGGGTATGGACTCTGATATTTAGATTGGCTGTTTGCTGTACACAATATTAAATGCAAATAGTCATGCAAACAACACTCAGACTGCAATTTCCTGGGTAATCTTCAGCTGTCAGAGACCTGCAGAGAGGTGATGCTGTGGACACTCTTTGAGTATCACAGCATAGTGAATTTGGTATGAAGTTGTCTTCACAGTTAGCAGTTGTATAAGGCAATGCAGTAAGTATCTTTCATAGACTCACAGAATCATCAGAATTTTGGGTTCCTTTAAACTGTGGTTCCTGTACCTGAATTCTTTCTTCCAAAGCCTTATCATAGTTGTTAAAACATTTCAGCATTATTTGCCTTCTGTGTAATGGGGTTTAGACTTTTCACCTGTGTAAATTGTGAAGATAGAAATAGTTTGGATCACCTCATCAGGGGTCATGAATGAATGAGATGGAATCCAGGTTCTTGGAGAAGGACACTTAGGTTTATTAAATTAGATAATAGTCTAGATGTGATCTGCTCCATCCCAAGCAGTAGACTGGACAGATGGGCAGAGTCCAACAGGATGGCATTCAACAAATCCAAGTGCCAGGGGCTGCACTTTGACCACAACAACCCCATGCAGAGCTACAGGCTGGGGTCGGAGAGGCTGGAGAGCTGCCAAACAGAGAGGGACCTGGGGGTGCGCTGATTGACAGCTGCCTGAACATGAGCCAGCAGTGTGCCCAGATGGCCAAGAGGGCCAATGGCATCCTGGCCTGCATTAGGAATGGTGTGGCCAGCAGGAGCAGGGAGGTCATTTTGCCCCTGTACTCAGCACTGGTTAGGCCACACCTTGAGTCCTGTGTCCAGTCTGGGCCCCCAGTTTAGAAAGGACATTGAGACACTTGAAGGTGTCCAGAGAAGGGCAACAAGGCTGGGGAGAGGCCTTGAGCACAGCCCTGTGAGGAGAGGCTGAGGGAGCTGGGGTTGCTTAGCCTGGAGAAGAGGAGGCTCAGGGGAGACCTCATTGCTCTCTACAACTACCTGAAAGGTGGGTGTAGCCAGGAAGGGGTTGGTCTCAAGCAACCAGCACCAGAACAAGAGGACACAGTCTCAAGCTGCACCAAGGGAAGTTTAGGCCTGAGGTGAGGAGAAAGTTTTTCACTGAGAGAGTCATTTGCCATTGGGATGTGCTGCCCAGGGAGGTGGTGGAGTCACCGTCCCTGGAGGTGTTCAAGAGGGGACTGGATGTGGCACTTGGAGCCATGGTCTAGTCATGGGGTCTGTGGTGACAGGTTGGACTTGATGATCTTCGAGGTCTCTTCCAGCCTTGGTGATACTGTGGTACTGTGATACTCATACAATCACAGAGTTATCAGGGTTGGAAGGGACCTCAAGGATCATCCAGGTCCAACCCCTCTGCCATGGGCAGGGAGACCTCACACTACATCAGGTTGCTCACAGACACACCCAGCCTGGCCTTTTAAGGGGTGGGGCTTCTACCACCTCCCTGGGCAACCTGTCCCTTTCCCTGCAAATACTTCCAACATGCTTTGATGAGTTTTTGAAAGTAAATGGTAAGTTCCTACAAGAGGACCAGAAAGAACTTGTGAGATGTGAAAGGTCCTACTGGCCACCGGCCCAAGGTGATATCACGTGGAGTTCCTACACACCAGGACAGAGAGTTTGAGGGGCTGCAGGAGCACAAAATGCACTCTTCTGTTTTAATGTGATGCTTCCTACACCTTGCCCATTGCTTAGCAGACAGAAACTTCCCTTCAAGTCACTCGGCCTCATTTGAAGCCACAGCACTGTCCTCCGCCCCGGAGGAGCAACAGCCCCGGGTCTGAGCAGAGGGCAGATCCCTTTAGCCAGGCTGTCGGCAGAAGCAGGACAGGAACTTTAGTGACACTTCTGAGAACTCCTGTCAAAACAGCCATGCTTGACAAAATCCTTTACCAAATGCAGGCAGGCTAGCAAGGAGGCCTTGGGGTGGCTTTGCGTTTCCTGCAAGCAACAGAGCAGGCTGCTGGGAGGAGCCTGTGCCCGGGCTGGCTAGTCCCAACACCGCACCCACCCACTGCCACCCAGCCAGACAACTGCCTCACGCCCTGTGCAGCAGCACCAGCCAAGCTGCTTCTGAGCTGGAGGCTCAGTTCTGCATCTTGCAGATCTAACAACAGCCAGCTTCAAAAGGGTGGGAGGCACAGAGCAACACCGAGAACCAGTAGCTCCAATAAAGCAGCTGCTTCATAGTCTTTCTTTTCCTCCTCTTCTCTAAGCAGCTCTTCGAAGGTAGCTAGCTGGAACAGCTGGAGCTTGCTGTGAAAGAGCAGTTCCACCCCTCCACCCACTCACTACAGATCTGCCAATTACCATTCAATTAGACTAGTTTGAATATTCAGAGTATTCGGGGTTTATTTGGGATGAAGCAGGCTACTTGTAATGGCAGGGATGCTTTCATCTGAAGTGAAAAGTCTCTCCCTTGTGCCATATATTGCTTAAACACCAACCTGCTTACAAACAGGTGGTGTACAGTATACATTATGTACACACAGGTTGCCATTAAAGGTAAGCATTTGCCAGCAGATGAAAGAATCAGAGAATGTTAGGGGCTCCTCCAGTCCAACCCCCCTGCCAGAGCAGCATCACCTAGAGCAGGTCACACAGGAACACATCCAGGAGGGCTTTGAGTATCTCCAGAGAGGGAGACTGCACAATCCCCCCTGGGCAGCCTGCTCCAGGCTCTGTCACCCTCACAGAGAAAAAAAAATCTTCCTCCTGTTTCCATGGCACTTCCTCTGCCTCAGCTTCCACCACTGCCCCTTGTGCTGGCATTGGGCATCCCCCAGCAGAGCCTGGCTCCAGCCTCTGGGCACTCACTCTGCACATCTTTAGCAACAGCAATGAGGTCACCTCTCAGGCTCCTCCTCTCCAAGCTCCAGAGCCCTCAGCTCCCTCAGGCTCTCCTCATGGGGAAGATGTTCCACTCCTTCATCATTGTGGCTCTGCACTGGACTCATTCAAGCAGTTCCAGTTGCCAGAGCACTAATTCTTCACTGAGAGAGTTGCTGGCCATTGGAATGTGCTGCCCAGGGAGGTGGTGGAGTCCCCATCCCTGGAGGTGTTCAAGAGGGGATTGGACGTGGCACTTGGTGCCATGGTCTAGTCATGAGGTCTGTGGTGACAGGTTGGACTGGATGATCTTTGAGGTCTCTTCCAACCTCGGTGATAGTGTGATACTGTGATATTTGAATTCTGGAGCTACAGAAGCAGTGCCACTCTGTAAGAGTTTTAAACACCAGCCTGGTAATCTCTGCTGCCTGGTAAGAGATTCACCCTGCACTGCTGCTGCAAGAAGGGAGGAAGACACACAACAGAACAGTTCACCACCTTGTCAGGGAAGGGATTGGTTTGGGGCTTAGGGATTTTTGCCTCTCACTGTAAAGAGATGCCCCGGCAGAGGTTCCTCAGTAATGCAGTGCTGGCTTTCTCAGTGCCCTCCCCTCTGTGTCCAGGACTCCAAAGATCCCCGGCTTTGCAGCAGCTCCCTTCCAGATCCCTGCAGTAGGGTCTGGCAGCCTGAGGAGTCCCTTCTGGCATTGTTCATGCACATTAGCCAGGTCGTTTGTGCTTCTTACTTCTTATTCAGCAAACTCAATTGTTCGAGCCATCGCATTTCCATTGCATGCCACCTCTGCCTGCCTTTCAAATCTGTTTCAAGGGCATTCGCCGAATGACAAATGCCTTCTGAAAATGCCGGCTTGAAGGTATTTATTAGGAAACTAAACTGATTCCCTTTATTCAAGCCACACTGCTCTGGAATGAGGGAAAACACTACAGGCAGCTTGAAGCAGTTCAGCTTGCCATACTAATGCAAAGCAAGTTCACTGTACCGCTGGATTTCATGTCTGCCTCCCTCCTCAGCTGCATACACTTGGCACAAACTCTGTTCCTTAAAATCTGTTTCTTCTGCTACTGTATTTGTCCTTCAGTTCCAGCTGAATAAATAAATTCTGTCCTGACTAGAGAGCCCTTAATGGTGAAGCAAGGCAACCTCCACATGTGCTGAACAAAAGGCAGCTCTGGGACTTTCTGGCTGTCTGTGCCCAGCTCTGATATAAATTTTCTTTCCAGCTGAGAAGTCCACGGATCTGTAACTGCTGCTACACCACAGTGCTACAAGCCCTGGAAGAGGGATCCACATGGAAGGAGCTTTCACAAAGCGCTTTAGTTATTGGTGGCTTTTCAGGGAGAAGAACACTTTCTCCTCCGGGCTTTGCTGCCAGACACTGGGGGCAGGGAACAGATTCTGTACCCCAGCCACCTGTCTGAGGAGCTCCTGTTTGCCAGTCTCCAAACCTGCATTTAAAATGTTAATTGAACTTCAAGTAATAACCCCAATGAAAGGTTATAATTTAACAACCTCTACAATAGCAAATGCCTTCAGGGTTATACGTTCCCGGAGTGCCATGACCCCCACATTCTAGGTACAGCAGGAATGACACACCAGCCATGCTGGGAGCTGGCTTTCAGCATCCATTAGTCACAGAATCACAGAATGGTGGGGGCTGGAAGGGACCTCCAAAGCTCCTCCAGTCCAACCCCCCTGCCAGAGCAGCATCACCTAGAGCAGGTCACACAGGAGCACATCCAGGTGGGGTTTGAAAGATCTCCACAGAGGGAGACTCCACACACCCCCTGGGCAGCCTCTTACAGTGCTCTGTGACGCTCACAGGGAAAACTGTTTTCCTCATGTTTCCATGGAACTTCCTATGCTTCAAAAATTCTTCTGTTTTTAAGTAAAGGAGTAGAAAACACTACCCCACACATAAGTCCCTTTGCAGTAGGACTTTAGCTGACCTGAGTCTTCATGTCTCCTTCCATGGCAAACAGGCAGGAAATTGGGTGGGACACAACAGCATAGGAGGTTCCACCTCAACAGGAGGTGGAACTTCTTCACTGTGAGGGTGACAGAGCACTGGAACAGGCTGCCCAGAGAGGTTGTGGAGTCTCCTTCTCTGGAGCCTTTCAAGACCTATCTGGGTGTGTTCCTGTGTGACCTGTGCTGGATTCTGTGGTCTTGCTCTGGCAGGGGGGTTGAACTCAATGATCTCCAGAGGTCCCTTCCAACCCCTAACATCCTCTGATCCTGTGAGTCCTGGGTTGGTGAGAGCTTTGAACAGCAAAGTGTCACTTGTTTTCCATGGCAGGAGGGGATGAAGATGCTGGCATCCTGATGTGGCCAGTTTATATGTGCACTGTCTGATGGGAAAAAGCAGCTGTGAGGTGTTATGAATTTATGGGGCAGTCACTTCCCTCTTTTCTTTCTACCAGCACATATAAATATGCTGCTGTTACTCTGGCCTTCTGTAGAGCAAAATTCTCATGCTTTGAAAAAGCAGAAAGGACAAAAGGTGGTTCTCTCACCTGTGTCTTGGGACTGAAGGGCTGGGGGGCTGATGTACACTTGTTAATTATGTTGATGCAATTGTCTCCTGTTACAGGCACACCCACTGCTCCGAGGGACAGCCACACTGCAGCAGCTCTCACAAATCCTTACTAACCTGTGGTACATTTACACCTGAGGGAATGAACTGGACATTAGGAAGAACTTTTACCCAGCAAGAGTGTCAGGCATTGGAATGCACTGTCCAAAGAGGTGTTGGAGTCACCAAACCTGGGTGTATTCAAAAAATGGTTTGGCTGTGGTGCTTGGGGCTCTGGTTTAGGGGTGAGCCTGGAGGGTAGGGTTCTGGGTTGGACTTGGGTAATCCTGAGGGTCTTTTCCAACCTGAATGTTTCTGTGATTCTGTGGCTCCATCCTTACTCCTACAGTCATCCAAGACTCCTCACTTCACTAGTGTGACTTCCCAGTGGTAGCAGGACTGGTCCTGTGCTGCAGTCTGGTTTGGCTGGTGCAGCTGAAAGCACTGATGCGCAGGTGTGTAGCCACAGCCTAACTGAGAACTTGGTTGGGAATTCTGGGAGAGGTTGAAAGGATCCACAGAACCCCTGCTCTTCATAACTATCACACTGTTACTTCAGAATTAAATACCCAATGGTCTAAGCTCAGCATAAATCTCCAGACAAGTCACCATGTGTAAAAATGATCCTTTTCTAATATTGCAACCACAGGTACAAAAAATGAGTTACTGTGCTGTGAAGAATTGCAAGGTCACTGCTGAGCACTGAATCAAGGAGCTGGCTACCCTTCAGATCTCATTCTGTAGCTGCAAGAAATGGCTGTGCACAAATCCACCTACATCCCGTGGCAGCAACTCCAAACCCAGACTGTTAGCACCCAAAGGAGAGAAAAGCTCATCACATACACAATCTTCCATTCAAACACCAACGTGCTTCTTGTGACACACATTGCAAGAGGGCACCACGTGGACTGAAAAGGGATGCACACTGAGCCACGTGGCTCATTTGCTCCTACACCAATTCATTAATTAATTAATTGCTCTTTTCTCTTTAAGCTGGTTCTGACAAAAAGAGACATTTCTACTTGTCATGGCTTAATGAGTGGACACAATGCACCAGAAAAAGGGGCAAAAGAATGGTGCTCACACAGTTGGGCTGGATAGTGATGGAGAGTTCAAATGGAAAGGCTCTTTTACAAAGTACAGTGCTGCAGTTGCAGAGTCGTGCACATTGGCCACAGCAACCCCAGGCAGTGCTACAGGCTGGGGTCAGAGTGGCTGGAGAGCAGCCAGGCAGAGAGGGACCTGGGGGTACTGGTTGATTGTAGGCTGAACATGAGCCTGCAGTGTGCCCAGGCAGCCAAGATGGCCAATGGCATCCTGGCCTGCATCAGGAAGAGTGTGGCCAGCAGGAGCAGGGAAGTCGTTGTGCCCCTGTCCACTGCACTGGTTAGGCCACACCCTTGAGTCCTGTGTCCAGCTCTGGGCCCCTCAGTTCAGGAAGGAGGTTGACTTGCTGGAAGGTGTCCAGAGAAGGGCAACAAAGTTGGTGAGGGGTTTGGAACACAGCCCTATGAGGAGAGGCTGTGGGAGCTGGGGTTGCTTAGCCTGGAGAAGAGGAGGCTCAGGGGAGACCTTCTTGCTCTCTACAACTCCCTGAAGGGATGTTGTGGACAGGCAGAGGTTGGTCTCTTCTCCCAGGCAAGCAGCACCAGAACAAGAGGACACAGTCTCAGGCTGCACCAGGGGAGGTTTAGGCTGGAGGCGAGGAGAAAGTTCTACACAGAGAGAGTGATTGCCCATTGGAATGGGCTATCCAGGGAGGTGGTGGAGTCACCATCATTGGAGATGTTCAGGAGGAGTCTTGGTAGGGTGCTAGGTGCCATGGTTTAGTTGATTAGGTGGTGTTGGATGATAGGTTGGACGTGACAATCTTGAAGGTCTCTTCTAACCTGGTCTATTCTATTCTATTCTGTTCTAGTCTAGGCTTGACACACAAGCACATTAAGCCAAAGCAGATACACAAAACCTTCCACCAAACCAACCCAAAACCCCAGTACTCCTCTTCTTCCCCCCACCTGGGGTTTACCATAAGCCCCAGGTCTCTTTCTTCCCCCCATTGCTAGGCCGGTTTCAGGCTGGCCAGGTTTCTCTCCCCCCCCCATGCCTAAAAAAATATTACCAAAGCTAAGAGAGTTGACTCCCATGGGAGGAGAGAGGGAAGAAAGAGGAAGACATTAACTTTGCAGCCAGCTGTATAGGGATGCAGGATTCATGGAAAGAAATACAGAGATTACACTTTCCAGTACACCTCCTGGACACTCTAGCTCCTGGAGGTCTCGACTCTGTGGCCCTCACTAGGCTCAAATGGCCACACTACAAAGCTAATTTTCTACCAAGCTGTTCTCATTGCTGCAATGCTTTGAAGAGGCATCTCTCCAGAAATCATCACTCTTTGTCTTGCCAGGGGAGAAATCTGCAGCAGGACATGGCCCAGCAAACCCCCAGCTATCAGGGCCCATGCTGTAGCAGGTTAACCTAAACGCAGCAGCTCACAAAGACCAAAGACACTGTAACAGGAAAGGCCAAAAGAAAAACAGAAAGAAGCATCATCCAGGGCCAGCACTGACTCACATGCACCAAACCCCTACCATCCAAAGAGCAGTGTGTCAAACTGAGCTGTGATGCTTTCAAGCACACCCACACCCAGGTAAGGGCACTCACAGCCTGGGTTGTCGGCGCCAGGGAACAAAGAGCTGCCTCCCTAAGTGACTGTGCAGCTGGCTAGTTCATTTTCTGTGCCTTTAATTAAAATGCAAAGCACTGGCTAATGGTAAACATTTAATTAGATTTGTCTCTATGTTTCAATATTAATAAAGCACATGAAAAATGCATTAGAGCCAGCTAATTGGGGGCTCTCCAAAAGGGGCTGTAAATGAGCAATTAGAATACAATCGGGGTGTGGTTCCCCAGGGATCCTGGCAGGACTGCTGCTACTTAATATTCCAGACAAAGGCTTAGAAATTATTAACAAATCCCAGGCAATAAAATATAGAGATGACAGGAAGCCTGAAATCCCAGCAAATTACAGTGAAGAGCAGCCAGTGTCAAAGAGTGAGCAGGCTGCTAGATCAACTGGAGGAACTCCCACCAAATGTCTCTGCAGCCAAACATGAGGCTGCATGTTTTGGTATGAAGCACACAGGCTGTGCTTGCTGGAAAACTGGGAGTCTCTACCCCACACAGAGCTGTGAGGCTCCTCCTGAGAAGCTGAAGCACAAAACACAGTTTTTACATCTACAAGGTGTTGGTTACATCAGTAATAAAATGCCAGACACACTTTTTGTTTGGTTTCCACCTTCCAAAAGCACATTGAAAAATACTGGCATTTCACACAGGATCAGAGGGTTGGAAGGGACCTCTGGAGATCTTCCAGTCCAACCCCTCCTGCCAGAGCAGGATCACAGAATCCAGCACAGGTCACACAGGAACACATCCAGACAGGGCTGGAAAGGCTCCAGAGAAGGAGACTCCACAACCTCTCTGGGCAGCCTGCTCCAGGGCTCTGTCACCCTCACAGTGCAGAAGTTCCTCCTCATGTTGAGGTGGAACCTCCTGTGCTGCAGTTTCCATCCACTGCCCCTTGTCCTGAATTGAAACATACAGGTGTTTTACATTGAAAGGAACTAAACTTCTTCTGGACCTGGAAAGAGATTCCTCCCTGTGAAAGACGTGAGATGACTTCTTAGGCTGTGGAGAAACAATCTGAGCAGATTACACGGTGTCTGCCATTGCTGCAGAGAGAAAATGCTGGTTCTGAGAAGGCTCTTTGAGCTCCCTGGAGAAGATGCAAGATGCAACAACACCTGCAGGTTAAAGACTGTGTTCAGATCAGAGATAAAGGCAGCCAGCATCATCTCCTCTAATGCCAGGGAAGTAAGCATCTTCTTGAGGGTCTACTGTAGTTCTGTAAATCTTCAGAGCAGTGTCAGGAGAGTGTACAGAGATCCCAAGCCCTGTGCTTGCCCATCCAGGGGCTGCAGGAGTTTCAGTCACTGCAAGGCTTGGAGCAACTTCTGAAACTCAAAGCTGGGCTGGGACACAGCCTGTGGTTAGGAAAATCACTGAGCTCAGTGAAAGGCAAGAAGATGAGGCTTCAGGACCTCCACATACAGGAAATCAGAGCTAATGGTGCTTCAAGGCTTATTTTGCCCTTGAAAAAAATCTATGAATCAATAGGTAAAACAGAGGAGAACTTTTAAAGCACAGTCTTTCACCAAGGAATTGACTGAAGCACAGGTACATAGTCGAAGACCAATCCCCTTCTTCCTATGCCTCATGGAACGAGGGAGAGTTACTTCTGCACAGCTCAGAGCTGTCCTGTTTTCACACAGCCAGGTGCCATTAGATACAAAGCAGTGGCAGAGGAGTGCTGTGTCATCAGCTGCAAGTGACTGAAGGTGTTCTGCTTGAAAAAATGTTCTGCCAACAGTTCCAGGGCTTTTCCCCAGCTGACAGGGACGGGGTCACACAGCCAGCTCAAGGCAGGGGAAATTTTTCCACAGATCCCATTGCACTTCAGAGTCTGAGCAGACAGTTCAGTCAGGAGAACACCTGTGTTACCAATAAAGGCTGAAAAGGTGAGACATTAATGCAAATATAAATCACTTATCAGCTTGGCTCCACCTCCCATGGAGCTATATACAAAAGTCACTGAAGATTATAAAGGTTGGCCGGCAGGGCCAGGGAGGGGATTCTCCCCCTCTGCTCCACTCTGCTGAGACCCCACCTGCAGCATTGTGTCCAGTTCTGGAGCCTCTATTCCAGGAAGGCTCTGGAAGTGCTGGAAGGTGTCCAGAGAAAGACCACGAGGATGAGCAGAGGGCTGGAGCTATGAGGACAGACTGAGAGAGTTGGGGCTGTTCAGTCTGGAGAAGAGAAGGCTCTGAGGAGACCTTCTTGTGGCCTTCCAGTATCTACAGGGGGCTACAGGAAAGCTGGGGAGGGACTTTTTAGGGTGTCAGGGAGTGATAGGACTGAGGGGAATGGAAAAAAAACCTAGAAATGGGTAGATTCAGAGTGAAGGTTAGGAGGAAGTTGTTCCCCATGAGGGTGGTGAGACACTGGCACAGGTTGCCCAGGGAAGTGGTGGAAGCCTCATCCTTGGAGGTCTTTCAGGCCAGGCTGGATGAGGCTCTGGCCAGCCTGATCTAGTGTAGAGTGTCCCTGCCCATGGCAGTGGGGTTGGAACTGGATAATCCTTGAGGACCCTTCCAACCCTGACAATCCTGTAATTCTATGAAGGTTCAGTATTGGGAAGAGAATATCTTCACAATCTAGAAATGGTTACAAATGGTTTGAGCAACATCATTTGGATAAAGCTAACTCCACAAACAGTAAATTCCCCCACTAGCCAAAGGCAGGAATTTCCTAGAGGCTTAGGAAATTACTGACAGTGCTGCTGGTGGATTGTGGGAATTCCTCTTTTGTTTCTTTTTATGGGATAATCCTCCTGAACTGTGTTGCTGGTTATCAGCCATGTGTGTGTGGTGGGGAAAACCCATGAGAGAAGAGCCTCCTGCTCTCTGCAGCTCACTGTTTTATCCAGCCAGCTAATTTGTTTTGGGATTCTCACCAGACAAAGGCTAGAACTGATAACCATCAGCTCTCCGCCTAAACATGCCCAAACATGCCCAAAACATGCCCAGACCTGACCCTGCCTGGTCTGTGCCTGGCAGGATATGTGGCTTGTGGGAAGGACCCATGTGAAATCCACTGATCCCCAGTCCTGGGAGGGGGAGGTCTCAATTCTCTGGCTTCCTTCATCCCAGCCTTGCTTTCTCCACCCCCACCCCCCCCGATCCTGTCTTCACAGGGGGTGGGGAGTGGGGCTTGGGTGCACTTCCACCACTTGGGAATAGGCTTCATTTTCAGAGTCCCAGCTCCTGCCACTGCATTTTTCCTGAATACTTTCTTGAAAAGCATCTTAAAAAAACCCCAAACCAACCACCAACAACAAATAAAAACCCACCCCAAAAAAACCAACACACCAAACAACACCAAAAAAACCCAACCCCAAAACAACAACAAAAAGTCCACCTGGAAAGTAGAAAGTTATTTTAAAATCTTTATTACTCAAAGAGTTACAAAGTCCATCCTGGACAGGCAGCCACAGAGTCTCAGTATTTTTAAGGTGTGCAATTGATTGATTTATTTGAACCTGTGCCATTTGCTAGGCAAGCATTGAGGTACACAATAATCCCAACCCTTCAGGCTTTCCTGTGAAACAAATTCTCCAAGTAAAGCTCCAGTGAAAATGCTGATTCAAAACACAGTTCCACGTCAGCCCTTTGCCGACAGCATAAATAATAGACAGCCAAAACCCAGCCCTAGGTCACCTTTCTTTCAGCTTCACTATGAACCACCATCACCAAACTCCTGATACAGGCACTGAGCCACAGAATCAGAATCACAGAATCAGCCAGGTTGGAAGAGACCTCCAAGATGATCAAGTCCAACTAACTAATCAACCAGACCATGGCACTAAGTGCCTCATTCAGGCTTTGCTTAAACACCTCCAGGGACATCGACCCCACCACCTCCCTGGGCAGCACATCCCAATGGCCAATCTCTCTTTCTGGGAAGAACTTCTTTTCTACGATGAAGGCTAAACTTCCCCCTGCACAGCTTGAGACTGTGTCCTCTTGTTCTGGTGCTGCTTGATGGGAGAAGAGACCTACCCCCACCTGGCTACCACCTCCCTTCAGGGAGTTGCAGAGGGCAAATGAGGTCTCCCCTGCACCTCTTCTTCTCCAGGATAAACACCCCCAGTTCCCTCAGCCTCTCCTTATAGGGCTGTGCTCCAGACCCCTCACCAGCTTTGAATAGTACAGTTCTTGTCACATCCTGCAATGTGGGACCTAGTCCAGTTTCTACCATCAAACCCAAGGAGAACATCCAGGACATAGATCAGAGCATCTGGGTTTCCACTGGACTTCCCCTCAAACTCATCAGAGAGAAGTTCAGTGAGCAGCAGAGGGGCCAGTCTGGTGCTTTGTGGTTTTCAGCATCACTTTCATTCATGAGTATGATGAGAAATAGCTACTACAAAGTTCTGTTTCTTGAGTAATTCAAACATTTAACCACAAATACACATTTAAAGTATTATCAGTGGCTTTGCAGAAGACATCACAGTTCTTCACTGGAAACCAATGCAAAACAAGCGGAGTCCCTCAGGGATCAGTCCTGGGGCCAGGCTTGTTCAACACCTTTGTGGGTGCCATGGACAGTGGCAGTGAGTGCAGCCTCAGCAAGGTTGCTGATGACACCAAGCTGTGTGGTGCAGCAGACACGCTGGAGGGAAGGGATCCATCCAGAGGGACCTGGACAGGCTGGAGAGGTGGGCACAAGCCAACCTCAGGAGCTTCAACAAGACCAAGGGCAGGGTCCTGCAGCTGGATCGAGGCAATGCCAGGCACAAATCCAGGCTGGGCAGGGACTGGCTGGGGAGCAGCCCAGAGGAGAGAGACTTGGGGGTGCTGGGGGAGGAGAAGCTCACGAGGAGCTCTCAGGGTGCACTTGCAGCCCAGAGAGCCAATCAGAGCCTGGGCTGCAGCAGGAGAAGTGTGGCCAGCAGGGCAAGGGAGGGGATTCTCCCCCTCTGCTCAGCTCTGGTGAGACCCCATCTGGAGTACTGACTCCAGTTCTGGAGCCCCTATTCCAAGAGGGATCTGGAGGTGCTGGAAGGTGTCCAGAGAAGGGCCACGAGGAGGAGCAGAGGGCTGGAGCACCTCTCCTATGAGGACAGACTGAAGGAGTTGGGGCTGTTCAGTCTGGAGAAGAGAAGGCTCCCAGGTGACCTCATTGTGGCCTTCCAGGATCTGAAGGGGGCCTACAAGAAGGCTGGGGAGGGACTTTCAGGCTCTCAGGGAGTGCTAGGACTAGGGGGAATGGAATGAAGCTGGAGGTGGGGAGATTGAGGCTGGAGGGGAGGAGGAAGTTCTTCCCCATGAGAGTGGTGAAGCCCTGGAATGGGTTGTGCAGGGAGGTGGTTGAGGCCCCGTCCCTTGAGGTGTTTAAGCCCAGGCTGGATGAGGCTGTGGGCAGCCTGATGTAGTGTGGGGTGTCCCTGCCCATGGCAGTGGGGTTGGAACTAGCTGATCCTTGTGGTCCCTTCCAACCCTAACTGAAACTATGAAACAACTTTGCTTATCCATGCAGGACTAGGGCAGGGGGATTGGACCAGATGATTTCCAGAGGTCTCTTCTAAACCTCACCATGCTGGGATCCTGTGATAGTCAGATTTAAACTTTATCTTTTGATACCCAAGAATATAATCCAAGGGAATGGATTGCAGTTTGAGGAGGCAAGATTTAGGCTGGAGATTAGGAAGAAATTCTTGACAGCAAGGGTGGTGAGACACTGGAACAGGATGCCCAGGGAGATTGTGGATGCCCCAAAGCAGGATCACCTAGGACAAGTCACACAGGAACATGTCCAGATGGGTGTTTAAGGCCAGGCAGGATAAGGCCTTGAGCAACCTGGTCTAGTGAAAAGTGTCCCTGCCACGGCAGGGGGGTTGGAACTAGATGAATTTTAAGGTCCCTTCCAACCCAGACCATTCTGTGGATCTGTGGCTCTGTTGTCTACCAGTCCAGAGGCATTTTAGGCAGGAAGTCTAATCCTGAGGTCCTGCTTTATTTCTTGCACCCTGGCTGGGAATTCACCTTGGGTTTCTAGCTCTGAAGGGCAGAGCTGAAGCTTTTAATGAAGGTTCTAAATCTAGCAGGCATCAGATGTGGGCAATATGCTTTTGCAAAACATGGCTCCACCATGCTTGGCTAATGCTTGAATTCGTGGCTTCTTTTTGCAAGGAGAGAAAACAGATTTTCAGCACTGAAGAAACAAATTCAATAACATCTAGCTAAAGGGATTTTGTTTGCTGTTGTGTTGGCTTTTCCCCCCTCCTTAGACAGTTAAGCACTTTTGAGATTCCCACTGTGGGATGCCCAGCTTAAAAACCCCAGGCTGACAGTGTTGATTTCAGGTAAATGGAAGAGAAGGCTGCTGTCAAACTACAATTAATTGTAAAGGTTTCATCCACAAGACACCAGTGTGGGAGTGCTCTGAAAACAGTAAATATTGTTATTATTGCAGCATTACAAGTCACAGCACCTGGCACAGAAGTACCTGTCCTCAGAGAGCTGAGGATGCGCGGTCCCCTGCGCATTTGTTTATCGCAGCCCAGCAGCACAGACTAAGCTCCGCCCCGGCAGCCACTGGCTGTGCTCATCATAACAGGAGGATGGTGCAATTCAGAGGCCTCTAACGTGAGCTCTCCTGCGTGCACTTGATCAGAACATGAAGCAATAGAGAGAATACATTTCAGGCCAAAGAAGAAGAGGAGAACTTAAGGTTTCTGTGTCTGCAGTATTTCTATGATAGTGCTTAAGACGCCGTGGCCTTTTCAACTGGCTTCTGGACACTGATGGGGCAATGCAAGCGTGCAAAGAAGGGGATCTCAGAATGACAGAAATCATCCACAAGGAAGAGAACTCCAAGCTCACCCAGTCCAACCTTCCACCCAGCACTGAAGGGTTAACACCAAACCATGAACCATGTCCCTTAGCCACCAGCTCCACAGGCTGCTTAAACACCCTCCAGGGATGGTGACTCCAGCACTGCCCTGGGCAGGCTGAGAGCCCTCTCTGGGAAGATATATTTTCTAGCATCCAGCCTGAGCCTCCTCTGGCACAGCTTGAAACCATTTCCTCTGCTCCTGAATCAGAAAAGGTTTATTCCCACAACTTTCTGTACATACTCTCTCCTGTGTAGCACTGATGTAAATGCAGGGGATTGCCAGGGTTAGCAGACCCAGGGTATAAAAACAAGCACAGAGGTAGGGGACTGATTTTCTATCAGAGCATCTTCATTTCACTCCACCCTTTTGTCCTCCTCTTCCTCTGCTGATTGCCTGGAAACAGCAGGGAGGGTTGCAAGTGGAATTATCCCTGAAGTGGGACCATTATCAGCTCTCTAGCTGGCTGGGGGAGAAAGCAGCATCGGCAGCTTGCAGTGCTGTTCCCTCCTGGGGAAAGAGGTGGAAGGAGCGTGGCTGAGCCCTGATGTGCACACACCGGTGCATGGCAGCGCTCCTAGCACAGCAGTGCACTCACACCGACATGCTGCAGCCCTCTCCAGCAGTGACAACGTCCTCACAAGCACTATGCTAGTCTCTGAAGGCAGGGCCTCGTTCCTCCAGACATGCAGACACCTTGGGGGGATGTTCTATCCGCTACAGAGGGCTGGAAACAGCCACAGTGATGCCAAAACACCCAGCTGGGGTTGAGGCTTTAGGACCTGCGGGAACTATGAAGTATCTGCTTCTGAGACTCATGCCAGTTCCCAGCCTTTTATCACTGAAATATTCTCTGCCAGGGAGCACTCTGGAGGTGGTCACACAATTCCTGGGGGTTAAACTCTTCTCCAGTCAGTGCTGCCAGCTATGGCTAAACATGGCACAAAGGCTGATGCATCTGCCTCAGGTCTTCCATGGCACAAAGGCCAAAGCATCTACGCAAGGCTTACATGATTGCCCATCTACACAGACTCCCCCAGATTGCTACTAGTTTGGACTTTGTTGAGCCAACAGGTTTGGTTGGTTTAGATTCCCAGGTCAAAGCAGCCTCCCTGACAGACCTTCTCCTGTAGAACTGATTAGATCAGGAGTAAAACCACTCTTTTCTTTTCAAGAGATTCTGACTTGGGAAATCCCAGAGGGCTTTCCATGACATCCCTTCACTTAGGATATTCTTCCAGTAGGACTTGGCTGAGATTTCCATTTGACCAGAGGCACCTGAGACTCTAGAGAATTTAATACAGTCAACTAAAATAAACAGTAAATACAATATACATGCTGGGACAAGGAAAGTGTGACATGACGAGGGACAATGGCTTCACACTAGAGCAGAGCAGATTGAGATTGGATTATCAGGCACAAGTTCTGCACCATGAGGGTGGTGGAACACTGGAACAGGTTGCCCAGAGAGGTGGTTGAGGCCCCATCCCCGGAGATATTCAAGGTGAGGCTGGACAAGGCTCTGGGCAACCTGATCTAGTTGGGGATGCCCCCTGCTGACTGCAGGGAGGTCAGACTGAATGTCCCTTCCAGCCTGGACCATTCTATGATTCTATGAGTCAGTCTATGCAGAGAAGGACTAAACCTTGTAAAGCACTGAGCATCATTTAGAGCAGTGGAGAAGCAGCCAGTCTGTGCCCAGCAAGTACCCACACTGCCTAGCAGATTATGAACCATCACAGGTGAGCCAGATCTGAGAAGCCCATACCTTACTTAATGACACTCCACACTGATCTCTGTTCTAGAGTTATAATTCAGTGTTCATGTCTCCAAGTACTTTCTGCACCAGTACAAATAACTTGTCTGATTTCTTTCATAAGCTACCAGTGTAGCATATTCCCTTTCTCCTGTCTCTTGACAGGTAGTAATAAGGTTCCACGTTTGAATGATTTCATTTGAAGGCTTTAAAGAGAGGTATATATATACACACACCCCCACACCCCCTTCTGTGTGTGCATGTAATTCCATGTGTGGATGCACACGTGGAGAGCTGTTTAATTTTATGTTCCCTTAAACTGTGGTTCCTGTACCTGAATTCTTTTCTTCCCAAAGCCTTATCATAGATGTTAAACCATTTCAGCCATTTATTTGCCTTCTGTGTAATGGGGTTTAGACTTTTCACCTGTGTAAATTGTGAAGACAGAAATAGTTTGGGTCACCTCATCAGGGGTCATGAATGAATTGAGATGGAATCCAGGTTCTTGGAGAAGGATGCTTAGGATTATTAAATTAATATAGTCTGGATGTGATCTGCTCCATCCCAAGCAGCAGACTCATAGAATCACAGATGTGTCAGGGTTGGAAGGGACCTCAAGGATCACCCACTTCCAACCCCCCTGCCATGGGCAGGGACACCTCACACTACAGCAGGTTGCTCACAGCCACCTCCAGCCTGGCCTGAAAAACCTCCAGGGATGAGGCTTCCACCACCTCCCTGGGCAACCTCTTCCAGCATCTCACCACCCTCATGGGGAACAATGTCTTCCTAACTTCCAATCTCAACCTACCCATTTCTAGTTTTGCTCCATCCCCCCCAGTCCTGTCACTCCCTGACACCCTCAAAAGTCCCTCCCCAGCTTTCCTGCAGCCCCCTTCAGATACTGGAAGGCCACAAGAAGGTCTCCTCACGGCCTTCTCCTCACAAGACTGAACAGCCCTGACTCTCTCAATCTGTCCTCACAGCAGTGGTGCTCCAGCCCTGTGCTGATCCTTGTGGCCCTTCTCTGGACACCATCCAACACCTCCAGATCCTTCTTGTAACAGAGGCTCCAGAACTGGACGCAATGCTCCAGGTGGGGTCTCAGCAGAGTGGAGCAGAGGGGGAGAATGACCTCTCTCAACCTGCTGGCTACACTAAATAAAATTTGGGTGGTTATCTTAATGAAGCTCTCAGCCATCCCTGGAACAATGCTGTTTATCAGGTTTCCCATGCACAAATGGCAAAGCACAAATTCCTCCTTCCCTAGGTTTCAAAACATCTTGAAAGGAATGCAAAAGTGCTTTAAGAAAACTGAACTTAAGTAGCTACATTCTCTCCTCTTGCTGTGGGAGCTAATATTTGCCTTTATCTCTTTCAGGGTGTGATTTCAATAGTACTCAGCACTGATCTTGCTCTGAGTCCTCTGGAGTCACCAGTAGAGCTTTCCTTAGCTTAAAAAGATAGCATTGATGTTGGTTGCTCTTCAAGAGGAGCTGATTACCTTGGTGCTGCAGAAGCATTTGTCTTGAAGAGCTGCCAGAGTTTAAAAGAAAACCCAAGAGCAGAACAAAAACTGAGTTAACAACCAAGTCTGTTTCTTGTTGATGCCTCACAAAAGGGTGTAGGCATTCCCGGCCTTCAAAGGTTTTATCAGTTCTGCTTAGAACTGAGCATCGCCGGTGATGATCAGGTTTACTATGCAAATGAGGGAGCTGGCTGCACTAAAGCTATGTCAGGTTTCCAGCCAGAAGGCAGAATTGAGGAGCCTCAGCTCCAGAGTTGGGAAATGGAAGAGCAGTGGAATTTGGCAGGCTCCCAGAGGAAGTAGCTGTGCCCTGCTTTTGAGGGTAGCAGGTGAGACATATAAAAGCAAGTCAGCCTGCCATAAAATCTGTTGTATCACAAAGCACCTGGTTAAATAAAAGCTGCTTCTTACAAATGAAGGGGACATATCAAATAGACATCTTTTGGTTTTTTGGTATTTAATTTCTGAATTCCTGTATTACAACAGAAGAACTACTGGGGAAAAAAAAAAACCACCACCTAAAAGCTACTAAAAACTAAAACCACTGAAAACTGAGGTTTTTTTCTTGGCTGCAGCAGAAGCTGAAGAGGCCATCAGTTATTTATACATCCTTGAGGGACACTCTGGATGGTTTACCACATCCTGAAATGTCCCTGCACCCAGAATTCTCAGAACAGTATGTCTGCTCTGGTGTCACTTCTGACATCAGGTACACAATTTTTCCCAGGCTGTACCCGAATTTCAATGCTAACACATCCTGAGGGTACTGATTAATAGCACAGTATTCATTTGGCATGCATTTACTCTGTTATGGAATACTTTACCCTAAACACTTTGTATCCCTGTCACCACCACTCCCTAGAACTCATTACTGCTGCAAGAATCATCAAAATGCTACTAAATGTGAATAACTGTAGGGAAAGGAAATAGAGAAAAGAGATAAAGAAAATTAATCAAGCATTAAAACAGAGAGAACACATCCAAAACAGAGAAGTAGTTGCTGTATTGTGAGGAGCACCCCGGCCCCTGCAAAGTTCTCTTTCTCCACAGGATAACTCTGTGAGGTTCCTTTCTCATCTGAAGTCAGAATATTCCTGAGCCCGTGCCATAATTACTCCAGCAACAGTTAATTTCGATGCCATGGACATCATAATTGTGACTCGAGGACCAGCCTGAGCAGCAGGAACAAATTCAAAGCAAACAGTAATATCTGTGCCTCCACAGCAGCAGAGTGGCCTTAGCAGTAAATGGGGGATTTAACAAAAAAGAAACACACCAAACACTCAGAACATTCAGAAGATGTCTGATGTTCCCCAAAACGCTCCACAGACAAAAATGATTTTAACATTAGCTTAAGTGCTCCTACAAGCAGCACAGAGGGAACATTTACAGCCACGGACATCATTCTATTGCTTCATACAGAGCCGAGGAGAAGGCTCAGACAAAGCCCAGTACTTACATCCTGAGCTGCCATTCGTTGGAACCAGAGTGAAGTTGGAGGCCCAGGGGTTACGCACAATATCCTGCCAGTGAATGGTGTCTGCGAAGCAAAGGAATTTGTTCTGGCCAACATAGACTCCACCATTCAGTATTTCTGCAGAAAGGAGAAGAGCACACACTTGTAAGACCTTAGGCATGCAGTTGATTCAATCCATGCTGCTCAGTGCCCTGGCAAGAAAGGGAGCGAAAATTAAACGCACAAAATTCTCGCTGTTAGTCTCACTTACTGCTCTGAAACTGGAGGGCAATGGAGCCCACAGTGAACACCAACACACAGAACAGAGCTGAGGAAGGCAGCCACAGCCCTGCCACCTGGGTCACGGGGTCTATGGAACAGCACTGTTAGCTGTGCAGGGGATAACCTGCCAGGCTTCACTGGCTTTGAAAGCAACACAAGCAATCAGCCACACTGCGCTGCGTTTAATATCCCCCTGTGCCCAGATCTGCTGAGGCCACACCTCGAGTGCTGTGCTCAGTTCTGGGCCCTTTACTCCAGGAAGGACATTGCAGGGCAACAGAGAGTCCAGAGAAGGGCAACGAGGCTGCCGAAGGGCCTGGAGCACCTGGGCTACGAGGAGGGGCTGAGGGAGCTGGGGGTGTTCAGGCTGGAGAAGAGGAGGCTGAGAGAGACCTCATTGCTCTCTACAGCTCCCTGAGGGAGGTTGGAGCGAGGAGGGGACAGCCTCTGCTCCTTGGTGGCAAGGGACAGGAGCAGAGGCAATGGTTGCAAGGTGCAGCAGGGGAGGCTCAGGCTGGATGCTAGGAAATCTTTCTTGCCAGAGAGGGCTCTCAGCCATTGGAATGGTCTGCCCAGGGCAGTGCTGGAGTCCCCATCCCTGGAGGTGTTCCAGCCGCCTTGGAGCTGGTGCTTAGGGACATGGTTTGGTGTTAACCTTGCAGTGCAGGGTGGAAGGTTGAGGGTTGATGAGATATTTGCTGTTATTCTATGATTACTATGTATGAATGCATAAGCATACAATAAAGCAGGGTAGGAAACTGATGAGGTAGGAATTGCTGAGTCCACAGGCCATGAGAAGGATCCAGTTATGACAACGTTTCCTGATCAGACTGTTCTGCTGTACTGCCATGACCCAAAATACTCAAACACTCAATATCTACCATTCCAATCTCAAATACTATTCTCCCAACATACCACTGACATACCTGGATGGAAGTTCTGTGCCAAATTGAGATGGTTTCTGAGCAGCTGAAAGTTTTTGGTTGGTTGTTTGCTCCCCACAATTGTACTGTTCCTGTCAGTGTGATTTGAAATGAAACAAAGGGCTTGCTGCACTTCTCTGAAGACTTCATTTCATAGTATCATAGTATCATGGTATCAGTCAGGGTTGGAAGGGACCATAAGGATCATCTAGTTCCAACCCCCCTGCCATGGGCAGGGACACCTCACACTAGATCAGGCTGCCCAGAGCCTCATCCAGCCTGGGCTTAAACACCCCCAGGGACAGGGCCTCAACCACCTCCCTGGACAACCCATTCCAGGGCTTCACCACTCTCATGGGGAAGAACTTCCTCCTCACCTCCAGCTTGAATCTCCCCACCTCCAGCTTCAGTCCATTCCCCCTAGTCCTATCACTACCTGAGAGCCTGAAAAGTCCCTCCCCAGCCTTCCTGTAGGCCCCTTCAGATCCTGGAAGGCCACAATGAGGTCACCTGGGAGCCTTCTCTTCTCCAGACTGAACAGCCCCAACTCCTTCAGTCTGTCCTCACAGGAGAGGTGCTCCAGCCCTCTGCTCATCCTTGTGGCCCTTCTCTGGACACCTTCCACCCCCTCCAGATCCCTCTTGGAATAGGGGCTCCAGAACTGGAGGCAGTACTCCAGGTGGGGTCTCACCAGAGCTGAGCAGAGGGGGAGAATCACCTCCCTTGACATTTGTAGCACCAGAACAATAATTTAGGCTTTTTTTACCTTCTACATTTGTTCAAACTCACACTTTTTCTGTTTAATGTGCCTCATCTGTTTCTAAACCAGAGGACAATCCATGTGAGTTCCTCGTGCAGCTAAAACTTCCTGCACAGCTTAGTGTCAGAGGTTCAAGGCTCAGCAGAGAAACATTAAAGGCAAGTTACCCATGGCACCTTAGTATGCCATTAAATGGTGCTGTACAGCCAGGGGGGTCACACTTCTCACAGAGACATTAAGAGTAAACCTTGACTATGGTAGTAGTGATGAACCTTGGCTGATAGTCCTCATGTCCCAGGAACACCTTTAAAAACTCCAGTGGGGATGATCAGAGTGGATGTTAGGCAGATCAGATGTTAGATTTGATGCTAGCTACAGCAAACAGGCTGGGAGGGCTCAGCTTTTGCGGTTCAAACAAAAGATTTCTTCTTTTCTCTTTTTTTTCTTTTCTTTTTTCTTCTTTTTTCAGTTTGATACCTTTGCTGTAGGTTTCTAGGCTCTGTGTGTGTGTGTGTGTGTGTCTGTATAGAGTGGCAAAGTTAAAGCCATAAAAAGGCTAATTACAGGTTGGCAGGTCAGTAATGTTACCAATACCATACTGACTGTATGAGAAATTATTGTTTCTCAAGCAAATACTCTTCTCCAGCCTGTCTGAAAGTCATCCCTGTGTTTCCAGATTCTGGTTTAGCCCACTGGAGCAAAACTAGAAGTGGGTAGATTCAGACTGGATGTTGGGAGATGTTCTTCTCCATGAGGGTGGTGAGACACTGGCACAGGTTGCCCAGGGAGGTGGTGGAAGCCTCATCCCTGGAGGTTTTGAAGGCCAAGCTGGCTGTGGCTGTGAGCAACCTGCTGTAGTGTGAGGTGTCCTTGCCCATGGCACAGGGGTTTGAACTGGATGATCTTTGAGGTCCCTTCCAACCCTGGCAATTCTGTGATTCTGTAATCCTGACACACAAGAAGGAAGGAATTACTGTGTCTTTGTTCTTTGAATCTCAGGTTTGCAGGCAGCAGCATGCAGGGGAGGAAGCCCCCAAGGAAAGAAGGCATCAGAGGATCATCCTTAACTACATCCTGCCACCATATTAATCAGTTCAGAGCATTACCCTTTCTTGGAAAGCTCTGGTTTAAAAGCTCGGCTTTTCAGCGAAAAGGGGCTTAAAAATGAAAACAATATTAATAATCTCATGGAGAAAAGAGTCCAGATTAGAGACACAGCAATGATCTGGATGCATGAGATTCTTATCATCTCTGGAAAAAACCCAAACACACAGCATCTGCTAGCAATTGTCCTCTGGGAGGGAAGGGGGACTCAGAAGAGCGCTTGAAAACGTGACCTGTGATGATTACTCTGTGTTGCCCCTGCTCTGCAGGATTACCCAATCTATTGTGGCCCAGACTTTGATTAAAAATAACACTGAACAAGCCACAAAAAAAACCAACCCTGTGAAAACTACATTCATAGCTGAAACAGTTGCTCAGGATTCCAAATGGTGCCACTGTCAGCTGGGCTGGCTGAACACCTGCCACTGGCAGCATTGCTGGTCTGAGAGCAGTCACTCCTGACAATACCTTAGTTTCATAGTTTCATAGTTTCAGTTAGGGTTGGAAGGGACCACAAGGATCATCTAGTTCCAACCCCCCTGCCATGGGCAGGGACACTCTACCCTAGATCAGGCTGGACAGAGCCTCATCCAGCCTGGGCTTAAACACCTCCAGGGACAGGGCCTCAACCACCTCCCTGGACAACCCATTCCAGGGCCTCACCACCCTCACGGTGAAGAACTTCCTTCTCACCTCCAGCCTGAATCTCCCCACCTCCAGCTCCATTCCCCCTAGTCCTATCACTCCGTGATAGCCTGAAAAGTCCCTCCCCAGCCTTCTTGGAGCCCCCTTCAGATCCTGGAAGGCCACAATGAGGTCACCTGGGAGCCTTCTCTTCTCCAGACAGAACAGCCCCAACTCCCTCAGTCTGTCCTCATAGGAGAGGTGCTCCAGCCCTCTGCTCCTCCTCGTGGCCCTTCTCTGGACACCTTCCAGCACCTCCAGATCCCTCTTGGAAGAGGGGCTCCAGAACTGGAGGCAGTACTCCAGGTGGGGTCTCAGCAGAGCTGAATAGAGGGGAGAATCCCCTCCCTTGCCCTGCTGGCCACACTTCTCTGCTGCAGCCCAGGCTTGATTGGCTTTCTGGGCTGCAAGTGTACCCTGAGAGCTCCTCTTGAGCTTCTCCTCCCCCAGCACCCCCAAGTCTCTCTCCTCTGGGCTGCTCCCAGCCAGTCCCTGCCCAGCCTGGATTTCTGCCTGGGCATTGCCTCCACCCAGCTGCAGGACCCTGCCCTTGGTCTTGTTGAAGCTCCTGAGGTTGGCTTGTGCCCACCTCTCCAGCCTGCCAGGTCCCTCTGGATGGATCCCTTCCCTCCAGCTGTCAGCTGCACCACACAGCTTGGTGTCATCAGCAACCTTGCTGAGGCTGCACTCAATGCCACTGTCCATGGCACCCACAAAGATGTTGAACAAGACTGGTCCCAGGACTGATCCCTGAGGGACTCTGCTTGTCCCTGGCCTCCCCTGGGCCATGGACCCATTGACAGCCACTCTTTGGGTGCAGCCATCAAGCCAGTTCTGTATCCATCTAGTGGTCATCCATCAAACCCGTGGTCACCAGCTTGGAGACAGGATGTGGTGTGGGACAGTGTCAAAGGCTTTGCTCAGGGCCAGGTAACCTAGCAGTTCCAGAACCTAGCAGTTCTTCTTTAGGAACTTTGATGCATTACTCTAAAAGTATTTAATAGTTCAGATTGTAGAAAAAAGTTGGGTGTTTTTTCACCATAAAATAACCAGAAACTGTCCCCTTTCTACTGCAGGGAAAGCTGACCACTTCCCTGTGATTGGTTACAGGATCGCAGGATCAGAGGATGTTAGGGGTTGGAAGGGACCTCAGGAGATCTTCCAGTCCAACCCCCTGCCAGAGCAGGACCATAGAACCCAGCACAGGTCACACAGGAACACATCCAGACGGGGATGGAAAGGCTCCAGAGAAGGAGACTCCACAACCTGTCTGGGCAGCCTGTGCCAGTGCTCTGTGACCCAGTGAAGCAGTTCCTGACCATGGAAAAGGCTCTGACTTCCCTCATCACTGAGTAACAACTGTTGTTCCTGGTGCCTTTCCCCAAAGCCACGCTGCAGCATCTACCCTTGTCCTGCAGTGTACCATTTCTCACAGGTGACAGAGTTAAAGCCTCTTGCTCTGTGCAGTGAGACACTAATAATAAACCTGAGCTGAAATATCCAAGATGGGCTCTCACCTGCATTAAACAACCCTGAGTTCACAGTTTACCACAACCTTTAAAGTACTTGTGCTAGGCTCTTCCTGCTCTGTGGCATCCAGATTCATTCCCTTCCCCCCTTCCCATTCCAAGCTGTGTCTTGCTTTTCTTTATGCCGAGGCTCTGGCATGTGTAAATCAGCACAGATGCATTGGCTTCACTGACTTGGATGCATTTTGCACTTCTCCACCCTCCCTTAGCAAGAACAATGCCTGCAAAGACCTAATAAGCCCTGTTGCATGTTAAGCAAACGAAGCACAAATGTAATCAATATACAATGGAGCTGCTGTACAAGGAGCTCATCATCATAAAGTCATCATCTCGCTTCAATTTACAGCGCTGGAAGTGCCAGATAAAGTTAAACAACAAACAGGAGGAGAAAGGCAGCTCTGCCTGTGCGGATGAGCCAGCAAAGGGAGCCAGGCAGAACCAGGCTGCTTCTCCCACTGGCAGCGCCCAAGGAGCCTCTTTGCTGAGCTCTCTCTGAGGCTGGAGCAGACAGGGGAATGACAAGTCTCCCAGCGAAGGTAGTGATTTCTGCTGTGGAGAAAGAAGATCCTTCCTGCCAAAGAAGCATGACAACGGGCTGCTCACAGTGGAACACCTTTTAGATAGCATTTGGGGGAGGGCATTTTTGTCTTCTACATCATTTTTTCGTGGCACTGGAACACTGTTAGTCCAAACACACCACTGCTGCCTGGGACAGGAGGCAGAGCGATCGGCTTGATCAGCTGCTGCCCAGACTACCTTTGCAGTGCACGGGCAGCAGAGGTTATCCTTGGGCTTTGTGCTGCTCAGGGACACAGAGTTAGTTACAAAAGGGGATTTTGAAGCACAGGCCCCACTGGCTCTCACTGGGAAAAGAGTTCCTAAAGGTGTCAGATATTTTTGACACCTTCCTTTAAGGCACTCATGGCCACACTTAATGAGTACCACAGTCTCCCAGTTTGGCATCAGGGCTGGAGCAAAGGAGAGGCTCCAAGACCTTTCATCACTGATTTGAGGGAATGCAGAATCTAATCTCCCTTATTAGAGCTACTTTACTGGCTTAGAAGTGTGCAATTCTGTAACCAAAGATGAAAAGAAATATCAAGTGCACTCACCACTGACTTCTGTCATTATTTGCTTGTTACTCCCAAATTAGAATCATTTAGGTTGGAAAAGACCTTTAAGATCATCAAGTCCAACTCATATCTGCATATTATAAAATTCTATTAAATGGCTATTGATTCAGGAAGCTAAATCAGAAATGTATTATCTGTTATCTCTGCTATTTCTTGTGCCTGTTAGCCCAGCGACGAAGCAGAACTATTACCACATCACTTTGGTAACTACCACACAACAATTACAACACCAATGGGAGAAATGGAAACACAAAGGATCAGAGCATGTTAGGGGTGGAAGGGACCTCTGGAGATCTTCCAGTCCAACCCCCGCTGCCAGAGCAGGACCACAGAATCCAGCACATACAGGAACACATCCAGACAGGGCTGGAAAGGCTCCAGAGAAGGAGACTCCACAACCTCTCTGGGAAGCCTGCTCCAGTGCTCTGGGACCCTCACAGTGCAGAAGTTCCTCCTCATGTTGAGCTGGAACATCCTGTGCTGCAGTTCCATCCATTGCCCCTTGTTCTATCACAGCACACAAGTGAGAAGAGGCTGTCCCTGTCCCTTCCTTCCTGACCCCAGCCCTCAGGTATTTGTAGGCATTGATCAGATCCTCTCTCAGCCTTCTCCTTCCAGACTAAACACCCCCAGGGCACTCAGCCTCTCCTCACTAGGCAGTGCTCCAGTCCCTTCAGCATCCTTGGAGCCCTCCCTGGGCTCTCTCCAGCAGATCCCTGTCCCTCCTGAACTGGAGAGCCAGAACTGGATTCAATATTCCAGGTGGGGCCTGACCTGGGCAGAGTAGATGGGGAGGAGAACCTCCCTGGATGTGCTGGACACATTCCTCTGAATGCACTCCAGGATCCCATGGCCTTCTTGGCCACCAAGGCACATTGGTGCCCCATGCAGAATGTTGTCCACCAGCACTCCCAGGATCCTTTCCGCAGGGCTGCTCTCCATCAGGGCTCTGATAACCATGAAACATGAGCTCTGTTACATTCCATAGAGTGCCAAGGCACACAGATTTGTACATCACCTCCAATTTATACTTTAGTCTGCTAAACTCAAAAAGGGTCTGCATTCCTCACACCTAACAGAATTAGTCTGACCAGTCACTGAGAATGTGTAACCACCAGCAGAAGGCTAAGATCACTGCACATAAGGGACAGCAGCTCTGCAACTTTACTGGTTGTCAGTAGGTTGAACATGAGCCTGCAGTGTGCCCAGGCAGCCAGGAGGGCCAATGGTATCCTGGCCTGTATCAGGAAGAGTGTGGCCAGCAGGAGCAGGGAGGTCATTGTGCCCCTGTGCACTGCACTGGTTAGGCCACACCTTGAGTCCTGTGTCCAGTTCTGGGCCCCTCAGTTTAGGAAGGAGGTTGACATGTTGGAAGGTGTCCAGAGAGGGCAACAAAGCTGGGGAGGGGATTGGAGCACAGCCCTGTGAGGAGAGGCTGAGGGAGCTGGGGTTGTTTAGCCTGGAGAAGAGGAGGCTCAGGGGAGACCTCGTTGCTCTCTACAACTACATGAGGGAGATTGTGGACAGGCAGGGGCCGGTCTCTTCTCCCAGGCAACCAGCACCAGAACAAGAGGTCTCAAGCTGCACCAGGGGAGGTTTAGATGGATGTTAGGAAGAAATTCTACACAGAGAGAGTGAATGGCCGTTGGAATGTGCTGCCCAGGGAGGTGGTAGAGTCACCATCATTGGAAGTGTTTAGGAGGAGACTGGATGGGGTGCTTGGTGCCATGGTTTAGTTGATTAGATGGTGTTGGATGACGGGTTGAATGTGATGATCTCTTTCCAACCTGGTCTATTCCATTCCATTATTCCATTCCATTCCATTCCATCCATTCCATTCCATTCCATTCATTCCATTCCATTCCATTCCATTCTATTCTAAAGTGTGCTGTCTGTTTACACTAGGGGTGGACAAAACTCTTCTCCATCCATCTGTTAAAAGAGTCTTTCCTCATCTGACTTTTTCTTGTGCAAAGTCTAATCCCTCATGGTCTCTGATGCAATTTCTAATGTGGCTTAGACTAACAGAACCATGCCCACATTCTGCAATGTATCCTGAAGTGCAAGGGGCTTGGGTGCTGATATGCAGTGGGCGCTGCGGGCTCCTGTTCAGCAGCAGAATCTGGTTCTAAATTGGTTAGAAAACTGGTTGGAAAATGGCTGTTGCTATTCAATGCTGCAAATTAAAGGCTGCCATGAAGTCAGTTAGCATGACTAGCTGCAAGAAGTCCTAGCCAGAGGGAGAAGAGCTAGCTCTGAAGCAGGCAGGGAAAGGGTGATGAGTCAATTCTACAACACAGTGGCCATGTCCATTCTTGCCAGGGCAAAAGGACGACAGAGGGAAACTTTACCTTCCAAGCGGCTGCCTGCTAAGGCAACAGCTGCCTTTACACTACAGCACACACAGGCATACTCTGCACAAACACATTATAGAGTGTGGTAGTTTTAGGCTATGCCTCTAAAATTTGGTTGCAGATTTCGAGCAGAAAAGCAGAAGAATGTAATAAATCACTGTTGGCGTGAAAAGGAAAACTAAAGATAATGCTAAATGATTCCATTGGAAAGATATCTGCTACAAGATTGGCTGTACCAAAACAATCTTCCTTCTTCTGATCTCTTCTCTGCTCGCTTTGTGCTCTGAAGTGAGACTAATCTGCTTCTTCTTGACCTTAGCTGCATTGTTTTGGTGAAATCTAACCACTACCTTCTCTCTGCTCCTTTCTCCCCTTCGGACAGGGGGTGGGGGGACAGAGGGACAGCTTCCCTGGTCTTCTTGACCAGGGGGGGGTTCTCGTGTTGTCTGTTGATTGTGAATATCTGTAAATATCGTCAATCCTGGATATTTTGGACATATCCATTGCATTCCATTGTAGGTTGTTGTTTTGCCTGTGAATACAGCTTCCATTTGCTTCCAGATGAGTCAGTCTGGCAAAGTCAGTGTTGGGGGGAAATTTCAACCCACCACAATAGTGTATCTTGATGATGCCTTAATTGCCAAGGTCAGCCTCTATTAGAGCTGAAGCATCTTTGCTGACAGTGCTGTGTCCCAGGTGATGGGGACCTGTTGTCAGATGCTCTCTAAACACTGTCATAGATGCTGGATGCATTACCCCAAAGTGGCTTTGGCCTGGAAATTTCATGCCAAACCAAGTCTTTTGATCTCTTAGCACAGTTGATTGCTTATGACCCACTGGGAAAGCACTTCAGGTCCATCATTAATAAGCTGTGTCTTAAAGGGTAATGAGAACTGGGTGCTTGAGGAGACAATAGCTCATCCATCATCAATCAAGATCTGAAGTTTTATACAGATGATTTAAGAAGAGTTGGACTGTGTAAAATTGAAATGTCACATTTGTATTGGGGAATGGGGGGAGCCTGGTAATGAAAATGAGAGTTTTACCTTCTCCATTTCAGCTCAATGACCATACTCTGAAGCTCAGGATGTGGAATCTGTGTACCAGCTAGAATCCCCAGACAACCTTCGATCTAAATTACACAATTTCAAGTAAAGATTATTGGGTCATTAGCTGGAAGTCAGTTTCAAGGCTTGATGGTAACAGCAAGATATTTTTTACTTCTATCTAAAGAATCAGTGTTATATGCAGCCCGTGGGGCTGTACTTCCGACTGCTCGATAACTAAGAGCACTGGATTGCAGCATTGAACAGAAATCTTCCAAACCAGCTCCTATTTGCTGCTTAAGTAAAAAAGGAGTCATTTGATTACCTTTCACTGAGTTTGAAGGGGTACCTTCTCACCATTTCACTGCAAATGTGTGTGAAGATGGGCTCAAGGGTCCTTGAGTGTCATTTAGCTACTCCATAAAGGACAACAGGCTCTGGTCAGCTCTTCCGTTCACAAGCTCCCTGAAGGGAATCTCAACCACATTATCCAGCTCAGAGAAGAGCTCTGCCTCTCCCAGGATTATTCCTCTCTCCATGCATGCCCTCAGCTCCTCCTTCTCACTAAGACTGACACTAAGACACCAAGTTATTTAGCCACTTTGTACAAGGAAACACCACCACAAACCAGCCCAGCCCTTTGCAGAACATACACCTATTGTAGGTTAGACCCTGAGTGTCCCACCGTGGAGATAGAAGCCCTCCAGCGATAGAGTCCAAGGGCCTGGACAGTCCCAGGGGGAGGACATAGGAAATTGTAATCTGGTATTCCACCCCATAACCCTGCATCCTGATCCTGAAGGGAGGTTGTAGCCAGGTGGGGGTTGGTCTCTGGGGAGGGCGTTGAGCTGGTGGGCTAAACTAGGAAGCTAGGCCCAAGCTGATTCTGCTCAGGGGAGACCTCATTGCTGCCTACAACTACCTGAAGGAAGGTTGTAGCCAGGAAGGGGTTGGTCTCTTCTCCCAGGCAAGAAGCACCAGAACAAGAGGACACAGTCTCAAGCTGTGCCAGGGGAGGTTTAGGCTGGAGGTGAGGAGAAAGTTCTTCACAGAAAGAGTAATTGGCCATTGGAATGTGCTGCCCAGGGAGGTGGTGGAGTCCCCGTCCCTGGAGGTGTTCAACAAAGGATTGGATGTGGCATTTGGAACCATGGTTTAGTTAGCCATGAGGTTTTAGGTAATAGGTTGGACTTGATGATCTCTGAGGTCTGCTCCAACCTTATTGATTCTATGATTCTGTCCTTGTTCCTGAATAGCTTTTGTATTTGTATTCCTTCATAAATAGTATTTCTACGTAACCTCCACTCCTGTGTGAGTGTTTTTATTTCACCCCTGTCCCAGCTCAACCCAGGACAACACCAAAGCCACAACAGATATTCTGTGACTGCCTCATCTCGGGGAAGCACAAGCTGGTGTGCAAGTCTTGCCATGCTAAGGGGTCCCACTTAGCCTTGCACCCTGAGCACTTACAAAGCACTTACTAAGCAATTACTGTGGTAGTTTTGGGCTATGCCTTTAAAATGTTTTCACAGATCTTGAACCAAAAAGTAGTAAAATGTAAATAAATCCCATGGGTGTGAAAAGGAAAATAAAGAGAATTCTAAGCAATCCCATTGGGCTGTTCAGTCTGGAGAAGAGAAGGCTCCCAGGTGACCTCATTGTGGCCTTTCCAGGATCTGAAGGGGCCTACAAGAAGGCTGGGGAGGGACTTTTCAGGATCTAGGGAGTGATAGGACTAGGGGGAGGGGAATGGAATGAAGCTGGAGGTGGGGAGATTCAGGCTGGAGGTGAGGAAGAAGTTCTTCCCCATGAGAGTGGTGAAGCCCTGGAATGGGTTGTGCAGGGAGGTGGTTGAGGCCCCACTGGAGGTGTTTAAGCCTAGGCTGGATGAGGCTGTGGCCAGCTGATCTAGTGTGGGGTGTCCTTGCCCATGGCAGGGGGTTGGAACTAGCTGATCCTTGTGGTCCTTCCAACCCTGACTGATTTTATGATCTATAAGGAACTTAAAACTGGTTGTACCAAAACATTTTTTGTTTCCTTATCCTCTTGCTCCTTGGCTCTGGGAGATACTACTTGCTTCTGCTTGACCTTGGCTATATTGTGTGGGTTAAGTCTAACAACAAAGTTCTTTGCTCTTTTCTCCTTCTTTGTCTGGGGTGTCTGGGTAGGCAGAAAAGGTTGAAACTAGTAGCTTCCCTGGTCTTTAGCCAGGGGGCTTCCTGTGTGCTGTTTATTAATTGTAAATCCCTGTAAATATTGTAAACCCTGGATATTTTGTACATATCATTGCAATCCATTGTAGATTGTAGTTCTGCTTGTAAATACAGCTTCCATTTGCTTCAAACTGAGCTGGTCTGGCAAAGTTAATGTGTGGGGGGGCGGAATTTCTACCCGCACACTTACTAAGTACTTGCTTCTCATGGCATTCTCATTAAAACCCTGCTGCTCATGGCTAGATGGGCAAAGGCTCTGCTGGGTAAAGCACGGGCTGGCCAGCCAGTGAGAGTCGTGGTCAATGGATTGAAATCCACCTGGAGGCCAATCACAAGTACTGTTCCCCAAGGCTCAGAATTGGAACCAGTCCAGTTCAATTTCTTCATCAATTACTGGGATGAGGGCATCAAGAGCAAACTTACTCTCAGTAAGTCTGTAGGTGACACAAAATTAGGTGGCAGCATTAATCTGCTTGAGGGTAAGAAGGCTTTACAGAGGCACCTGGATAGGTTGGACCCCATGGGCTGAGGTCAGCTGTATGAGCTTCCACAAGGCCAAGTGCTGGTGGGTCTGCACCTGGGCCTCAACAGCCCCATGCAATGTACAGGCTTGGGGAAGAATGGCTGGAGAGCTGTGTGCAGGAAAAGGACTGGGGGTACTGACTGACCAGAGGATGAATATGAGACCAGCAGTGAGCACAGGGGGCCAAGAGCATCCTGACCTCTATCAGAAACAGGAGCAGGGAGGTGGTTGTCCCTCTGTACTCAGTGTTGTGGAGGCTGCACCTCAAGTGCTGTGCTCAGCTCTGGGCACTGCAGCACAGGAGGACATAGGGGCTGGAGTGAGGACAGAGAAGGGCACTGAGCTGGTGAGGGGTGGAGAACAAGGCTGTGAGGAGCAGCTGAGGGAACTGGGGCTGTTTGGGCTATGAAAAAGGAGGCTAGGGGAGAGACTCATTGCTCTCTACTGGACGGACGTTGCAGAGAGGTAGGCACTGGTCTTTCTCACAAGTAACTCATGACAGAGCAAGAAGGAATGGCCTCAAGCTGCTCCAGGGAGGTTTAGGCTGGACATTAGGGGGGAAAAATCACAGACAGGGTTGTGAGGCACTGGAACAGCTGCCCAGGGAGGTGGTGAGTCACCATGCTGGCGTGGAGGTGTCTAAAAGCCATCTAGATCTGGTGCTGGGGACATAGTGTGGTGACAGACTTGGTGCAGTGGGGTGAAATGGCTGTGCTGGAGGAGCTCGGAGCTGCTCTCTTGGCCTGGATGATCTGTGATTCTATGAGCACTGGGCACATAACCATGGCCACATGGTCCAAAGGGTCCAGTGCACAGAGAAAGTCACCCAAAGTACTATGAAAGAGAGCAGAAACTGTTGATCAAGTAACAAAACAACCCTCACC
>CM026887.1:1163918-1197768 GCA_015227895.2 Colaptes auratus | reverse complement strand
GCACTTGCAGCCCGGAAAGCCAATCAGAGCTGGGCTGCAGCAGGAGAAGTGTGGCCAGCAGGGCAAGGGAGGGGATTCTCCCCTCTGCTCAGCTCTGGTGAGACCCAGCTGAGTACTGCCTCCAGTTCTGGAGCCCCTATTGCAAGAGGGATCTGGAGGGGCTGGAAGGTGTCCAGAGCAGGGCCACGAGGGAGCAGAGGGCTGGAGCAGCTCTCCTGTGAGGACAGACTGAAGGAGTTGGGGCTGTTCAGGTGGAGAAGAGAAGAAGGCTCCAGGTGACTCATGTGGCCTTCCAGTATCTGAAGGGGCCTACAGGGAAGGCTGGGGAGGGACTTTTCAGGCCTCTCAGGTAGTGATAGGACGGGGGAATGGAATGAAGCTGGAGGTGGGGAGATTGAGGCTGGAGGTGAGGAGGAAGTTCTTCCCCATGAGGTGGTGAAGCCCTGGAATGGGTTGTGCAGGGAGGTGGTGGGCCCCGTCCCTGGAGGTGTTAAGACCAGGCTGGAGAGGCTCTGGCCAGCCTGATGTAGTGTGGGGTGTCCCTGCCATGGCAGGGGGTTGGAACTGGATGATCTTGTGGTCCCTTCCAACCCTGACGGATACTATGAAACTATGAAAAATATTTTCCTGGCCAACTGCAACATCTTCAAGTTTCTGGGCTCAAGTGTGGTGGTGCAACAGCAGAGCTAGAGTATAAAAGCTCAGGTAGATGTTATTTGATCTAACCTGTCTCTATATGCTGATGTCCTATAAGAGCACATCCCTCTTTTAATCTGTCGCCCTGCTGATGCTCATTTACCTGGGCATTTGGAAAGACTTTTTCTCATCCCAATTAAAGAATGAGTTCTAAAATGGAGCCAGCTTAGTGAAACTGGGAGAGGACATGTAAGACCATGCCATGGATTAGCAGAGCACACCATTTAAAGAGAAGTTATAGATGGATGAGAAGCTCCACAGGAGCCAGCAGTGAGCACTTGCAGCCCAGAGAGCCAAGCAGAGCCTGGGCGGCAGCAAGAGAAGTGTGGCCAGCAGGGCCAGGGAGGGGATTCTCCCCTCTGCTCACTCTGCTGAGACCCACCTGGAGCCCTGTGTCCAGTTCTGGAGCCCATTCCAGGAAGGTGGAGGTGCTGGAAGGTGTCAGAACAGAGCCATGAGGATGAGCAGAGGGCTGGAGCTGCTCAGCTATTGAGGACAGACTGAGAGAGTGGGGTTATTCAGTTGGAGAAGAGAAGGCTCTGAGGAGCGTCTTGTGTCCTTCCAGTATCTGAAGTGGGCTACAAGAAAGCTTGAGGAGGGACTTATAGGGTGTCAGGGAGTGATAGGACTGGGGGGAATGGAGCAAAGCTACAGGAGGGTAGATTGAGATTGGATGTTAGAAAGAAGTTATTCCCCATGAGGGTGGTGAGAGACTGGAAGAGGTTGCCCAGGGAGGTGGTGGAAGCCTCATCCCTGGAGGATTTTCAGGCCAGGCTGGATGTTGCTGTGAGCAAGCTGCTGTGGTGTGAGGTGTCCCTGCCCATGGCAGGGGGTTTGGGACTGGCTGATCCTTGAGGTCCCTTCAACCCTCTTCAGTTCGTGATTCTACAACACGTGGGCTGGTGTAAGTTTCTCAGTTGTGTAACTTCCTTATTCTGAGCCCAAATAATTTCCAGTCATGAATGAATCAAGATTCTGTGCAGGTTTTTTCTGAGTGGTAGGTCCTTGCAGACAGTGACTTGTGGCAGACAGTGACTTGTGGCAGGCATTGCTCCTGCCTTCCTTACAAACAGAGCCTTCTAATCAGTCTTTCATGTGAGAAAGTGCAGTTCCAGACTGAGTAGTTCTGCCTCCTTGGTTGAGGGCAAACAAATGCTTCTCTGAGGAGCACCATTAGAAGTACTACAAAATAAAGTGTAAAAAGCTATTGCTGTGCTTTCATGCCTTTAGTTGGCAGCTGCAGATGGAACTACTAAACTTTCATCTCTGCCTACGTGCAGAGCACAAGTCCCAAGGTGAAATTAGGAAAAGAGCAAGTGAGGAGCAGTGGACAGTTCAGGGATAAATATGCAGAGATGGTTTTTTTTTTAGGCAATGTGATTTTCTTGGTAGGAGTTTGAATCTGAAGGAGAAGGCTGTCAGAATGCCTCTGCTCACAGGTGGAGCACAGTGCTGTCCGTCACAGGAAGTCACCGCTGAACTCTGGGTGGTTTTGCTCTGGTGTCAGACAGGGCTTTAGAATTGTTTAGCAACTCTGCCATTCTGCAGTTTTGGCAAAGCCCAGAGTCAGCCTCAGGCAAGGTGCCTCCTCTTTCTCTTCTGCTTCAGCTGACCTCTCCGTTCAGTGTGCAACCTCTCAAGCACTAAGAGAATGTACAAACAATCCCCTCGCTCCACGGCCGGGGCTGTCGCTACAGATCCCTCCTACACTGTGTACAATAGACAGCACAGCATGGGGAAGGGGAGATAAAGAGCCCTTGAGTGATGCAAAGAGTCAGTTGAGTACAGGTCATAAACCCATCCAGATGTACTTGAACAGAAAATGGGGGTTAAACAGATTGTTCTGAGGTCTCCTAACTAATAACTGATGGGATCTCTAAGGCAGGAGAGTATTTCATTGCAGCACCCTAGACAGCAGTAGATCCTCTGCTCTCCCAATTGTCCTCTGCCAGTGCTGTTGAACAATACACATACAACTACATTTCAGTTTGGAAAGAAGAATGCAGGCTTCTTCCTCTGTATGTGCCAATCCTTTCCCAGAGTTATTAAAAACCACAAGCTGCAAGTACTTAGGAAGTGAGAGAAGCATTTATCAAATTCCAGAGCTTCCGTGCTGCTGATCATCAACTCCAGCTGAAAGGAGAGACTTTGGAGGAAAGTAAAGCACTGCTGTGCTTGGGCACTGAGACTGGTTTAAATTGTAGGCCTCATTAAAAGGGAACCTTCAGGTAGAACAGAACCAAAGCAAATATCTGGTTGGAAGAGACCTCCAAGCTCATCCAGTCCCACCACTCAAACCAGCACTGCTGGGTCAACACCAAGCCATGTCCCTAAGCACCAGCTCCACAGGCTGCTGGAACACCTCCAGGGATGGGGACGCAGTACTGCCCTGGGCAGACCATTCCAATGGCTGAGAGCCCTCCCTGCAACAAATATTTCCTAGCATCCAGCCTGAGCCTCCCCTGCTGCACCTTGGAACCATTGCCTCTGCTCCTGTCCTTGCCACCAAGGAGCAGAGGCTGTCCGTCCTTGCTCCAACTTCCCTGAGGTCTCCCTCAGCCTCCTTCTCCAGCCTGAACACCCCCAGCTCCCTCAGCCCTTTCCTCATAGCCTAGGGCTCCAGGCCTTTCTGCAGCCTCGTTGCCCTCTCTGGACAGGCTCCAGCCCCTCAAGTCCTTCCTGGAGTGAGGGTCCCAGAGCTGAACACAGCATCCAGTGTGGCCTCATCAGAGGTGAGCACAGGGGGTGGTCACCCTCCTGTCCCTGCTTCCCACCCTGTTTTGATTCAAGCCAGGATGCCTTGGCTTTCTTGGCCCCCTGGGCACTGCTGGTTCATGTTCAGTGACTGCCAATGAACACCTCAGGTCCCTCTCTGAGTCACAGCTTCCAACCACACATCCCCAAGTCTGTGGGTAACCATGGGGGTTGTTGTGACCCAGCAGCAGGACCTGGGCACTTAGCCTGCTGAACCTGTTACAAATAGCCTTGTCCCATGGGTCTCACCTCTCCAAATCCTGCTGTAAAGTTTCCTTACCCTCTATCAGATGGACACAGCCACCCAGCTTGGTGTCATCTGCAGACTTACTGAGGCTGCCTCAATCGACTCACCCAGATCATTGATAAAGACATAAAAGAGGCCAGGCAGGCCCAGCCCTGAGCCCTGGGGGACACCTGGTGCCTGGGCTGAGCACAACGTTCCATGTCTAATGTGTTAGATTAATTAGGGCCTTATCCTGTGTGAATTAAGAACCCCAAGCAAATTCTGGCTGCCTCTCTGTGTCTTCCACCAGTGCTGCACAGCTGCTCTTTGCTCCAGGCAGCTCCCTGGGCTGCGTGGGTTTGGAATGCAGGTGCCTGGGGCTGTGCCCATGGGCAGGGGGTGTGCATTTGAAGCAGCTCTGCTCTCTGTAGAGCCACTGCAACAGCACTGCCTTGGCTGCTGGGAACTGTGCTGGGATTTTCATCCAGCACTGAGCTGGCCCTAAGTGTATGCTGGTAGCTGTGTTCCAGCTGTGGATGTGGAGGCTCTCACACTATTCACATCTCAAAACTGCTGGTTGCTCTTGGTCTCTCCTGGACCCTGTGGACAGCTGAGGGTCTACAGGAAGGTAGCATACATTAGATCAACCTCTATGATCATCAGTGTGCTTTCTCAGGCATGCCAGCAATGGCTGCAGTGGACAGGTCACAGAACAAACCATTCAGAGTTAATCCCCTTCACCTCCCCCTTGCAAGCACAGCAGAAGGAAGAATCTGTTCTGTCACTTGCCTCTCTTGTGTGGCTTTTAATTTGCTTTCTGTGGTATTCAGGTCACCACAATACTGTTATGTTTCTGATTCTATTTCCCTTTGTATCAAAATAAATGTCAGGAGGATCATTTGAGTGATCTTGTCTCTTCCTTTCTACCCTGAAAGGGTAGGTGCCCTCCTTTCTGCAGCCGCCTGCATGCCTTCCTTCTGCTTAATGTAACTTTCACAGATTAAAAGACAATGATGTTAATAGATTGCATAATTGCCAGCAGATAATGCTCTGCCAGTGATATATGGCTACTGAAGCTTAACTAAAGCACTGAGAGTGAGGCAGCCTGCAGCAGCAAACAAAGATGTTTGTTTTCAAAGGGACAGGCCGTCCCCATCGTTGGCAGCAAAGCCAACAAACACAAGCACTTAGCCTCTGCAGGACTGGGACCCAGCATTCCCAGGGAGTCCCAGCAGGGGAATGGGGCTTGTGCTGGTGAGGAAAGGCTGAGAGCCCTGGGCTGTTTAGCCTGGAGAGGAGAAGGCTGAGAGGGGATCTGATCAATGTCTATCAATAGCTGAGGGCTGGGGGTCAGGAAGGAAGGGACAGGGACAGCCTCTGCTCACTGTGCCCTGGGATATCAGGGATATCAGTTTTGTATCCCAGTGCTGCACCTTAGGACAGCCAGCTTGAGCTGAAAAATTTTTGCCCAAGATGCAGCTTGCTATATGTGAAGACCAACCTGCTTCAGACTCACATGTGGAGAAGAGAAACTAAGAGGAGGAGACCTCAAGAGAGAGGGGACAGGCTCTGCTCAGCTGCACCCTGGGATAGGACAAGGGGCAGGGGGTGGAAACTACAGCACAGGAGGTCCCAGCTCAACATGAGGAGGAACTTCTTGACTGTGAGGGTCCCAGAGCCCTGGAGCAGGCTGCCCAGGAGGTTGTTTGGAGTCTCCTTCTCTGGAGACTTCCCAGCCCTGTCTTGATGCCTGGAGCAAAACTAGAAGTGGGTAGATTGAGATTGGGGTGTTAGGAAGAATTTCTTCCCATGAGGTGGTGAGAGACTGGAAGAAGTTACCCAGGGAGGTGGTGGAAGCCTCAGCCCTGGAGGTTTTTCAGGCCAGAGGATGTGGCTGTGAGCAAGGTGCTCTAGTGTGAGGTGTCCCTGGCCATGGCAGGGGGTTGGAACTGGCTGATCCTTGAGGTCCTTCCACCCTGACAACTGCATGATTCTATGATGTGTTCCTGTGTGACCTGAGCTGGATTCTGTGGTCCTGCTCTGGCAGGGGATTGGAACTCAAAGATCTCCAGAGGATCTCACACCAGATCTCACATCCTCTGATCCTGTGATCCTGTGACAGTAGCAAGACTGAGTCCTCCTTTCAGTGACTGCTACTGCTGGGAATTTTTCTCTGGCATCCTCTGGCAGTCTTAACTCTTAAACTAAACTTTGCCAAGTGTTCAGATTCTGCAGCACTCACTGTGGATGCAATGGCTGAAGTGCAGAGTGGCAGTGAGTGATAAGGTAAAGAGTACACTCTATGAGAAAGTGTCTTACTAAATTGGTAGCAGCAGTGGAAAGGTCTGCATAGGACTGAGCAGAGAACTTAACAGCACAGAGCAGTGTGATCTTTAAGGAGAGGAGACAATAAAAAGACAAATTCTATGCATTCTGGAAAGCCAATGGACCAGCCTGCTGTCCCAGAGATGAATGAAAAGCAGCAATGAATTATCTTGAGTAATTGGGCGTTAGGAACAAGCTCTGCACCATCAGAGTAGTGGAACACTGAAACAGGTGCTCAGGGATGTGGTTGGGGCCCCATCCCTGCAGATATTCAAGGGGAGGCTGGACAGGGCACTGGGCACCCTGATCTAGTTGAGGATGATGAGCTTTGGAGGTCCCTTCCAACCCAGACCATTCTGTGGAAACATTTTTAGCTGCAAACCTTGACTTCTTCTGTTTGGATCAAAAGTATTAATAGGATAGGATAGGATAGGATAGGATTAGGGGATAGGATAGGATAGGATAGGATAGGATAGAATGGAAGAATGGAATGGAATGGAATGGAATGGATGGAATAGAATAGAATAGAATAGAATAGAATAGAATAGAATAGAATAGAATAGAATAGAATAGAATAGACCAGGTTGGCAGAGACCTTCAAGATCATCAAGTCCAACCTATCTTCAACACCACTAATCAACTAAACATGCACCAAGCACCAAGTCTCCCTAAACACTCAGTGCTGGTGACTCCAACCTCCAGGCAGCAACCAAGCACCAAGTCTCCTCCTAAACACCTCCAGGGATGGTGACTCCACCACCCCAGGCAGCACATTCCAATGGGCAATCTCTCTCTCTATGAACTTCCAGTCTGAACTCCCATGGTGCAGCTTGAGACTGTGTCCTCTTGCTCTGCTGTGGTTGCCTGAGTATCTAGTGGGAAACAATACAAGTCACTAGAAAAGCAAGAAGAATTTGAAGTGTAAAAGAATATATTTATATAAAGATACATTTAATACCAAAGAAATACCAAGCCTCATAAAAGCTGCTTCAGTTTCCCTTGGCAGTTTCAAGAGTGACATCGTGAAATTAGTCAAGAAGTTGGTTTGGCTCTTTTCTTCTGTGGTCCTGTTTGGGCCACATTGCCCAAATCACAGAACCACAGGTTGTTAGGGGATGGAAGGGACCTCAAAAGCTCATCAGTCCAACCCCCTGCCAGAGCAGGGTCACCTGGAGCTGGTCACACAGGAACACATCCAGCTGGGGTTTGAATATCTCCAGAGAGGGAGACTCCACAACCCGGCAGGCAGCCTGCTCCAGGCCTCTGGCACCTCACAGGGAAAAAATTCCTACCTCCTGTTTCCATGGAACTTCTCTGCCTCAGCTTCCACCACTGCCCCTTGTGCTGGCATTGGGCATCCCCAGCAGAGCCTGGCTCCAGCCTTGGGCACTCACCTGCACAGCTTTAGCCAACAGCAAGGAGGTCACCTCTCAGGCTCCATCTCTCCAAGCTCTCTCAGGCTTCCTCGTGAGGCAGATGACATTGGAAAATTAGAGCTGGGAATCTGTGGGCAGTAGCAGATAGTGGTGTGCAGACTGTCACTGTCCATCAGACTCTGAACCCTTCAGCTGACTGAAAGTCAATGAAAACTCTGCTCCTCCCTCAGGCACCTCAAAATCAGGTAATGAGGAGTGAGTTTGGATTGGGTGTGATTGAGGAAAGAGCCTTAAGCATGTGCTCAATGTGCCCCTTCAGATTAGAGGGAAGCTTTCTGAGCTGCTCTGTCTCGGCTGCCTGCTGCTTGGAGTCAATGCCAGCTGCAAACAGATGTGCCAGCTGTGGTCCAGCCAAACACACGCTGAAATGAGGAAGACACCTACCACCTTCTCTGGAAGCACAGAGATGCTGTAACTAGCTCATGAAACTGTGAGATATTCTCAGGGAATGGGTTTACACAGGAGTTTAATACAAAATGCCTCCTAAACCCCATTTTCAAAGTAATAAAAGCTGATGCTTATTCAGCCATCCATGCTGTAAGGGTCACCTGTGGGACATGATGCTGTGTAATCAGCTGTCAGAACTTAGATTTGCATGTATGGAAGGGCTGGGCCCTCTGGAAGAAGCAGGGTAGATGTGTGATGTGTTCAGCAATCACTGAACTTCCTCAGGCTCATTCCATACTTCTAAGGCCAGAAGCAAGTGCTGGATGTGGTGCCTCAAAGCAAAGTCTGCATGGGACAGCAATGTGCCCTTGTTGGCAGAGAGCCAATGGCATCCTGTGGGGCAGCAAGGAAAGTTTGCCAGCAGGGCTTCCCCTGCTCTGCCCTGCTGAGACCACACCCGCAATCCTGTGTCCAGTTTGGGGCTCCCCAGTTCAGGAAAGATAGAGAGCTGCTAGAAATAATGCAAGGGAGGCCCAAGGATGCTTAGGGGACTTGAACATCTCCTGTGAAGAGAGACTGAGAGCCCAGGGGCTGTTCAGTCTGGAGAAGAGAAGGCTGAGAGGGATCTGATCAATGCCTATCAATAGCTGAGGGCTGGGGATCAAGTGGAGGGGCCAAGCTCTTTGGGTGCTGCACAGCAATAAGCAAGGAACAATGGAGACAAACTTGAAGAGAGAAGGTTTCAGCTCAGCATGATGAGAAACTTCTTTGCAGTGAGGATGCCAGAGGCTGGAGCAGGCTGCCCAGAGAGGTGGTGAGTCTCCTTCTCTGGGGCCTTTCAGCCCCCCAGCTGGATGCATTCCTGTGCAGACTGCCCTGGGTGCTGCTGCTCTGGCAGGGGGGTTGGACTGGGTGATCCCTGGAGGTCCCTTCCAACCTCTAATGTTCTGTCATTCAAAGTGCTGCACCAGCAGGCTGGTCCATACTCCCACTGGAGGGCTTGGCCTGTTTTTCAGTGGAAACTCAACACATGACTACTTGCAGTCCTTTGAAAAGTTTCTGTAGCAGTAGCATTGTGGCATTTCAAGTGGTTGGCAAACCTCTTTGTACCTGGTCTCTAGAAGCAGAGAGGAGGGGACTTTGGTGATGTGCATCAGCAGCCCAGCAGCCTGGGCCAGAGAAGGGCAACAAGGCTGGGGAGGGGTCTGGAGCACAGCCCTGTGAGGAGAGCTGAGGGAGCTGGGGTTGCTTAGCCTGGAGAGGAGAAGAGGAGGCTCAGGGGAGACCTTCTTGCTCTCCACAACTCCTGAAGGGAGGTTGCAGCCAGGTGGGGGTTGGTCTCTTCTCCCAGGCAAGCAGCACCAGAACAGTCTCAAGCTGTGCAAGGGGAAGTTTACTTATCTTAGAAGAGGTTCTTCCCAGAAAGAGATTGGCTATTGGGATGGGCTGCCCAGGGAGGTGGTGGAGCCAATGTCCCTGAAGGTGTTTAGGAAAAGCCTGGATGAGGCACTCAGTGCCATGGTCTGGTTGATTAGCTAGGGTTGGGACATTGTTTGGGCTTGACGATCTTGGAGGTCTCTTCTGACCTGGTGATTCTGTGATGCTGTGAGCAGAAGCGGCAGCTGCTGCAAAGCAGGGATGTGGAGGGGGGCTTTGTGTTTGAAGATTCTCCTGCAGTACAAGGCAGTCAGTAACACACCAGTGCTTCTCAAGAGCCTGGTGTGTTCCAGTCAATAAAATCAATCTCAAATGCAAGATTCCAGCTGCACCAGAGAAGGATGGTTGTGTATTTAATGGAAGGGATGATGTTAAGTGCAACAGTTGTGTGTCCCCCCTCCAGCTTATATTAAGAGGATTTAAAATTTCAGACAAAGCCTCCCAATAATAGTATGAGGTTGCATGAAGGTTAATGTTGGTTAGGCAGATGGTGAATTGCAGCTTCAACCTGGTGTCACAGTAATGAATGTGTCTGAAAAGAGGTTCCTGGAGCAAATGGGAGCAAAACGGAGCTGAAAGCAGACATGCATGCACACAGCTATTAGTGCTGCTGGCTGCAGCTCCTGCCCATACATACATGTGCCTCTTAAGGGATTCTGCAGTGACCCAGTGCCACAAATCAATGGAAGAAGCAGAGCTATGGATTCAAAAGAATGTGCTGTTAATACTCATCTGCCCTAATTTTGCCTGACAGCAGTGACAGAAGCATTTGATCTGAGTCAGGCAGAATTTTATAGCCCTACTAAATGTAATTTCCACCTCCTTCACCACATACATTTTTTACCCTTCACTCTTCTCTGTTTTACAACCTCTCAGCAAAGCAGACTGCAGAAGAAGTCTGCTTTGCTAGGGCTGGAGTGTCAGCCCAGTGTTTCTCCTTGTTTTTAAGCTTTGTGGTTCTTTGCTCCTTGGGACCAGTCCTAGGAAATGAAGAGGCTTGCAGGAAGATAGGAATCATAGAGTCACAGAATTCTCAGGGTTGGAAGGGACCTCAAGGATCAGCCAGTTCCAACCCCCCTGCCATGGCAGGGACACCTCACACACACAGCAGCTTGCTCACAGCCACATCCAGCCTGGCTGCAAACATCTCCAGGGATGAGGCTTCCACCACCTCCCTGGGCAACCTCTGCCAGTCCATCAGCACCCTCATGGGGAAGAAATTCTCCTAACATCCAAGCTGATTTACCCCTTCTAGTTTTGGTCCATTCCCCCACAGCCTGACACTCAAAAGTCCTTCCCCAGCTTTCCGTAGCCCCCTTCAGATACTGGAAGGTCATAATTAGGTCTCCTAAGAGCCTTCTCTTCTTCTCATAGCAGAGCAGCTCCAGCCCTCTGCTCATCCTCCTGGCCCTTCTCTGGACACCTTCCAGCACCTCCAGAGCCTTCTTGTAATAGGGGCCCCAGAACTGGACACAGTGCTCGGGAATGAAGTTGTACCTTCCTGTTCAGCCAGGAAGGTACTCTGTTACCATAACACAGACTCAGAGCTTTCCATTTAACTAAAAAATCCCTTTGGAAATATGTGAATGCACTCCCTCCAAGTTCAAACCCTTGGAGTCTAAGAGCTCTGTGTCTCGGTCCAGAAGCTGGGAGGAGACACGGTTCTTTTGAACATGCCCCTGAGTGAAATTAACACACAAACAAGGTCAGAAATAAAGTGAGACTCTTATTTCTTGCAAATAAACAGAGAAAGAAGGAAAGAAGAGAGAGAGAGCTGAGGAGATGGAGAGAGAGAATTACCACCCCAGGGTTCTGTCTTTGGTGGGGTGGAGGGAAGAGATATTCCTGTGCAGGCTGCTGAGGAGGATGTTCTGCTGTCACTCCAGCTGACATTCCTTCAGCTTGTGATGTGGTTGGGCTAGATGACCTTAGGAGGTCCCTTCAAACCCAGACCATTCTATGATTCCATGATTCTTTGACTCCATGATTCTATGGCTTTATGATTCTGTGGTTCTGTGATTCCATTCTATGATTCCATGACTCCATGATTCCATGACTCTTTGACTCTATGATTCTATGACTTCTATATGACTCTGTGATACTATGATTCCATCCATTCTATGATTCTATAGTTCCATGAGTCTGAGTGATTCTATAACTCTGTGATTCTATGATTCTGTCATTCCCTGAGTCTATGATTCTGTCCTGGGTAACGTTGCTCCAGCTTGTGGTGATCTTTTCTCTCTTCTCTCTTCTTAAGCAGGCATAACTCAGGGATTTTAGCTGTTCTTGGTTCATTCATTGTAGCTCCACCTGGCTCACACTCTTGGCACATTAACAATGCATAGGTGACTTCCAGGGGTGACTTCCAGGGGGGTCTTCCTGTAGGCTTGCAAGGCTCAGTGCTGAGTGGGGCTCTGCCATCCACCACAGCCAGGCAGTTGCTGTTGGTGGGCAGAGCTGACATACCAGGCAGGTTGTTCAGGATTGTTGAGCAGGCTGCCCAGTGGTGGTTGTGGAGTCTCCCTCTCTGGAGATATTCCAAACCCACCTGGATGTGTTCCTGTGTGACCTGCTCTAGGTGGTCCTGCTCTGGCAGGGGGGTTGGACTGGGTGATCCTGGGGCTGTTTAGTTTGGAGAAGAGGAGACTGAGGGAACACTTCATTGCTCTCTACAACTGCTGGAAAGAACGTTGTAGAGAGGCTGGTGCTGGTCTCTTCCCACAGGTCATTAGCCATAGAACAAGAGGCAACAGCCTCAAGCTGCAGCAGGGCAGGTTCAGACTGGACATTATGAAAAAAATTTTCCCAGCAGAAGTGTTCAGGGCTTGGAATGTGCTGCCCAGGGAGGTGGTGATCCCCAAGGCTGGATGCATTCAAGGTGGTTGGCGTGGTGCTTGGGGAATGGTTCGGAGTGATCATCTTGCAGAGCAGGGTTCTGGGTTGGACTGGGTGATAATAGGGTCTGCCAACCTGAAGGTTTCTTGACGGTGATTTGAGGTCCCTCCAGCCTGTAGCATTCATGTGATATCATTCTTAAAATACAAACAATACATACCATGAGAGTGGTGAAAAGCTCTGGAATGGAGATTTAGAATAGAATAGAATAGAATAGAATAGAATAGAATAGAATAAATAGGTTAGAATAAAAAGACCTTCAAGAAAAAAAAGATCATTGAGTCAACCTATCACCCAACACCTATCACTAAACCATGGCACCAAGCACCCCATCCAGTCTCTTCTTAACACGTTCTGTGATGGTGACTCCACCACATCTTGGGCAGCACATTCCCATGGCATTCTCTCTTTATGTGAAGAACTTCTTCCTAACTTCCAGCCCAACCTCCCCTGGAGCAGCTTGAGACTGTGTCCCTCTTGTTCTGGTGCTGCTTGCCTGGGAGAAAAGACCAACCCCCACCTGGCTACAACCACCCTTCAGGTAGTTGTAGAGAGCAGTGAGGTCTCCCCTGAGCCTCTTCTTCTCCAGGCTAAGCAACCCCAGCTCCCTCAGCCTCTCCTCACTGGGCTGTGCTCAAGGCCTCTCCCCAGCCTTGTTCCCTTCTCTGGACACCTTCTAGTGTCCTCAATGTCCTTCTAAACTGAGGGGCCCAGAACTGGACACAGGACTCAAGGTGTGGCCTAACCAATGCAGACACAGGGGCACAATGACCTCCTGCTCCTGCTGGCCACACTATTCCTAATGCAGGCCAGGATGCCCATTGTCCTTCTTGCCCCCTGGGCACCCTGCTGGCTCATGTTCAGGCTGCTGTCAACCACACCCCAGGTCCCTCTCTGTTTGGCAGCTCTGCTACAGAGGTCATTCTCCATTTGGACTTTAACAGATTTTAGTCTTTTTTTTTTTTTAACTATTCTTGGACTAGTTCAATGTCAAAATTACAAGTACTTACCCTTCTGCAAAAGCCATTTAAAAGGGTTTACTTTTTCCTACCCTTCTCTCTGAGTCTGCCCATGAGGAGCTGTCGTTTTCCATCACTTTCCATTTCCTCCAAACTGTGTGTTCAGCTCTTTTTAAATATTCATTTTCCCCCCATTATATTTATACCCACACTGTGATTATCTTTTCCTGCTTACTTACCTGATTGGTTTCAGCTGTATCCTGAGGGGGACTGCCAGACTAACCAGCAGTGTCACTAGATAATGTGTTGAAATTGGAAGCTGGAGATTGCTAACAGGGACCTATCAGACTCCTTTGGAGAATGACAGTTACCATATCAGGGCAGGCTGAACAACAATTTTCTTTTGTGTTGTTTTTTTTCCCTTCCTTTGTAATTTTCTCCGTCATTTATTCCTTCAACATGACATTGGCATTGTGTATGGAATCATGCTTGCAAGAAAGGGGGGGGGGAAAGCTGCTCAGGGTTCCAGAACATGCTATCAATGCTGTGTAAGTGCCTGAAGGTTGCAGTGTCAGTAGTGGAAGCAATTATGAGTTGTACAGGTGTCTGAGGCAGAGAGACATAGAGCCATAGAACCACAGAAACACAGAATCATAGAATCATAGAGTCACAGAATCATAGAGTCAGAGATCACAGAATCTAGTCACGGAATCATAGAATCAGAGTCACGGAATCATAGAGTCACAGAATCACAGAATCATAGTCAAAGAATCATAGTCACAGAATCATAGAGTCACAGAATCACAGAATCACAGAATCATAGTCACAGAATCATAGATCAGAGTCACAGAATCATAGAGTCACAAATCAAGAATCACAGAATCATAGAGTCACAGAATCAGAGAATCCGAGTCACAGAATCATAGTCCAAGAATCAGAGATCCAGAATCAGAGAGTCACAGAATCAGAGAATCACAGAACATATAGTCACAGAATCATAGAATCGAGTCACGACATAGTCCCAAGAATCAGAGAATCACAGAATCAGAGAGTCACAGAATCAGAGAATCACAGAATCGTAGTCACAGAATCAGAGAATCACAGAATCAGAGAATCACAGAATTAGTCACAGAATCATAGAATCAGAGTCACAGAATCAGAATCAGAGTCACAGAATCAGAGAGTCACAGAATCACGAATCATAGTCACAGAAACATAGGATCATAGATTCACTAATCTAGAAACAAGAATCATAGAGTCACAGAACTAGAATCAGAGAATCACAGAACATAAATCATAGAGTTACAGGAACATAGAATCACAGAATCATAGAGCTACAGATCATAGGGTCACAGAATCACAGAATCATAGAGCTACAGAATCATAGGGTCACAGAATCACAGAATCATAGAGCCACAGAATCATAGGGTCACAGAATCACAGAATCATAGAGCCACAGAATCATAGGGTCACAGAATCACAGAATCATAGAGTTATAGAATCACAGAATCATAGAGTCAGAGAATCACAGAATCACAGAATCATAGAGTCACAGAATCACAGAGTCACAGAATCACAGAATCATAGAGTCACAGAAACATAGAATCATAGGGTCACAGAATCACAGGAACATAGAATCATAGACTCATAGAATCACAGAATCAGAATCACAGAAACACAGAATCAGAGAATCACAGTCATAAAATCATAGAATCATATAATCACAGAGTCACAGAATCACAGAATGTGATGTGTCAGCTCTGCCCACCAAGACAGCAACTGCCCTGGGCTGTGGTGGATGGCAAAGAGGGGCAGAGCCCCACTCAGCACTGAGCCTTGCAAGCCTACAGGAAGACCCCCTGGAAGTCACCCCTGGAAGTCACCTATGCATTGTTAATGTGCCAAGAGTGTGAGCCAGGTGGAGCTACAATGAATGAACTAAGAGCAGCATAACATCCCTGAGTTATGCCTGCTTAAGAAGAGAGAAAAGATCACCACAAGCTGGAGCAATGTTACCCAGGACAGAATCATAGACTCAGGGAATCATAGAATTACAGACTCCTGGAGTTATAGAATCATAGAATGGAATCATAGAATCATGAAGTCATAGAATCATGGAATCATAGAGTCATAGGCTCACAGAATCATAGCATCACAGAATGGTCTGGGCTGGAAGGGACCTCCAAAGCTCATCCAGTCCAACCCCCTCTGCAGTCAGCAGAGACATCCCCACTAGATCAGGTTGCCCAGAGCCCTCTCCAGCCTCACCTTGAATATGTGCCTCATCCAGTCTCTTCTTAAACACCTCTAGTAATGGTGACTCCAGCACCTCCCTGGGCAGCACATTCCTCTTTCTGTGAAGAATGTCTTCCTACCATACAGCCTAAATCTCCCCTGGCACAGCTTGAGACTGTGTCCTCTTGTTCTGGTGCTGGTTGCCTGTAGAAGAGAAACCCCCCCACCGCACACAACCACCTCGGTAAGAACAGTTACAACCTCCCTTCAGTTAGTTGTAACAGATGGATGGTGTTGGGTGATGGTTAATTCTATCCTATCCTATCCTATCCTACTATCCTAATCCTATCCTATCCTATTCTCTCCAGGGATGGACCCCAACCACCTCCCTGTGCAACCTGTTCTAGTGTTCCCCACCCTCATGTGCAGAACTTGTTCCTAGCCCCAAGTGAGGGACCTGGGCCTTTTGCACTGTGTAACACAGAACCACAAAAGACACTTTTCCATCAAAGTTTCTCATTTCCTTTCCATTTCATCAGGGAACAGGCTGGAGTAAACAGAGGCAGGAACTTGTTAATGCTTAAGCTCTCACCTGTCTGCTTTTCAACTTCCAATATTTACCCTCTAGTAGAATCCAAGTGTGTGGTGATTGGAGAATCAGAGGTGTGTTGGCTGTGTAGACACACTGCTTCATTTCAGAGAGCAGAGTAACATCCTGGAATGAAATCTTGGGGAAGAAAGAAGTGTTTGAATTGCTCAGCCTCATTAGCAGAGTGCTGCAATAAGCCTTTTCTCTGAATCCTTCTGTAAGGGCCTGCTGGTATTTTTCCAGGTATTACTGTGACCACGAGGTAGCTTTCAGCTCTCCTGTTTTTCAGGGGTACACATCGAGTAGGCAGGGAGAGGAATAATAGCAGAGCTGTTTTTAGCTTCCTCATTGACTCCTGGCAATGGCCTTTGCATTGCTCTCTGAGAGTACAGCTGCTTTGCTCCCCAGCAGGACAGAGCTCTTGGCAGATCTCTATTAGGACACTCTAGGTTCTAACCCCTTCAGGCCAGTTTCATGTGTCTGTTTCCAGGCACACTCTCAATGAGCAGAGGCAGACTCTTATGGCTGGTTGACAAAGCATGACTATAATGCAAAGTAAAGCATGGCACAAGTCTGGCTCAGCTCTGGAAGGACAGCATTGTCTTCTTTATGTCAGCCTGGAAGTACTGATCTCTTCTCTAGGTGACACAGCTGCACACCACTGCAGGGATGCTGCTTTTGGGGTGGAATGAGATCTGAAACAACATCCTGTGTGGACTTCCCCAGCTCTCGGCAAGGGCTGTAGCACTCCCTCTTCATACAATCAGGAAGGCTGGAAGAGACCTTAGAGATCATCTAATCCAACCCCCTGCCATGGGCAGGGACACCTCTCACCTAGCCCAGGTTACTCAAGGCTCCATCCAACCTGGCCTTCAACAGCTCCGGGGGGGGACATCCACAACCTCTCTGGACATTCCAGCTCTTGCCACCCTAATTTCTTCATAAGATCCAAGCTAAACCTCTTCTCCTTCAGTTTCAATCCCTTTCCCCATGTCCTGTGGGTGGACACTCTTGTCAAAAGCCCTCCTGCAGCCTTCCTGTAGGCTCCATTCAGGCACTGGAAGGTAGCTCTAAGGTCGCTTTGGACTCTTCTCTTCTCCAGGCTGAACAGCCTGGCTCCCTCAGCCTGTCCTCATAACAAGGTGTTCCAGCTCCTGGATCATCCTTGTGCCTCTTCTGGACTTGTTCCAACAGATCTCTGTCACTCTTACATTGGGGACACCAGAACTGGAGGCAGATTGGAGGTGAGGTCTCAGCAAGCAGAGTCCAGGCAGAATCCACTCTCTTGCCCTGCTGCCCACACTGCTCTGGCTGCATCCCAGCACACAGCTGCCTGCTGGGCTGCATGAGGGGCACTGCTGGCTCCTGGAGAGCTTCTCATCATCCAACCACACCCAAGCCCTTCTCTTCAGGGCTACTCTCAATCCACTCCATGCCCAGCCTGTATTTGTGCTTGGATTGCCCTGACCCAGGTGCAGGACCTTGACTTTGCTTGTTGAACCTCATGCAGCTGGCACTGGCACATCTCTCAAGCCTGTCAGGGTCCCTTTGATGGATCCCTGCCTTCCAACGACTACACCAACCCACACAGCTTTCCCCAAAACATTCAGTGCTCTTCAGATCCAGAAGCTCTGCTAAAAGCCTTCCTCTCTGGGATCAGACTTGCTAAGGCTTTTCCCCTCTTGTGCCAGACACTTGCATTTTAAACACTCCGTTTAGCTGGGGTCACAGGATCAGAGGATGTTAGGGGTTGGAAGGGGCGCTCTGGAGGTCTTTGAATCCAAAACCCCCTGCCAGAGCAGGACCAGAATATACTGCCCAGGGAGGTGATGGAATCCCCAAGCCTGGATGTGTTGCAGGGTGGTTTAGATGTGGTGCCTGGGGCTCTGTTTAAGGGTGATCCATGTGGAGTAGGTTTCTGGGTTGGACTTGGTGATCCTGAGGCTCTTTCCAGCCTTAATGAATGGAAAATGTTTCTGTGACAATAGAATCCAGCACAGGTCACACAGGACACATCCCAGACAGGGGTGGAAAGGCTCCAGAGGAGACTCTACAACCTCTCTGGGCAGCCTGCTCCAGTGCTCTGGGACCCTCACAGTAAAGAAGTTCTTCTTCATGTTGAGGTGGAACCTCTGTGCTGAAGTTTCCATCCATTGCCCCTTGTCCTATCACAGAAAAGCAGTGGGCAGAGGCTCACTGTCCCTTCCTTCCTGACCCCCAGCCCTCAGCTGGCAATACAAGCCCTATGAGGAAAGGCTGAGGGAGCTGGGGTTGCTTAGCCTGGAGAAGAGGAGACTCAGGGGTGACCTTATTGCTCTCTACAACTACCTGAAGGGAGGTTGTAGCCAGCAGAGGTTGTCTCTTCTCCCAGGCAGCCAGCACCAGAACAAGAGGACACAGTCTCAGGCTGCGCCAGGGGAGGTTTAGACTGGATGTTAGGAAGAAGTTCTACACAGAGAGAGTGATTGCCCATTGGAATGGGCTACCCGTGGAGGTGGTGGAGTCACCTTCATTGGAGGTGTTCAGGAAGAGGCTTGATGGGGTGCTTGGTGCCACGGTTTAGTTTTTTAGGTGGGTGTATTGTATTGTATTGTATTGTATTGCATTGTATTTAGGTGGGTTGGATTGGTTGATGGGTTGGACACGATGATCTTGAAGTCTCTTCCACCTGGTGGTGTATTGTATTGTATTGTATTGTATTACAGGCAAGCTAGCATTAAAGCTATTGATAGACGTTGATCGGATCCTCTTTCAGCCTTCTCCTCTCCAGACTAAGCAGCCCCAGGGCGCTCAGCCGTTGTAGACGTGGCTTCGGCTGCTGCTGCAGGCTTCGGAGTGCCTGCCGCTCTGTTGTGGCTCAGCCACAGAGCTTTGTTTGGGCTGCTGCCTGAGAAAGGCAGAACGAAGCACCCTTCGCTCCCAGCGCCTTGCCAGGCGCTTTTACTGCCCGCCACAACAAAGAGGGGAGAGAGGGAGCAGAGGGCTGCTGCTGAGATTACCATCGTTCTTTGCAGACGCCATGGTATTTTCCCAGGGAGACAATGAACATTTCTTAATTGCTCTCTTCATGGGCAGCCATGTGTAGAGATTAGCAGAGGCTCAGCCCTGCATTGTTCTGCGGGAGCCTTGGAGAATGATAATGCTGACAGGACACACATTCTGCTGGCCCAGACTCCTCTCCTGGTTTTTTTCCCATGCTCTTCATTACCAGCTAATTATTTCTACTACCACTGGTGGCTCTGCAGCTTTGCTTATCCCACGTAACCCCATCAGCCCTCCACTGTCAGAGTGATTTAAAGCACTAGCACAATGCCCTCTTGCTGCTCCAGCTCTGCCCACGTGGAATGAAATGGTGCTGTGGTTCTTTTCATCAAGCTCAGCTCTCAGACCAACAGCCTCTGACTGACCTGCAGCCAGCATTTGGCACTGGAGAAAACACACCAACATCAGTTTCCACTGGTGATGAGGTGTACCACAAAGAGATCTTCAAGGAACTTTGTTTCTGTCCCTGCCTTAGAATATGTCTAGATGTGTGAGTTCCTTTGCTCTCTGCAGTCCTTCTCCATGTCAGTAATAGAGTAAGAACAGGCAATTTTCTTCACCTTCCACTACCTCAGCTTTGTTTCCCCGCAGAGAAGTTTGAAAGTGTTAACAAAAGGAAAAGGTTACAAAGCCTTCTACTTAAATTACTTTTTCCTCCTTTTTTAAAATACATTTTTCCCTCTAAAGCAGTTAAGTGCACAGGTATGGCTTTATCTTATACATCTATCCATCTATCTATCTATCTATCTATCCAACTATCTATCTATCCAACTACTATCTATCCATCCATCAATCTATCTATCAAGTTCAACAGACCAATTGCAAGGTCCTGCATTTGGGTCAGGGCAATCCCAGGCACCAATAGAGGCTGGGCAAGGACTGGCTTGAGAGCAGCCCTGAGCAAAAGGCCTTGGGGGTGCTGGGGGAGGAGAAGCTCAATGTGAGCCAGCAGTGAGCACTTGCAGCCCAGAGAGCCAAGCAGAGCCTGGGCTGCAGCAAGAGAAGTGTGGCCAGCAGGCCAGGGAGGGGATTCTCCCCTCTGCTCCACTCTGCTGAGACCCCAGCTGGAGCACTGTGTCCAGTTCTGGAGCCTCTATTCCAGGAAGGCTCTGGAGGTGCTGGAAGGTGTCCAGAGAAGGGCCATGAGGATGAGCAGAGGGCTGGAGCTGCTCTGCTATGAGGACAGACAGAGAGATTCAGGGTTGTTCAGTCTGGAGAAGAGAAGGCTCTGAGGAGACCTTCTTGTGTCCTTCCAGTATCTGAAGGGGGCTACAGGAAAGCTGGGGAGGGACTTTTTAGGGTATCAGGGAATGATAGCACTGGGGAGAATGTAACAAAACTAGAAATGGGTAGATTCAGATTGGATGTTAGGAAGAAGTTCTTCCCCCTCAGGTGGTGAGCCACTGGCAGAGGTTGCCCAGGGAGGCATCCTCATCCCTGGAGGTTTTCAGGCCAGGCTGGATGTGGCTGTGAGCAAGCTGCTCTAGTGTGAGGTGTCCCTGTCCCACAGGGTTGGAAGTGGCTGATCCTTGAGGTCCCTTCCACCCTGGCAATTCTGTGATTCTAAGAGAGGAGGCTCAGTTCACACTGACTTCAGCCGGAACATCTCTGTCTTGTATGAGCTTCACACTCAAATCCAGTTTGGACTTGGCCTGTCAGGTCAGTCAGGTCCAACCACATTGTTCACACAGAGTCCCTTTTAGTCAGCTGGATACTGCTGCATAAGAAGTCAAATGCGCTCCTCTTCTTTTTCAAAGCTTGGCCCATGTGGTGAATGAGCTGTTGGAGCATAGCTCAACTGTGCTTCATTTTCATTATCAGGATACATCCCTGCTCTCCTCCTAAGCTGGGAGGAAGGGTTATTATTTTGTCCTCCAAAGAGCCAATCAGCTGAAACATTTTTTAAGCAGAAGATTGATATGTGAGCAGTGCAAAGCAGCTGAAATGCTGGGGAATTTCTTTGCTCTCTGTGCCTGCTGTTGGTGTCCTTCAGTGAGACTGGAAAGCCAGAAGGGCTGGCTGGCTGCCCGGCATGTCTAGCTGGTTCTCACTAGCAGTTTGAGAGCAGCAATTTTTTTCCTCACCTGTCTTGTCAAATGTGAATGTGCTGTGCCTGGTTCTCTGCAGCAGTATTTCCCCTTTCCTCAGGCTTGCTTTTACTGGCCTAGAGGCTGTTACTCCAGCTACTAAATGAAGGCTCTTCTGTTGTTTGGCCCTTTTAGGATACAGCTTTCCCCCAGTATCTTATGCCACTTAGCTGCTTTGTAGGTTTATTAATGAATGGTCAGAGACTCACAGAATGCTCTGGGTTGGAAGGGACCTCCAAAGCTCATCCTGTCCAACCCCTCTCCAGTCAGCAGGGACATCCCCAACTAGATCAGGCTGCCCAGAGCCCTCTCCACCTCACCTTCTATCTCCAGGGATGGGGCCACAACCACCTCCCTGGAAACCTGTTCCAGTGTTCCACAACCCTCATGGTGCAGAACTTCTTCCTCACATCCAATCTCAATCTGCTCTGCTCTACTTTGAAGCCATTGCCCCTCCTGTCCCTGCAGGCCTTTGCAAACAGTCTCTCTGCAGCCTTCCTGTAGCCCCTTCAGGTCCTGGCAGTTGCTCTTAGGTCTCCTGGAGCCTTCTCTTCTCAGGCTGAACACCCCCAGCTCCCTCAGCCTGTCCTCATGGCAGAGCTGCTCCAACCCCCCTGATGATTTTGTGGCCCTCCTCTGCTCCATTTCCTTCCTATATTGAGGCTCCAGACCCACACACAACACTCCAGATGAGGTCTCAGCAGAGCAGAGCAAAGTGTCAGAATCCCCTCTCTGGCTCTGCTGGCAAACGCTGCTTTGGATGCAGCCCAGGCTGCCCTTGGCCTTCTGTCTGCAAGCTCACACTGCCTGCTCCTCTCCAGCTTCTCATCCACCAGCATCCCCCAGTCTCTTCCTCAGGGCTGCTTCCTATCCCCTCCTCCCCCAGCCTGTATTGACAGTGAGGATTGTTCCAGCCCAGGTGCAGGACCCTGCACTTGCTCTTGTCGAGCCTCCTGAGGTTCCCCTGGGCACCACCTCTCCAGCCTGTCCAGGTGCCTCTGGATGAAGATTTGGAGATGTAACTTGGAAGGCATTTTGTAGAAGCTCTGCTCAGTAGAGAGTGGCAACAGCCCATAAAGGAGTGCTTGGCAATGGTGGTGTTAGGAGATTTAATTGCCCTTGCACTTGCCTGAGGCTCTGATCAGCACACTTGGCAGTAATGAGTGATTTCATGGGGACTGTTGCTGGATTCTGAAACATGGAGGCTACATAAACAGCTCTGGGGTTCATTACAAAGTCAAATGTGGTTTGGGCATTTAAAATAGACAGGGCTGACCGTGAGGGTGAAGTGTTTGTAGTCATTTTCAACCAGAAGTGCTGTGTGTAGCAGGATGAAGGAACACTGAGTGATTGAAACCAGGGATTCATCTCAGGCAGCGTTTGTTTGGTGTCTGGGCTTTTTGTTTTTAGTGTGCTGTTTAGTTCTGTTTGCTTTTGTGCAGCTGATGGCCAGGAGGAGAACAGGGGAGTCAGGCAGGAAGAGAGCAGCCCTATTCCCCAATGTAAAAACTGGGAGCTCTACAGCTGTTTGAAGAGGAATTTGAACACCCTGCCACGTAGCAAAGTGTTTGAGGAAACAAAAACATTAGGAAACAAATAACAGGAGGAGGGAGTTTACAGCCCAATTCATAACTGAAGTCCTCTGAAAGCAGCAGAAGCCTCCTGTTAAATACTGTTGAGTTGGTGCTTGTGCTGAGAAAGCAGATAGTTATTAAAAAGGGAATTGCAGTCTAAATCAAAAGGGAGGCTCAGGTTGGCTGTTTATTTATTTCCTTGCTGCAGAGGCAGTGTTGCAGAATGTGCAGTCAGTCCCAGAGGGGGTTGCTGGAAAGCTGCTCCTTTCATCAGCCTCAAGTGCAGCAGTGAAGCCTTGGGAATGACTGCATGTGTGTCTGTGTGTGCATAGCTGAGCAGAGAGGAGTGGGGAAGGGAGGGTTGCATCACAGCATGTGTAGGTCCCCACAGGTGTCAGGACAGGAGCTTGTAGCTCTCCTCCCCTGTACAGCTCGTGGTGCTGGTCTCTTCTCACAGGTCATTAGCCATGGAACAAGAGGGAACAACCTCAAGCTGCAGCAGGGCAGGTTCAGACTGCATGATAGGAAGAGTTTTTTCCCATCAAGAGTGGTCAGGAATTGGGATGTGCTGCCCAGGGAGGTGGTGGAGTCCCCAGGGCTGGATGTGTTTGCAGGTGTTTTGGCTGTGGTGCTTGGGGCTGTGCTTTAGGGGTGATCCTTGTAGAGTAGGGTTCTGGGTTGGACTTGCTGATCCTGAGGCTCTTTTCCAACCTGAATGTTTCTGTGATTCTGATCATGTTACAGCTTCTGTGGTTGGTTTGGGGGATACTGAGGATGAGATGGCTTGAGCATGGTGAGTGGTGACAAGAGAGAAGCGTTGTCTCTGTTGGGAGCTGTCATCACCACTGGCATGTTCTCCCAGGCAGAGTGCTGCAGGGAGTGTCTGTTCTCAAGGAGTGTCCTCTTGGACCAAGTTCCTGGAGCCAGGCTGGGTCTGGCCAGTGACAGTTCAGTCAGTGTGCAGGATGATGTTTCAGTCTTTTCAATGCACTGCTCCTTCTCAGCTTGCATTCCTATTGCTTAGTTTCGCTGTGGCTCATGCACCAATTAACTCTCTCCTGGGAAAGGAAAAGCCACTGCTGTAACACAAGGCAGAAAGAGAGAACAAGACAAAATGGGCACAGAGCGAATGGACATGGGAGGAGAAGCTGTGGGGTTGAGTTCTGTGGTGTGCAGGAAAAATTCTGTGCCCACCTTGGATCTTGCAGCTGAGCAAGAGTGTGTCCCAGTTGGGCTGGGTGCCCTTAAGAAAGCCAAAAAGCTGCAATCCTCCAGAAGGTAGAGAGTGTTCAGGAAGTGGACTGGAATTGTAATCTTTGTAACCTTCCCTCCCACAAACCCTGCATCTCTGTAAAGTTGGCTACAAAGTCATTGTCTTCCTTGCCTTTCTCCTCTCTGGAGGCAGTGAGTTCCCTTATCTGGTGTGTGGGGAGAATGGTTCCAGTCTTATCATAGTATCAGTCAGGGTTGGAATGGACCACAAGGATCATCTAGTTCCAACCCCCCTGCCATGGGCAGGGACGCTCTACCCTAGATCAGGCTGGACCCAGCCTCATCCAGCTGGGCTTAAACTCCTCCAGGGACAGGGCCTCAACCACCTCCCTGGACAACCCATTCCAGGGCTTCACCACTCTCATGGGGAAGAACTTCCTCCTCACCTCCAGCCTGAATCTCCCACTTCCAGGTTCATCCCATTCCCCCTAGTCCTAGCACTACCTGAGAGCCTGAGAAGTCCTCCCCAGCCTTCTTGTAGGCCCCCTTCAGATACTGGAAGGCCACAATGAGGTCACCGGGAGCCTTCTCTTCTCCAGACTGAACAGCCCCAACTCCCTCAGTCTGTCCTCACAGGAGAGGTGCTCCAGCTCTCTCATCCTCGTGGCCCTGCTCTGGACACCTTCCAGCACCTCCAGATCCCTCTTTGGAATAGGGACTCCAGAACTGGAGGCGTACTCCAGCTGGGGTCTCAGCAGAGCTGAGTAGAGGGGAGAATCCCCTCCCTTGCCCTGCTGGCCACACTTCTCCTGCTGCAGCCCAGGATCTGATTGGCTTTCCAGGTTGCAAGTGCACCCTGAGAGCTCCTGGTGAGCTTCTCCTCCCCCAGCACCCCCAAGTCTCTCTCCTCTGGGCTGCCCCCAGCCAGTCCCTGCCCAGCCTGGATTTGTGCCTGGATTGCCTCGCCCCAGCTGCAGGACCTGCCCTTGGTCTTGTGAAGCTCCTGAGGTTGGCTTGTGCCCACCTCTCCAGCCTGTCCAGGTCCCTCTGGATGGATCCCTTCCCTCCAGCCTGTCTGCTGCACCACACAGCAATTTGCACCACACAGCACAATTTTTACTGCACACTGTTGGCCAGTACTGATCCCTGAGGGACTCTGCTTGTCACTGGCCTCCCTTGGCATGGACCCATTGACAGCCACTCTTTGGTGCAGCCATCAAGCCAGTGCTTTATTCACCCAGTGGTCCATCCATCAATCCCATATTGCAGCAGCTGGGAGACCTGGATGTGGTACAGGACAGTGTCAAAGGCTGTGCTCAGGTCCAGGTAAATGATGTCAGCTGCATGACCTTCATCTATTAATGTTGTGACCTTTTCATAGAAGGCCACCAGGTTTGTCAGGCAGGGTTTGGCCTTGGTGAAGCTCATACCACATCCTTCTCACCACAGGCATGAGGCTGTATACACCATTGATTGTTTCTGTTGATATCTATCCTTTTATTGCTGCTGCAGAGTGACTGACTTTCACTGAGACATACCAGACACAATGGAATGTCAAGGATACTTTCCTTATAGAGCCTGTAAGCCAGCAGCATCTCCACTGAATGCTGACTCCTGAGGCTTATTGTCACAACCACCTTTCCTAAGGAATCACACACCTTAAGGAAAGTACCAATCACAAAGCTGTTGCCTCAGAGCAGTTACAACCCAAACTCACCTCTGTGAATCATGTGCAAAGAATAATCACAGAATCATAGGATGTTAGGGGATGGAAGGAACCCCTGGAGATCACTGAGTCCAACCCCCCTGCTGCCAGAGCAGGATCACCTAGGGCAGGCTGCACAGGAACACATCCAGCTGATCTTAAAAGGCTCCAGAGAAGGAGACTCCACAACCTCCCTGGGCAGCCTGTTCTGAGGCTCTGTCAACCTCACAGCAAAGAAGTTTCTCTTCATGTTGGGTGGAACTTCTGTGTTGCAGCTGACATCTGTTGTTCCTGGTCCTGTTTCTAGGCACCACTGAAAAGAGCCTGGCACCTTCACCCTGACCCCCAGCCCTCAGGTCCTGATAGGCATTGATCAGATCCCCTCTCAGCCTTCTCTTCTCCAGACTCAACAGCCCCGGGGCTCTCAGTCTCTCTACACAGGGGAGATGCTCAAGTCCCTAATCATCTGTTGATAGGCATTGATCACATCCCCTCTCAGCCTTCTCTTCTCCAGACTAAACAGCCCCAGGGCTCTCAGTCTCTCTTCACAGGGGAGATGTTCAAGTCCCTAATCATCCTCATAGCCCCTGTTGAACTCTTTCCTGACTCTCTTGTACTGAGGAGCACAAAACTGGACACAGCACTCCAGGTGTGGTCTCAGCAGGGCAGAGAGGAGGGGAAGGAGAAGCTTCCTGGACCTCGTGGCCACACTTTTCTTGATGCATCTCAGGATACTATTGTCTCTCTTGGCCAGAAGGGCACATTGCTGTCCCATGCAGAACTTGCTGGTCTAGGATCTTTCTCCATGGGTTGCCTGACCTGCTGGGAGATTGTGAGAAGCCTCTGTGTTCATGCAGAGCCTTTTGGGAGCTTTCTGAAGGGGCAGTTGTGTTTGCTGTGCTCAGCTGTGTGAAGTGCCTGGCTGTGGGACAGTTCCACGAGGAATGCAAGAGATCAGTTACTGGATACCAATTAAAGTGGAATTACACAAAGTGAATGGAGTATTAGAACAACTTTTTTGTTTGGTTTGGGGCTTTTTTTTTTGTGTGGTTTGGGTGTTTATTTTCTAATTTAATGAGGCCAAATATTCTCAGCCAGCCAGGGCACAAGACCTTCAGCTAAAACGTCACCAGTTAATGAGGCTTTTCCAGTCTGCTTAACCTAAGGCATGAAAAAAGGAGCACAGGTTATCAGTGTTGCCTGGTTTTGACTGTATGTTCTCTGGAGTGCAAGTAGTAGGTTTAATGTAATGACACAGAGTCACAGAATCACAGAACGTCAGGGGCTGGAAGGGACCTCCAAAGCTCATCCAGTCCAACCCCCCTGCCAGAGCAGCATCACCTAGAGCAGGTCACACAGGAACACATCCAGCTGGGTCTTGAGTATCTCCAGAGAGGGAGACTCTATACCCCCCTGGGCCCTGCTCCAGGCCTCTGTCACCCTCACAGGGAGAAAAATTTTCCTCCTCCTGTTTCCATGGCACTTCCTCTGCCTCAGCTTCCACCACTGCCCCTTGTGCTGGCATTGGGCATCCCCCAGCAGAGCCTGGCTCCAGCCTCTGGGCACTCACCCTGCACAGCTTTAGCACCAGCAAGGAGGTCACCTCTCAGGCTCTCCTCTCCAAGCTGCAGAGCCCTCAGCTCCCTCAGGCTCTCCTCGTGAGGAAGATGTTCTATTCCCTTCATTATCTTTCTGGCTCTGTGCTGGACTCTCTCAAGCAGTTCCCTGAGGTCCTTCCTGAACTGAGGGTCCCAGAACTGGACACAACTTCCAGATGTGGCCTCAGCAGGGCAGAGTAGAGGGGGAGGAGAACCTTGCGCAGTCGCAAGCTTGCTGCAGTCTGTATCCAGATGTGTATCCCTGGCTCTGTGCCACACATTCTGTTCTATTAAATATCATTTAAATTATCAATTATTCATTAAATGAACTATAATGTAATTATTTTTGTGTGTCTGCAGTGCATCTGTGGCAAACAGAACCTTGTCTTTTTCTTTCCTCCTCCCCGCGAGGATGCCTTCCTGCCCTGAGCAAAGCCACCTGGGTGAGAAGGGCCATGCCTCTGTGTGTGTGGATTTGCAGACTCCGAGGGGCACACGTTGAGGCCTGTCTGCTCCTGCCCTGCAGCTGGGGGAGGGGGTTGCCTTCCAGCTCTCCTCAGCCTCATTACATGCAGGATCAGGTCTGTGCCGTTCCAGCCTTCTGCGCAGAGGGTTCTGAGGGCTCCTCTGGAGAGCTGTCAGCTCCCTCAGATCTGCCACTCTGGTTGACAATGGAGTACATGAAGTGATGAAGCATAAAGCTCTGCTGCTTTAAGGGTTAGGGGGTTTGGTTGTGCTGCCATTTTTTTCTGTTCCCTTTTCTGTTTGGGTTTTTCTGGAGGAGAATGTTTAGCAGGTATTTTCTTTTTCTCTTTTTTCCCCCCTTTTGTCTTTTTTCTCTATTTTTTCCTTTTCCCCCCTTTTATCTCTTTTATCCCTTTCTCTTCTTTAGTTTATTTTTCCCCCTTTTGTTTTTCTTTCATTTTTTTCCATTCCTCCTATTTTGTCTTTTCTTTATTTTTCTTTTTTCCTTCCTTGTCATTTACTCTTTTTTCTTTTTATTCAATTTTCTTTTACTTTTCTTTTCTCTTTTGTTTCTTTTTCTTTTTTCCTTTTGTCTTCTGTCTTTTTGCCCCTTTTATTCTTTTATCTTTTCTTGGTTTTCTTTTTTCTTCTTTTATATTTTTTCTTTTTTATCTTTTCCCCCATGTTTTTCTTTCACGTTTTTCCTTTTCTCCTTTTTTCTTCTTTTATTGTGTTCTCTTTTTTAATTATTCTTTTTTGTTTCTTTTCCCTTTTTTCTTTTTTTTTTTTTGCTTTTTGTTTTTCCCCCTTTTTCCTTTTCTTTTTTTTATCTCTTTTCTTTTTCCCCCTTTTTCCCTTTCCTTTTTTCTTTTATCTTTCTTTTTTCCCCTTTTCTCCCTTTCTTTTTTTATCTTTTCCTTTTTCCCCTTTTTTAATTTTCTTTTTTAATTCTTTTTCTTTTTTCCTCTTTCTTTTCTTTTTTGTTTTATCGTCTTTTGCTTTCTTGATTTTCCCTCCTTTGTTCTTTTATGTCTTTTCTTTCCCCTCCTTTTTTCCTTTTCTTCTTTTATATTTTCTTTTCCCCCTTTTTTCCTTTTCTTTTTTCTTTTATCTCTTTTTTCTTTTTTTCCTTTTCTTATTTTACCTCTTTTCTTTTTCCCTATTTGCTTTTTCTTTTTTCTTTTATCTTTCCTTTTTTCCCCCTTTTTTTCCTTTTCTTTTTAAATCTCTTTTCTTTTTTTATCTCTTTTCTTTTTTTATCTCTTTTCCTTTTTCCCCCCTTTTTCTTTTCTTTTTTCAATCTCTTTTCTTTTTCTCCCTTTTTTCCTTTTCTTTTTCTTTTATCTCTTTTCCTTTTTCCCCTTTTTCTTTTCTTTTTCAATCTCTTTTCTTTTTCCTCCCTTTTTTCCTTTTCTTTTTTCTTTTATCTCTTTTCCTTTTTCCTTTTCTTTTTTTTTATCTTTTCTTTCTTTTTTCTTTCCCCACCCTTTTCTTCTTCTTTTTCCTTTTCCCTTTTTTGTCTTTTTTTTTCTTCCCCCCTTCTTTTCCCTTTTTTCTTTTTGTTTAATTCACCTTTTTTCCCTTCTTTTGTGTTGTTTTCCTCAGAATGATTTTCGGAGAGCAGCCTTTTTCTTACTCGCCTACAGGTTTTCAATTACCTAAGGCTTAGAGAATCAAATGGGTTTTAGCAATAAATCCCCTGGTGCATTATCTGTTATTTGCAGTATATCATGTATACAAGCTAGGCAGCAGATTATTTTTTTTATAAATCTCATTTTTAATCAGTCAGTCAATATCAGTGACCTTCCTAGGCACTGCCTGTATCATGGTGACTTCTTAAAGGATGCTTTTCTTATCCGTGTATATCATAGCCACCCCTTCTGTTACAGAATCACAGGCTGGGAAGGGACCTCAAGGCTCAGCCAGTTCCAACGCCCCTGCCATGGCCAGGGACACCTCACACTACAGCATCTTGCTCACAGCCACATCCAGCCTGGCCTGAAAAACCTCCAGGGATGAGGCTTCCACCACCTCCCTGGGCAACCTCTTCCAGTCTCTCACCACCCTCATGGGGAAGAAGTTCTGTCCAATAAATGACCATAAAAGCATCCTAACATCCAATCTCAATCTGCTTTGCTCTAGTTTGAAGCCATTGCCCCTTGTCCTGACCCTGCAGGCCTTTGGGAACAGACTCTCCCCATCCTTCTTGTGGGCTCTCTGCACTGTGTACACCGACTGTAACCTCAGACGCAGCCGAGTGGAGTGCATGGAAGCTACAGTTTCCTTTCTCTCAGTGCTGAATGGGTTTGTTCCTAAGGCCTGGGAGTTGCCTTGAAGCTGCACATGAAGCAGAGGGCACCGCCCCATTTACATGTCATGGCAAACAGGTATTTCCTCTTTCAGCTGTAGGGTTTCATCTGCTTAACTCCCTGTAGTGCTGTGAGGCAGCTGTTTACCCATCACAAAAAATTAAGTGCTGCCCCTTGACTCCTGATCAGCGAAGGCCATTGTGTGGGACAACAGCGGTGACATAAAAGCAAAGCAATTCTGTGTAGAGGTTTAGGGCTGCTGCACCTGCCTGGCTGAAATCAGAGAATCAGAGAATCATGGAATGTTAGGGGCTGGAAGGGACCTCCTGAAATCATAGACCCCACCCCCCCTGCCAAAGCAGTATCACCTCATTGCCCCTCACTACGGATTCCTACCATCTAAAACGAGGATTTTTACAAATTCCAGCTGTTCTGCAACTTGGCATTTCTTGGCAGTGGGAATTTGCCTTCAGGTGTGAATGTACAAGGGCAGTGAGTTTGTGTCCGGAGGCTCCACGTGCTCGGCACTCTTCTAGGGTGTGGTGTTTGCAGCACAGAAGGCCAAGGGCAGCCTGGGCTGCATCCAAAGCAGCATTGCCAGCAGAGCCAGAGAGGGGATTCTGACACTTTGCTCTGCTGAGAACTCACCTGGAGTGCTGTGTGCAGGGCTGGATCCCTCAACACAGGAAGAACTGGACCAGAGGAGGCCGTGAAAATGCTCAGGGGGTTGGAGCAGCTCTGCTCTGAGGACAGGCTGAGGGAGCTGGGGGTGTTCAGCCTGGAGAAGAGAAGGCTCCAGGGACACCTAAGAGCAGCCTTCCAGTACCTGAAGGGGGCTGCAGAAAGGTTGCAGAGTGACTGTTTGCAAAGTACTGCAGGGATAGGACGAGGGACAATGGCTTCAAAGTAGAGCAGAGCAGATTTAGATTGGATGTGAGGAACAAGTTCTGCACCATGAGGGTGGTGGAACACTGGAACAGGTTGCCCAGGGAGGTGGTTGAGGCCCCATCCCTGGAGCTAATCAAGGTGAGGCTGGAGAGGGCTCTGGGCAACCTGATCTAGTTGGGAATGTCCCTGCTGACTGCAGGGGGGTTGGACTGGATAACATTTGTAGGTCCCTTCTGGCCTGAACTGTTCTATGATTTTATGATTCTCTAACCTCTGAAGAAAATCACAGCTCAGTTTACTATAGCCCTAAGAGGGGAGAAAAATTGTAGCTTGCAGCTGCACTTTTAATAAACACTTGACCAGTAAGGACACAGTAACCTGGATACAGCTCTGCAGTGACTTTCATCCCTTTGGCTAGGATTCTATGACTCTATGATTCTATAAGCAGTGTTGGCACACAGCCCTGGCAGCATATTCCTTCCTTTCTCCAGCTGCTGCTTAGCAGGGGAGGTTTAGGCTGGATGTTAGGAAGAAGTTCTTCATAGAAAGAGAGATTGGCCATTGGAATGTGCTGCCCAGGGAGGTGGTGGAGTCACCATCCCTGGAGGTCTTTAGGAAGAGACTGGATGGCGTGCTTGGTGCCATGGTTGAGTTGATTAAATGGTGTTGGGTGACAGGTTGGACTCAATGATCTCAAAGGTCTTTTCCAACCTGGTTAATTCTATTCTATTCTATTCTATTCTATTCTATTCTATTCTATTCTATTCTATTCTATTCTATTCCATTCCATTCCATTCCATTCCATTCCATTCCATTCTATTCTATTCCATGCCATGCCATGCCATGCCATGCTATGCTATGCTATGCTATGCTATGCCATTATGCTAAAGGAAACAAAAGGGAATGGTAAAATTCACTGCCCTTTGGTCCATAGTGAACAACTGGAGGGTTGGGGATTGCTATTGAGCCTCAATATTCATCCTCTGTCCAGTGAGTGGTCAAGGAGTGCCTGTGATTGTGGTTGGGCATCCCTGGCTGCCAGCCCAGTCCTGCTGCCTTCCTCAGCGTGGGCATCCCAGTCAGCATGGACCTTACAGGAGAATGCAGTGTAGGACAGAGAGGAAACTGCCAGCAACAAGGAGAACATTACACAGAGTTTAACTTTATTCTTTCTGGGCTTCTGGCAAATGAAGACTTTCATGGTGAAAAAAAAATAGAAGCAAAACACAAAAAGCAGCACCTCCCCCCACTCCCATCCCACTCCCACTGTTGAAATTAATCCATGGCAGAGCCTGTGCATGATGTCCATGCTAAACTCCTAACAAGATGTCAAATTCCAGCGAGCCAGCCCTGTCTGAAACAGCTTGTAAACCTGGAAAATCAATGTCCTGCCTTGTTGCTTTATTAGCCTTAATCTCTCCCTCTCCTGAAGCAGCCTGCTAGGATTTCCCATCTCTTTGTGTCTGCAGCCACACTACGGCAGGTGTTGTGCTGATTGCTTCAAGGGAAGGGCTGAACTCCCCATCCTTCAGAAGACCAACATCCCCACTGCTGATTTGAGGGTGTTAACAGTGCCCTGATGGAGGGCAGATAGTAGTGTCCTGCAAGGACAGTGCCTTCAGATGGTCACAGCAAGACTGGGAGCAGGATTTCTGATTAATTTCTGGGCTTTCTGTCTCACTCTCTGAAGTCCTCAGAATCCTTCCTGTGTTTCATATTTCCCTCTGTGAAATGCTGATGGAAGTCCTTCCCTGCTTAAAGTATATGTGTGTGATGAAAGGGATTCAATTGATGGGGTTGTTCATGTTCATAGAGCCACAGAATTGTCAGGGTTGGAAGGGACCTCAAGGATCAGCCAGTTCCAACCCCCCTGCCATGGGCAGGGACACCTCACACTACAGCAGCTTGCTCACAGCCACATCCAGCCTGGCCTGAATAAACCTCCAGGGATGAGGCCTCCACCACCTCCCTGGGCAACCTCTGCCAGTCTCTCACCACCCTCACAGGGAAGAACTTCTTCCTAACATCCAATCTCAATCTACCCATTTCTTGGTTTGCTCCATTCCCCCCAGTCCTATCACTCCCTGGCACTCTAAGTCCCTCCCCAGCTTTCCTGGAGCCCCCTTCAGATACTGGAAGGCCACAAGAAGGTCTCCTTGGAGCTTTCTCCTGTTCAGACTGAACAACCCCAACTCTCTCAGTCTGTCTCCAGAGCAGGGCAGCTCCAGCCCTCTGCTCATCCTCGTGGCCCTTCTCTGGACACCTTCCAGCACCTCCAGAGCCTTCCTGGAACAGAGGCTCCAGAACTGGACACAGTGCTCCAGGTGGGGTCTCAGCAGAGTGGAGCGAGGGGCAGAACCCCTCCTGGCCCTGCTGGCCACACTTCTCTTGCTGCAGCCAGGCTCTGCTGTTGGCTCTCTGGGCTGCAAGTGCACACTCTGGCTCCCTTGAGCTTCTCATCCTCCAGCACCCCCCAGGTCCCTTTGTTCAGGGCTGCTCCCAGCCTCCCTGCCCAGCCTCTATTGGTGCCTGGGATTGCCCTGACCCAGCTGCAGGACCTTTCACTTGGTCCTGCTGAACCTCATGAGGTTGTCATGGGCTCAGCTCTGCAGCCTGTCCTGGTCCCCTCTGGATGGATCCCTTCCCTCCAGCCTGCCAACCCCACCACAAATGAGTTCTGTGAACACATCTGTGGAAGACTGTACAGGAGCAGAGTATTGCTGCCAAATGAAGTCATCTGCTGGGTGTTTTAAAACTAGGATGTGTTTGGAGCCCCAGGTCAAAGCAGAACTCAGCCCCATGCACACAGGCATAAGAGCTGTAGCTTGACCCTCAGTTCACTTCAGTTGCCCCTCCCTGTTGGAATGATGCATGGATCTGACTTAAAACGTGTATCTCCCTCTCCCTCTGTCACTTTCTGCCCCTCCCTGTGGAATGATGCTTGGATCAGACTTCAAATGTGTATTTCTCTCTCCCACTGTCACTTTCTGCTTAGCCCCTGCTGGTATTTCATACAGGGACTTTTCCC
>CM026887.1:1129447-1163908 GCA_015227895.2 Colaptes auratus | reverse complement strand
AAATACCTGCTAAACATTCTCCTCCAGAAAAACCCAAACAGAAAAGGGAACAGAAAAAAATGGCAGCACAACCAAACCCCCTAACCCTTAAAGCAGCAGAGCTTTATGCTTCATCACTTCATGTACTCCATTGTCAACCAGAGTGGCAGATCTGAGGGAGCTGACAGCTCTCCAGAGGAGCCCTCAGAACCCTCTGCGCAGAAGGCTGGAACGGCACAGACCTGATCCTGCATGTAATGAGGCTGAGGAGAGCTGGAAGGCAGCCCCCCTCCCCCAGCTGCAGGGCAGGAGCAGACAGGCCTCAACGTGTGCCCCTCGGAGTCTGCAAATCCACACACACAGAGGCATGGCCCTTCTCACCCAGGTGGCTTTGCTCAGGGCAGAAGGCATCCTCGCGGGAGGAGGAAAGAAAAAGACAAGGTTCTGTTTGCCACAGATGCACTGCAGACACACAAAAATAATTACATTATAGTTCATTTAATGAATAATTGATAATTTAAATGATATTTAATAGAACAGAATGTGGTGGCACAGAGCCAGGGATACACATCTGGATACAGACTGCAGCAAGCTTGCGACTGCGCAAGGTTCTCCTCCCCCTCTACTCTGCCCTGCTGAGGCCACATCTGGAAGATTGTGTCCAGTTCTGGGCCCCTCAGTTCAGGAAGGACCTCAGGGAACTGCTTGAGAGAGTCCAGCACAGAGCCAGAAAGATAATGAAGGGAATAGAACATCTTCCTCACGAGGAGAGCCTGAGGGAGCTGAGGGCTCTGCAGCTTGGAGAGGAGGAGCCTGAGAGGTGACCTCCTTGCTGGTGCTAAAGCTGTGCAGGGTGAGTGCCCAGAGGCTGGAGCCAGGCTCTGCTGGGGGATGCCCAATGCCAGCACAAGGGGCAGTGGTGGAAGCTGAGGCAGAGGAAGTGCCATGGAAACAGGAGGAAGAATGTTTTCCCTGTGAGGGTGACAGAGGCCTGGAGCAGGCTGCCCAGGGGGGGTATAGAGTCTCCCTCTCTGGAGATACTCAAGACCCAGCTGGATGTGTTCCTGTGTGACCTGCTCTAGGTGATGCTGCTCTGGCAGGGGGGTTGGACTGGATGAGCTTTGGAGGTCCCTTCCAGCCCCTGACGTTCTGTGATTCTGTGACTCTGTGTCATTACATTAAAACCTACTACTTGCACTCCAGAGAACATACAGTCAAACCCAGGCAACACTGATAAACCTGTGCTCCTTTTTTCATGCCTTAGGTTAAGCAGACTGGAAAAGCCTCATTAACTGGTGACAGTTTTAGCTGAAGGTCTTGTGCCCTGGGCTGGCTGAGAATATTTGGCCTCATTAAATTAGAAAATAAACACCCAAACCAACAAAAAAAAAAGCCCCAAACCAAACAAAAAAGTTGTTCTAATACTCCATTCACTTTGTGTAATTCCACTTTAATTGGTATCCATGTAACTGATCTCTTGCATTCCTCGTGGAACTGTCCCACAGCCAGGCACTTCACACAGCTGAGCACAGCAAACACAACTGCCCCTTCAGAAAGCTCCCAAAAGGCTCTGCATGAACACAGAGGCTTCTCACAATCTCCCAGCAGGTCAGGCAACCCATGGAGAAAGATCCTAGAAGCCAGCAAGTTCTGCATGGGACAGCAATGTGCCCTTCTGGCCAAGAGAGACAATAGTATCCTGAGATGCATCAAGAAAAGTGTGGCCACGAGGTCCAGGAAGCTTCTCCTTCCCCTCCTCTCTGCCCTGCTGAGACCACACCTGGAGTGCTGTGTCCAGTTTTGTGCTCCTCAGTACAAGAGAGTCAGGAAAGAGTTCAACAGGGGCTATGAGGATGATTAGGGACTTGAACATCTCCCCTGTGAAGAGAGACTGAGAGCCCTGGGGCTGTTTAGTCTGGAGAAGAGAAGGCTGAGAGGGGATCTGATCAATGCCTATCAACAGATGATTAGGGACTTGAGCATCTCCCCTGTGTAGAGAGACTGAGAGCCCCGGGGCTGTTGAGTCTGGAGAAGAGAAGGCTGAGAGGGGATCTGATCAATGCCTATCAGGACCTGAGGGCTGGGGGTCAGGGTGAAGGTGCCAGGCTCTTTTCAGTGGTGCCTAGAAACAGGACCAGGAACAACAGATGTCAGCTGCAACACAGGAAGTTCCACCCCAACATGAAGAGAAACTTCTTTGCTGTGAGGTTGACGGAGCCTCAGAACAGGCTGCCCAGGGAGGTTGTGGAGTCTCCTTCTCTGGAGCCTTTTAAGATCAGCCTGGATGTGTTCCTGTGCAGCCTGCCCTAGGTGATCCTGCTCTGGCAGCAGGGGGTTGGACTCAGTGATCTCCAGGGGTTCCTTCCATCCCCTAACATCCTATGATTCTGTGATTATTCTTTGCACATGATTCACAGAGGTGAGTTTGGGTTGTAACTGCTCTGAGGCAACAGCTTTGTGATTGGTACTTTCCTTAAGGTGTGTGAATTCCTTAGGAAAGGTGGTTGTGACAATAAGCCTCAGGAGTCAGCATTCAGTGGAGATGCTGCTGGCTTACAGGCTCTATAAGGAAAGTATTCCTTGACATTCCATTGTGTCTGGTATGTCTCAGTGAAAGTCAGTCACTCTGCAGCAGCAATAAAAGGATAGAAATATCAACAGAAACAATCAATGGTTGTATACAGCCTCATGCCTGTGGTGAGAAGGATGTGGTATGAGGCTTCACCAAGGCCAAATCCTGCCTGACAAACCTGGTGGCCTTCTATGAAAAGGTCACAACATTAATAGATGAAGGTCATGCAGCTGACATCATTTACCTGGACCTGAGCACAGCCTTTGACACTGTCCTGTACCACATCCAGGTCTCCCAGCTGCTGCAATATGGGATTGATGGATGGACCACTGGGTGAATAAAGCACTGGCTTGATGGCTGCACCCAAAGAGTGGCTGTCAATGGGTCCATGTCCAAGTGGAGGCCAGTGACAAGCAGAGTCCCTCAGGGATCAGTACTGGCCAACAGTGTGCAGTAAAAAAATTGTGCTGTGTGGTGCAAATTGCTGTGTGGTGCAGCAGACAGGCTGGAGGGAAGGGATCCATCCAGAGGGACCTGGACAGGCTGGAGAGGTGGGCACAAGCCAACCTCAGGAGCTTCACCAAGACCAAGGGCAGGGTCCTGCAGCTGGGGCGAGGCAATCCCAGGCACAAATCCAGGCTGGGCAGGGACTGGCTGGGGAGCAGCCCAGAGGAGAGAGACTTGGGGGTGCTGGGGGAGGAGAAGCTCACCAGGAGCTCTCAGGGTGCACTTGCAACCTGGAAAGCCAATCAGATCCTGGGCTGCAGCAGGAGAAGTGTGGCCAGCAGGGCAAGGGAGGGGATTCTCCCCCTCTACTCAGCTCTGCTGAGACCCCAGCTGGAGTACTGCCTCCAGTTCTGGAGTCCCTATTCAAAGAGGGATCTGGAGGTGCTGGAAGGTGTCCAGAGCAGGGCCACGAGGATGAGCAGAGGGCTGGAGCACCTCTCCTGTGAGGACAGACTGAAGGGAGTGGGGCTGTTCAGTCTGGAGAAGAGAAGGCTCCCAGGTGACCTCATTGTGGCCTTCCAGTATCTGAAGGGGGCCTACAAGAAGGCTGGGGAGGGACTTCTCAGGCTCTCAGGTAGTGCTAGGACTAGGGGGAATGGGATGAACCTGGAAGTGGGGAGATTCAGGCTGGAGGTGAGGAGGAAGTTCTTCCCCATGAGAGTGGTGAAGCCCTGGAATGGGTTGTCCAGGGAGGTGGTTGAGGCCCCGTCCCTGGAGGAGTTTAAGCCCAGGCTGGATGAGGCTGTGTCCAGCCTGATCTAGGGTAGAGCGTCCCTGCCCATGGCAGGGGGGTTGGAACTAGATGATCCTTGTGGTCCCTTCCAACCCTGACTGATACTATGATAAGACTGGAACCATTCTCTCCCACACACCAGATAAGGGAACTCACTGCCTCCAGAGAGGAGAAAGGCAAGGAAGACAATGACTTTGTAGCCAACTTTACAGAGATGCAGGGTTTGTGGGAGGGAAGGTTACAAAGATTACAATTCCAGTCCACTTCCTGAACACTCTCTACCTTCTGGAGGATTGCAGCTTTTTGGCTTTCTTAAGGGCACCCAGCCCAAACTGGGACACACTCTTGCTCAGCCTGCAAGATCCAAGGTGGGCACAGAATTTTTCCTGCACACCACAGAACTCAACCCCACAGCTTCTCCTCCCATGTCCATTCGCTCTGTGCCCATTTTGTCTTGTTCTCTCTTTCTGCCTTGTGTTACAGCAGTGGCTTTTCCTTTCCCAGGAGAGAGTTAATTGGTGCATGAGCCACAGCAAACTAAGCAATAGGAATGCAAGCTGAGAAGAGCAGTGCATTGAAAAGACTGAAACATCATCCTGCACACTGACTGAACTGTCACTGGCCAGACCCAGCCTGGCTCCAGGAACTTGGTCCAAGAGGACACTCCTTGAGAACAGACACTCCCTGCAGCACTCTGCCTGGGAGAACATGCCAGTGGTGATGACAGCTCCCAACAGAGACAACGCTTCTCTCTTGTCACCACTCACCATGCTCAAGCCATCTCATCCTCAGTATCCCCCAACCAACCACAGAAGCTGTAACATGATCAGAATCACAGAAACATTCAGGTTGGAAAAGAGCCTCAGGATCAGCAAGTCCAACCAGAACCCTACTCTACAAGGATCACCCCTAAAGCACAGCCCCAAGCACCACAGCCAAAACACCTGCAACACATCCAGCCTGGGGACTCCACCACCTCCCTGGGCAGCACATCCCAATTCCTGACCACTCTTGATGGGAAAAAACTCTTCCTATCTGCAGTCTGAACCTGCCCTGCTGCAGCTTGAGGTTTTCCCTCTTGTTCCATGGCTAATGACCTGTGAGAGAGACCAGCACCACGAGCTGTACAGGGGAGGAGAGCTACAAGCTCCTGTCCTGACACCTGTGGGGACCTACACATGCTGTGATGCAACCCTCCCTTCCCCACTCCTCTCTGCTCAGCTATGCACACACAGACACACATGCAGTCATTCCCAAGGCTTCACTGCTGCACTTGAGGCTGATGAAAGGAGCAGCTTTCCAGCAACCCCCTCTGGGACTGACTGCACATTCTGCAACACTGCCTCTGCAGCAAGGAAATAAATAAACAGCCAACCTGAGCCTCCCTTTTGATTTAGACTGCAATTCCCTTTTTAATAACTATCTGCTTTCTCAGCACAAGCACCAACTCAACAGTATTTAACAGGAGGCTTCTGCTGCTTTCAGAGGACTTCAGTTATGAATTGGGCTGTAAACTCCCTCCTCCTGTTATTTGTTTCCTAATGTTTTTGTTTCCTCAAACACTTTGCTACGTGGCAGGGTGTTCAAATTCCTCTTCAAACAGCTGTAGAGCTCCCAGTTTTTACATTGGGGAATAGGGCTGCTCTCTTCCTGCCTGACTCCCCTGTTCTCCTCCTGGCCATCAGCTGCACAAAAGCAAACAGAACTAAACAGCACACTAAAAACAAAAAGCCCAGACACCAAACAAACGCTGCCTGAGATGAATCCCTGGTTTCAATCACTCAGTGTTCCTTCATCCTGCTACACACAGCACTTCTGGTTGAAAATGACTACAAACACTTCACCCTCACGGTCAGCCCTGTCTATTTTAAATGCCCAAACCACATTTGACTTTGTAATGAACCCCAGAGCTGTTTATGTAGCCTCCATGTTTCAGAATCCAGCAACAGTCCCCATGAAATCACTCATTACTGCCAAGTGTGCTGATCAGAGCCTCAGGCAAGTGCAAGGGCAATTAAATCTCCTAACACCACCATTGCCAAGCACTCCTTTATGGGCTGTTGCCACTCTCTACTGAGCAGAGCTTCTACAAAATGCCTTCCAAGTTACATCTCCAAATCTTCATCCAGAGGCACCTGGACAGGCTGGAGAGGTGGTGCCCAGGGGAACCTCAGGAGGCTCGACAAGAGCAAGTGCAGGGTCCTGCACCTGGGCTGGAACAATCCTCACTGTCAATACAGGCTGGGGGAGGAGGGGATAGGAAGCAGCCCTGAGGAAAGAGACTTGGGGATGCTGGTGGATGAGAAGCTGGAGAGGAGCAGGCAGTGTGAGCTTGCAGCACAGAAGGCCAAGGGCAGCCTGGGCTGCATCCAAAGCAGCGTTGCCAGCAGAGCCAGAGAGGGGATTCTGACACTTTGCTCTGCTCTGCTGAGACCTCATCTGGAGTGTTGTGTGTGGGTCTGGAGCCCTCAATATAGGAAGGAAATGGAGCAGAGGAGGGCCACAAAAATCATCAGGGGGTTGGAGCAGCTCTGCCATGAGGACAGGCTGAGGGAGCTGGGGGTGTTCAGCCTGGAGAAGAGAAGGCTCCAGGGAGACCTAAGAGCAACCTGCCAGGACCTGAAGGGGGCTACAGGAAGGCTGCAGAGAGACTGTTTGCAAAGGCCTGCAGGGACAGGACCAGGGGCAATGGCTTCAAAGTAGAGCAGAGCAGATTGAGATTGGATGTGAGGAAGAAGTTCTGCACCATGAGGGTTGTGGAACACTGGAACAGGTTTCCCAGGGAGGTGGTTGTGGCCCCATCCCTGGAGATATTGAAGGTGAGGCTGGAGAGGGCTCTGGGCAGCCTGATCTAGTTGGGGATGTCCCTGCTGACTGGAGAGGGGTTGGACAGGATGAGCTTTGGAGGTCCCTTCCAACCCAGAGCATTCTGTGAGTCTCTGACCATTCATTAATAAACCTACAAAGCAGCTAAGTGGCATAAGATACTGGGGGAAAGCTGTATCCTAAAAGGGCCAAACAACAGAAGAGCCTTCATTTAGTAGCTGGAGTAACAGCCTCTAGGCCAGTAAAAGCAAGCCTGAGGAAGGGGAAATACTGCTGCAGAGAACCAGGCACAGCACATTCACATTTGACAAGACAGGTGAGGAAAAAAATTGCTGCTCTCAAACTGCTAGTGAGAACCAGCTAGACATGCCGGGCAGCCAGCCAGCCCTTCTGGCTTTCCAGTCTCACTGAAGGACACCAACAGCAGGCACAGAGAGCAAAGAAATTCCCCAGCATTTCAGCTGCTTTGCACTGCTCACATATCAATCTTCTGCTTAAAAAATGTTTCAGCTGATTGGCTCTTTGGAGGACAAAATAATAACCCTTCCTCCCAGCTTAGGAGGAGAGCAGGGATGTATCCTGATAATGAAAATGAAGCACAGTTGAGCTATGCTCCAACAGCTCATTCACCACATGGGCCAAGCTTTGAAAAAGAAGAGGAGCTGCATTTGACTTCTTAATGCAGCAGTATCCAGCTGACTAAAAGGGACTCTGTGTGAACAATGTGGTTGGACCTGACTGAACCTGACAGGCCAAGTCCAAACTGGATTTGAGTGTGAAGCTCATACAAGACAGAGATGTTTCCGGCTGAAGTCAGTGTGAACTGAGCCTCCTCTCTTAGAATCACAGAATTGCCAGGGTTGGAAGGGACCTCAAGGATCAGCCACTTCCAACCCTGTGGACAGGGACACCTCACACTAGAGCAGCTTGCTCACAGCCACATCCAGCCTGGCCTGAAAAACCTCCAGGGATGAGGATGCCTCCCTGGGCAACCTCTGCCAGTGGCTCACCACCCTGAGGGGGAAGAACTTCTTCCTAACATCCAATCTGAATCTACCCATTTCTAGTTTTGTTACATTCTCCCCAGTGCTATCATTCCCTGATACCCTAAAAAGTCCCTCCCCAGCTTTCCTGTAGCCCCCTTCAGATACTGGAAGGACACAAGAAGGTCTCCTCAGAGCCTTCTCTTCTCCAGACTGAACAACCCTGAATCTCTCTGTCTGTCCTCATAGCAGAGCAGCTCCAGCCCTCTGCTCATCCTCATGGCCCTTCTCTGGACACCTTCCAGCACCTCCAGAGCCTTCCTGGAATAGAGGCTCCAGAACTGGACACAGTGCTCCAGCTGGGGTCTCAGCAGAGTGGAGCAGAGGGGGAGAATCCCCTCCCTGGCCCTGCTGGCCACACTTCTCTTGCTGCAGCCCAGGCTCTGCTTGGCTCTCTGGGCTGCAAGTGCTCACTGCTGGCTCACATTGAGCTTCTCTCCCCCCCAGCACCCCCAAGGCCTTTTGCTCAGGGCTGCTCTCAAGCCAGTCCTTGCCCAGCCTCTATTGGTGCCTGGGATTGCCCTGACCCAAATGCAGGACCTTGCAATTGGTCTGTTGAACTTGATAGATAGATTGATGGATGGATAGATAGATAGTTGGATAGATAGATAGTTGGATAGATAGATAGATAGATAGATGGATAGATGTATAAGATAAAGCCATACCTGTGCACTTAACTGCTTTAGAGGGAAAAATGTATTTTAAAAAAGGAGGAAAAAGTAAATTTAAGTAGAAGGCTTTGTAACCTTTTCCTTTTTGTTAACACTTTCAAACTTCTCTGCGGGGAAACAAAGCTGAGGTAGTGGGAAGGTGAAGAAAATTGCCTGTTCTTACTCTATTACTGACATGGAGAAGGACTGCAGAGAGCAAAGGAACTCACAACATCTAGACATATTCTAAGGCAGGGACAGAAACAAAGTTCCTTGAAGATCTCTTTGTGGTACACCTCATCACCAGTGGAAACTGATGTTGGTGTGTTTTCTCCAGTGCCAAATGCTGGCTGCAGGTCAGTCAGAGGCTGTTGGTCTGAGAGCTGAGCTTGATAAAAGAACCACAGCACCATTTCATTCCACGTGGGCAGAGCTGGAGCAGCAAGAGGGCATTGTGCTAGTGCTTTAAATCACTCTGACAGTGGAGGGCTGATGGGGTTACGTGGGATAAGCAAAGCTGCAGAGCCACCAGTGGTAGAAATAATTAGCTGGTGTAATGAAGAGCATGGGAAAAAAACCAGGAGAGGAGTCTGGGCCAGCAGAATGGTGTCCTGTCAGCATTATCATTCTCCAAGGCTCCCGCAGAACAATGCAGGGCTGAGCCTCTGCTAATCTCTACACATGGCTGCCCATGAAGAGAGCAATTAAGAAATGTCATTGTCTCCCTGGGAAAATACCATGGCGTCTGCAAAGAACGATGGTAATCTCAGCAGCAGCCCTCTGCTCCCTCTCTCCCCCTCTTTGTTGTGGCGGGCAGTAAAAGCGCCTGGCAAGGCGCTGGGAGCGAAGGGTGCTTCTGTTCTGCCCTTTCTCAGGCAGCAGCCCAAACAAAGCTCTGTGGCTGAGCCACAACAGAGCCACGGCAGGCACTCCCGAAGCCTGCAGCAGCAGCCGAAGCCACGTCTACAACGGCTGAGCGCCCTGGGGCTGCTTAGTCTGGAGAGGAGAAGGCTGAAAGAGGATCCGATCAACGTCTATCAATAGCTTTAATGCTAGCTTGCCTGTAATACAATACAAATACAATACAATACACCACCAGGTTGGAAGAGACCTTCAAGATCATCGTGTCCAACCCATCAACCAATCCAACCCACCTAAATACAATGCAATACAATACAATACAATACAATACAACCCACCTAAACAACTAAACCGTGGCACCAAGCACCCCATCAAGCCTCTTCCTGAACACCTCCAATGAAGGTGACTCCACCACCTCCACGGGTAGCCCATTCCAATGGGCAATCACTCTCTCTGTGTAGAACTTCTTCCTAACATCCAGTCTAAACCTCCCCTGGCGCAGCCTGAGACTGTGTCCTCTTGTTCTGGTGCTGGCTGCCTGGGAGAAGAGACCAACCTCTGCTTGGCTACAACCTCCCTTCAGGTAGTTGTAGAGAGCAATAAGGTCACCCCTGAGTCTCCTCTTCTCCAGGCTAAGCAACCCCAGCTCCCTCAGCCTTTCCTCATAGGCTTGTATTGCCAGCTGAGGGCTGGGGGTCAGGAAGGAAGGGACAGTGAGCCTCTGCCCACTGCTTTTCTGTGATAGGACAAGGGGCAATGGATGGAAACTTCAGCACAGAAGGTTCCACCTCAACATGAAGAAGAACTTCTTTACTGTGAGGGTCCCAGAGCACTGGAGCAGGCTGCCCAGAGAGGTTGTAGAGTCTCCTCTGGAGCCTTTCCACCCCTGTCTCTGGATGTGTTCCTGTGTGACCTGTGCTGGATTCTATTGTCACAGAAACATTTTCCATTCATTAAGGCTGGAAAAAGAGCCTCAGGATCACCAAGTCCAACCCAGAAACCTACTCCACATGGATCACCCTTAAACCAGAGCCCCAGGCACCACATCTAAACCACCCTGCAACACATCCAGGCTTGGGGATTCCATCACCTCCCTGGGCAGTATATTCCTGGTCCTGCTCTGGCAGGGGGTTTGGATTCAAAGACCTCCAGAGGCCCCTTCCAACCCCTAACATCCTCTGATCCTGTGACCCCAGCTAAACGGAGTGTTTAAAATGCAAGTGTCTGGCACAAGAGGGGAAAAGCCTTAGCAAGTCTGATCCCCAGAGAGGAAGGCTTTTAGCAGAGCTTCTGGATCTGAAGAGCACTGAATGTTTTGGGGAAAGCTGTGTGGTGTGGTGTAGTCGTTGGAAGGCAGGGATCCATCCAAAGGGACCCTGACAGGCTTGAGAGATGTGCCAGTGCCAGCTGCATGAGGTTCAACAAGCCAAAGTCAAAGGTCCTGCACCTGGGTCAGGGCAATCCCAAGCACAAATACAGGCTGGGCATGGAGTGGATTGAGAGTAGCCCTGAAGAGAAGGGCTTGGGTGTGTTGGATGATGAGAAGCTCTCCAGGAGCCAGCAGTGCCCCTCATGCAGCCCAGCAGGCAGCTGTGTGCTGGGATGCAGCCAGAGCAGTGTGGGCAGCAGGGCAAGAGAGTGGATTCTGCCCCTGGACTCTGCTCTGCTGAGACCTCACCTCCAATCCTGCCTCCAGTTCTGGTGTCCCCAATGTAAGAGTGACATAGATCTGTTGGAACAAGTCCAGAAGAGGCCACAAGGATGATCCAGGAGCTGGAACACCTTTGTTATGAGGACAGGCTGAGGGAGCCAGGGCTGTTCAGCCTGGAGAAGAGAAGAGTCCAAAGCGACCTTAGAGCTACCTTCCAGTGCCTGAATGGAGCCTACAGGAAGGCTGCAGGAGGGGCTTTTGACAAGAGTGTCCACCCACAGGACATGGGGAAATGGATTGAAACTGAAGGAGAAAGAGGTTTAGCTTGGATCTTATGAAGAAATTAGGGTGGCAAGAGCTGGAATGTCCAGAGAGGTTGTGGATGTCCCCCCCCGGAGCTGTTGAAGGCCAGGTTGGATGGAGCCTTGAGTAACCTGGGCTAGGTGAGAGGTGTCCCTGCCCATGGCAGGGGGTTGGATTAGATGATCTCTAAGGTCTCTTCCAGCCTTCCTGATTGTATGAAGAGGGAGTGCTACAGCCCTTGCCCGAGAGCTGGGGAAGTCCACACAGGATTGTTGTTTCAGATCTCATTCCACCCCAAAAGCAGCATCCCTGCAGTGGTGTGCAGCTGTGTCACCTAGAGAAGAGATCAGTACTTCCAGGCTGACATAAAGAAGACAACTGCTGTCCTTCCAGAGCTGAGCCAGACTTGTGCCATGCTTTACTTTGCATTATAGTCATGCTTTGTCAACCAGCCATAAGAGTCTGCCTCTGCTCATTGAGAGTGTGCCTGGAAACAGACACATGAAACTGGCCTGAAGGGTTAGAACCTAGAGTGTCCTAATAGAGATCTGCCCAAGAGCTCTGTCCTGCTGGGGAGCAAAGCAGCTGTACTCTCAGAGAGCAATGCAAAGGCCATTGCCAGGAGTCAATGAGGAAGCTAAAAACAGCTCTGCTATTATTCCTCTCCCTGCCTACTCGATGTGTACCCCTGAAACACAGGAGAGCTGAAAGCTACCTCGCTGGTCACAGTAATACCTGGAAAAATACCAGCAGGCCCCTTACAGAAGGATTCAGAGAAAAAGGCTTATTGCAGCACTCTGCTAATGAGGCTGAGCAATTCAAACACTTCTTTCCTTCCCCAAGATTTCATTCCAGGATGTTTACTCTGCTCTCTGAAATGAAGCAGTTGTGTCTACACAGCCAACACACCTCTGATTCTCCAATTCACCACACACTTGGATTCTACTAGAGGGTAAATATTGGAAGTTGAAAAGCAGACAGGTGAGAGCTTAAGCATTAACAATTCCTGCCTCTGTTTACTCCAGCCTGTTTCCCTGATGAAATGGAAAGGAAATGAGAAACTTTGATGTGAAAAGTGTCTTTTGTGGTTCTGTGTTACACAGTGCAAAAGGCCCAGGTCCCTCACTTGGGGCTAGGAACAAGTTCTGCACCATGAGGGTGGTGGAACACTAGAACAGGTTGCACAGGGAGGTGGTTGGGGTCCATCCCTGGAGAGAATAGGATAGGATAGGATAGGATAGGATAGGATAGGATAGGATAGGATAGAATTAACCCATCACCCAACACCATCTAATCTGTCTACAACTACCTGAAGGGAGGTTGTAGCCAGGTGGGGGTTGGTCTCTTCTCCCAGGCAACCAGCACCAGAACAAGAGGACACAGTCTCAAGCTGTGCCAGGGGAGATTTAGGCTGTATGGTAGGAAGACATTCTTCACAGAAAGAGGAAATGTGCTGCCCAGGGAGGTGCTGGAGTCACCATTACTAGAGGTGTTTAAGAAGAGAGACTGGATGAGGCACATTTCAAGGTGAGGCTGGAGAGGGCTCTGGGCAACCGATCTAGTTGGTATGTCTCTGCTTTGCAAGGGGGTTGGACTGGATGAGCTTTGGAGTTCCCTTCCAGCCCAGACCATTCTGTGATGCTATGATTCTGTGAGCCTATGACTCTATGATTCCATGATTCTATGACTTCATGATTCTATGATTCCATTCTATGATTCTATAACTCCAGGAGTCTGTAATTCTATGATTCCCTGAGTCTATGATTCTGTCCTGGGTAACATTGCTCCAGCTTGTGGTGATCTTTTCTCTCTTCTTAAGCAGGCATAACTCAGGGAGGTGTTATGCTGCTCTTAGTTCATTCATTGTAGCTCCACCTGGCTCACACTCTTGGCACATTAACAATGCATAGGTGACTTCCAGGGGTGACTTCCAGGGGGTCTTCCGGTAGGCTTGCAAGGCTCAGTGCTGAGTGGGGCTCTGCCCTCTTGCCATCCACCACAGCCCAGGGCAGTTGCTGTCTTGGTGGGCAGAGCTGACACATCACATTCTGTGATTCTGTGACTCTGTGATTATATGATTCTATGATTTTATGACTGTGATCTCTGATTCTGTGTTTCTGTGTTCTGATTCTGTGTTCTATAGTCTATGATTCTATGTTCCTGTGATTCTGTGACCCTATGATTCTATGTTTCTGTGACTCTATGATTCTGTGATTCTGTGACTCTGTGATTCTGTGACTCTATGATTCTGTGATTCTGTGATTCTCTGACTCTATGATTCTGTGATTCTATAACTCTATGATTCTGTGATTCTGTGACCCTATGATTCTGTGGCTCTATGATTCTGTGATTCTGTGACCCTATGATTCTGTGGCTCTATGATTCTGTGATTCTGTGACCCTATGATTCTGTAGCTCTATGATTCTGTGATTCTGTGACCCTATGATTCTGTAGCTCTATGATTCTGTGATTCTATGTTCCTGTAACTCTATGATTTTATGTTTCTGTGATTCTCTGATTCTATGTTTCTGTGACTCTATGATTCTGTGTTTCTATGATTCTGTGAATCTATGATCCTATGTTTCTGTGACTATGATTCTGTGATTCTGTGACTCTCTGATTCTGTGACTCTGATTCTATGATTCTGTGACTCTGATTCTATGATTCTGTGACTAATTCTGTGATTCTCTGATTCTGTGATTCTCTGATTCTGTGACTACGATTCTGTGATTCTCTGATTCTGTGACTCTCTGATTCTGTGATTCTCTGATTCTTTGACTATGATTCTGTGACTCTGATTCTCTGATTCTGTGACTCTATGATTCTGTATTCTCTGATTCTGTGACTCTCTGATTCTGTGATTCTCTGATTCTTTGACTATGATTCTGTGACTCTGATTCTCTGATTCTGTGACTCTATGATTCTGTGATTCTCTGATTTTGTGACTCTATGATTCTGTGACTCTGATTCTATGATTCTGTGACTATGATTCTGTGATTCTGTGATTCTGTGACTCTATGATTCTGTGACTATGATTCTTTGACTATGATTCTGTGATTCTGTGACTCTATGATTCCGTGACTCTGATTCTATGATTCCGTGACTATGATTCTGTGATTCTCTGACTCTATGATTCTGTGACTCTATGATTCTATGATTCTGTGTTTCTGTGGTTCTATGGCTCTATGTCTCTCTGCCTCAGACACCTGTACAACTCATAATTGCTCCACTACTACACGCTGAACCTTCAGGCACTTACCAGCATTGATTAGCATGTTCTGAAACCCTGAGCAGCTTTTCCCCCCCCCCTTTCTTGCAAGCATGATTCCATACACAATGCCAATGTCATGTTGAAGAAATAATGATGAGAAAACAAAAATTACAAAAGGAAGGAAAAAAAACACACAAAGAAAATTGTTGTTCAGCCTGCCCTGATTATGGTAACTGTCATTCTCCAAAGGAGTCTGATAGGTCCCTGTTAGCAATCTCCAGCTTCCCAATTTCAACACATTATCTAGTGACACTGCTGGTTTAGTCTGGCAGTCCCCCTCAGGATACAGCTGAAACCAATCAGGTAAGTAAGCAGGGAAAAGATAATCACAGTGAGGTTATAAATATAATGGGGGGAAAATGAATATTTAAAAAGAGCTGAACACACAGTTTGGAGGAAATGGAAAGTGATGGAAAACGACAGCTCCTCATGGGCAGACTCAGAGAGAAGGGGTAGGAAAAAGTAAACCTTTTTAAATGGCTTTTGGCAGAAGGGCTAAGTACTTTGTAATTTTGACATTGAACTAGTCCAAGAATAGTTAAAAAAAAAAAAAAAGACTAAAATCTGTTAAAAGTCCAAATGGAGAATGACCTCTGTAGCAGAGCTGCCAAACAGAGAGGGACCTGGGGGTGCTGGTTGACAGCCAGCTGAACATGAGCCAGCAGTGTGCCCAGGGGGCCAAGAAGGCCAAGGGCATCCTGGCCTGCATTAGGAATAGTGTGGCCAGCAGGAGCAGGGAGGTCATTGTGCCCCTGTGCTCTGCATTGGTTAGGCCACACCTTGAGTCCTGTGTCCAGTTCTGGGCCCCTCAGTTTAGGAAGGACATTGAGACAATAGAGGTGTCCAGAGAAGGGCAACAAGGCTGGGGGAGGCCTTGAGCACAGCCCAGTGAGGAGAGGCTGGGGAGCTGGGGTTGCTTAGCCTGGAGAAGAAAGGCTCAGGGAGACTCACTGCTCTCTACAACTACCTGAAGGGTGGTTGTAGCCAGGTGGGGGTTGGTTTTTCCAGGCAAGCAGCACCAGAACAAGAGGACACAGTCTCAAGCTGCTCCAGGGGAGGTTTGGGCTGGAAGTTAGGAAGAAGTTCTTCACATAAAGAGAGAATGGCCATTGGAATGTGCTGCCCAAGGATGTGGTGGAGTCACCATCACAGAAAGTGTTTAAGAAGAGACTGGATGGGGTGCTTGGTGCCATGGTTTAGTGTTTATTTAGGTGTGGGTGATAGGTTGGACTCGATGATCTTGAAGGTCTTTTCCAACCTGGTTAATTCTATTCTATTCTATTCTATTCTATTCTATTCTATTCTAAATCTCCATTCCAGGGCTTCACCACTCTCATGGTATTGTATTGTATTGTATTGTAAGAATAGATAATCACAGAATGCTACAGGCTGGAGGGGACCTCAAAAGATCACCGTCACAGAAACCTTCAGGTTGGAACAGACCCTGAGGATCACCCAGTCCAACCCAGAACCCTGCTCTGCAAGGATCACTCCGAAACCATAGGCCCAAGCACCACAGCCAAACCACCTTGAAATGCATCCAGCCTTGGGGACTCCACCACCTCCCTGGGCAGCACATTCCAAGCCCTGAACACTTCTGCTGGGAAAATTTTTTTCATAATGTCCAGTCTGAACCTGCCCTGCTGCAGCTTGAGGCTGTTGCCTCTTGTTCTATGGCTAATGACCTGTGGGAAGAGACCAGCACCAGCCTCTCTACAACGTTCTTTCCAGCAGTTGTAGAGAGCAATGAAGTGTTCCCTCAGTCTCCTCTTCTCCAAACTAAACAGCCCCAGGATCACCCAGTCCAACCCCCCTGCCAGAGCAGGACCACCTAGAGCAGGTCACACAGGAACACATCCAGGTGGGTTTGGAATATCTCCAGAGAGGGAGACTCCACAACCACCACTGGGCAGCCTGCTCAACAATCCTGAACAACCTGCCTGGTATGTCAGCTCTGCCCACCAAGACAGCAACTGCCCTGGGCTGTGGTGGATGGCAGAGCCCCACTCAGCACTGAGCCTTGCAAGCCTACAGGAAGACCCCCTGGAAGTCACCCCTGGAAGTCACCTATGCATTGTTAATGTGCCAAGAGTGTGAGCCAGGTGGAGCTACAATGAATGAACCAAGAACAGCTTAAAATCCCTGAGTTATGCCTGCTTAAGAAGAGAGAAGAGAGAAAAGATCACCACAAGCTGGAGCAACGTTACCCAGGACAGAATCATAGACTCAGGGAATCACAGAATCATAGAATCACAGAGTCATAGAATCACTCAGACTCATGGAACTATAGAATCATAGAATGGATGGAATCATAGTATCACAGAGTCATATAGAAGTCATAGAATCATAGAGTCAAAGAGTCATGGAATCATGGAGTCATGGAATCATAGAATGGAATCACAGAACCACAGAATCATAAAGCCATAGAATCATGGAGTCAAAGAATCATGGAATCATAGAATGGTCTGGGTTTGAAGGGACCTCCTAAGGTCATCTAGCCCAACCACATCACAAGCTGAAGGAATGTCAGCTGGAGTGACAGCAGAACATCCTCCTCAGCAGCCTGCACAGGAATATCTCTTCCCTCCACCCCACCAAAGACAGAACCCTGGGGTGGTAATTCTCTCTCTCCATCTCCTCAGCTCTCTCTCTCTTTCTTTCCTTCTTTCTCTGTTTATTTGCAAGAAATAAAGAGTCTCACTTTGATTTCTGACCTTGTTTGTGTGTTAATTTCACTCAGGGGCATGTTCAAAAGAACCGTGTCTCCTTCCCAGCTTCTGGACCGAGACACAGAGCTGCTTAGACTCCAAGGGGTTTGAACTTGGAGGGAGTGCATTCACATATTTCCAAAGGGATTTTTAGTTAAATGGAAAGCTCTGAGTCTGTGTTATGGTAACAGAGCACCTTCCTGGCTGAACAGGAAGGTACAACTTCATTCCCGGAGCACTGTGTCCAGTTCTGGGGCCCCTATTACAAGAAGGATCTGGAGGTGCTGGAAGGTGTCCAGAGAAGGGCCAGGAGGATGAGCAGAGGGCTGGAGCTGCTCTGCTATGAGAAGAAGAGAAGGCTCTTAGGAGACCTAATTATGACCTTCCAGTATCTGAAGGGGGCTACAGGAAAGCTGGGGAAGGACTTTTGAGGGTGTCAGGGCTGGGGGGAATGGACCAAAACTAGAAGTGGGTAAATGCAGCTTGGATGTTAGGAAGAATTTCTTCCCCATGAGGGTGCTGAGGGACTGGCAGAGGTTGCCCAGGGAGGGGTGGAAGCTCATCCCTGGAGATGTTTGCAGCCAGGCTGGATGTGGCTGTGAGCAAGCTGCTGTAGTGTGAGGTGTCCCTGCCCATGGCAGGGGGGTTGGAACTGGCTGATCCTTGAGGTCCCTTCCAACCCTGAGAATTCTGTGACTCTATGATTCCTATCTTCCTGCAAAGCCTCTTCATTTCCTAGGACTGGTCCCAAGGAGCAAAGAACCACAAAGCTTAAAAACAATGGAGAAACACTGGGCTGAACACTCCAGGCCCTAGCAAAGCAGACTTCTTCTGCAGTCTGCTTTGCTGAGAGGTTGTAAAACAGAGACAGAGTGAAGGGTAAAAAATGTATGTGGTGAAGGAGGTGGAAATTACATTAGTAGGGCTATAAAATTCTGCCTGACTCAGATCAAATGCTTCTGTCACTGCTGTCAGGCAAAATTAGGGCAGATGAGTATTAACAGCACATTCTTTTGAATCCATAGCTCTGCTTCTTCCATTGATTTGTGGCACTGGGTCACTGCAGAATCCCTTAAGAGGCACATGTATGTATGGGCAGGAGCTGCAGCCAGCAGCACTAATAGCTGTGTGCATGCATGTCTGCTTTCAGCTCCGTTTTGCTCCCATTTTGCTCCAGGAACCTCTTTTCAGACACATCATTACTGTGACACCAGGTTGAAGCTGCAATTCACCCATCTGCCTAACCAACATTAACCTTCATGCAACCTCATACTATTATTGGGAGGCTTTGTCTGAAATTTTAAATCCTCTTAATATAAGCTGGAGGGGGGACACACAACTGTTGCACTTAACATCATCCCTTCCATTAAATACACAACCATCCTTCTCTGGTGCAGCTGGAATCTTGCATTTGAGATTGATTTTATTGACTGGAACACACCAGGCTCTTGAGAAAGCACTGGTGTGTTACTGACTGCCTTGTACTGCAGGAGAATCTTCAAACACAAAGCCACCCCTCCACATCCCTGCTTTGCAGCAGCTGCCGCTTCTGCTCACAGCATCACAGAATCAACCAGGTCAGAAGAGACCTCCAAGATCGTCAAGCCCAAACAATGTCCCAACCCTAGCTAATCAACCAGACCATGGCACTGAGTGCCTCATCCAGGCTTTTCCTAAACACCTTCAGGGACATTGGCTCCATCACCTCCCTGGGCAGCCCATCCCAATAGCCAATCTCTCTTTCTGGGAAGAACCTCTTTCTAAGATAAGTAAACTTCCCCTTGCACAGCTTGAGACTGTTCTGGTGCTGCTTGCCTGGGAGAAGAGACCAACCCCCACCTGGCTGCAACCTCCCTTCAGGGAGTTGTGGAGAGCAAGAAGGTCTCCCCTGAGCCTCCTCTTCTCCAGGCTAAGCAACCCCAGCTCCCTCAGCCTCTCCTCACAGGGCTGTGCTCCAGACCCCTCCCCAGCCTTGTTGCCCTTCTCTGGCCCAGGCTGCTGGGCTGCTGATGCACATCACCAAAGTCCCTCCTCTCTGCTTCTAGAGACACAGGTACAAGGTTTGCCAACCACTTGAAATGCCACAATGCTACTGCTACAGAAACTTTTCAAAGGACTGCAAGTAGTCATGGGTGTTGAGTTTCCACTGAAAAACAGGGCCAAGCCCCTCCAGTGGGAGTATGGACACAGCCTGCTGGTGCAGCACTTTGAATGACAGAACATTAGAGGTTGGAAGGGACCTCCAGGGATCACCCAGTCCAACCCCCTGCCAGAGCAGCAGCACCCAGGGCAGTCTGCACAGGAATGCATCCAGCTGGGGGGCTGAAAGGCCCCAGAGAAGGAGACTCCACAACCTCTCTGGGCAGCCTGCTCCAGGCCTCTGGCATCCTCACTGCAAAGAAGTTTCTCCTCATGCTGAGCTGAAACCTTCTCTCTTCAAGTTTGTCTCCATTGTTCCTTGGCTTATTGCTGTGCAGCACCCAAAAGAGCTTGGCCCCCTCCACTTGATCCCCAGCCCTCAGCTATTGATAGGCATTGATCAGATCCCCTCTCAGCCTTCTCTTCTCCAGACTGAACAGCCCCTGGGCTCTCAGTCTCTCTTCACAGGGGAGATGTTCAAGTCCCCTAAGCATCCTTGTGGCTCTCCCTTGCATTATTTCTAGCAGCTCTCTATCTTTCCTGAACTGGGGAGCCCCAAACTGGACACAGGATTGCGGGTGTGGTCTCAGCAGGGCAGAGCAGAGGGGAAGCCCTGCTGGCAAAACTTTCCTTGCTGCCCCACAGGATGCCATTGGCTCTCTTGCCAACAAGGGCACATTGCTGTCCCATGCAGACTTTGCTTTGAGGCACCACATCCAGCACTTGCTTCTGGCCTTAGGAAGTATGGAATGAGCCTGAGGAAGTTCAGTGATTGCTGAACACATCACACATCTACCCTGCTTCTTCCATGAGGGCCCAGAGCCTTTCCATACATGCAAATCTAAGTTCTGACAGCTGATGACACAGCATCAGTGTCCCACAGGTGACCCTTACAGCATGGCATGGCTGAATACAGCATCAGCTTTTATTACTTTGGAAAATGGGGTTTAGGAGGCATTTTGTATTAAAATCCTGTGTAAAACCCATTCCCTGAGAATATCTCACAGTTTCATGAGCTAGGTTACAGCATCTCTGTGCTTCCAGAGAAGGTGGTAGGTGTCTTCCTCATTTCAGCGTGTGTTTGGCTGGGACCACAGCTGGCACATCTGTTTGCAGCTGGCATTGACTCCAAGCAGCAGGCAGCCAGGAGACAGAGCAGCTCAGTAAAGCTTCCCTCTAATCTGAAGGGGCACATTGAGCACATGCTTAAGGCTCTTTCCTCAATCACACCCAAAGTCAAAACTCACTCCTCAATTACCTGATTTTGAGGTGCCTGAGGGAGGAGCAGAGTTTTCATTGACTTTCAGTCAGCTGAAGGGTTCAGAGTCTGATGAGACAGTGACAGTCTGCACACCACTATCTGCTACTGCCCACAGATTCCCAGCTCTAATTTTCCAATGTCATCTGCCTCACGAGGAGAGCCTGAGAGAGCTTGGAGAGATGGAGCCTGAGAGGTGACCTCCTTGCTGTTGCTAAAGCTGTGCAGGGTGAGTGCCCAGAGGCTGGAGCCAGGCTCTGCTGGGGGATGCCCAATGCCAGCACAAGGGGCAGTGGTGGAAGCTGAGGCGGAGAAGTTCCATGGAAACAGGAGGTAGAATTTTTTCCCTGTGAGGGTGCCAGAGGCCTGGAGCAGGCTGCCCAGGGGGGTTGTGGAGTCTCTCTCTCTGGAGATATTCAAACCCCAGCTGGATGTTTCCTGTGTGACCAGCTCCAGGGGACCCTGCTCTGGCAGGGGGTTGGACTGGATGAGCTTTTGAGGTCCCTTCCATCCCTAACAACCTGTGGTTCTGTGATTTGGGCAATGTGGCCCAAACAGGACCACAGAAGAAAAGAAGCCAAACACAACTTCTTGACTTAATTTCACGATGTCACTCTTGAAACTGCCAAGAGGAAACTGAAGCAGCTTTTATGAGGCTTTGGTATTCTTTGGTATTAAATGTATCTTATATAAAATATATTCTTTTACACTTCAAATTCTTGCTTTCTAGTGACTTGTATTGTTTCCAACTAGATACTCAGGCAACCAGCAGCAGAGCAAGAGGACACAGTCTCAAGCTGCACCATGGGAGGTTCAGACTGGAAGTTCATAGAGAGAGAGATTGGCCATTGGAATGTGCTGCCTGGGGAGGTGGTGGAGTCACCATCATTGGAGGTGTTTAGGAGGAGACTTGGTGCTTGGTTGCTGCCTGGGGAGGTGGTGGAGTCACCATCACTGGAGGTGTTTAGGGAGACTTGGTGCGTGGTGCATGGTTAGTTGATTAGGTGGTGTTGAATGATAGGTTGGACTTGATGATCTGAAGGTCTCTTCCAACCTGGTATTCTATTCTATTCTATTCTATTCTATTCTATTCTATTCTATTCTATTCTATTCTATTCTATTCCATTCCATTCCATTCCATTCCATTCCATTCCATTCTATCCTATCCTATCCTATCCTATCCTATCCTATCCTATCCTATCCTATCCTATCCTATTAATACTTTTGATCCAAACAGAAGAAGTCAAGGTTTGCAGCTAAAAATGTTTCCACAGAATGGTCTGGGTTGGAAGGGACCTCCAAAGCTCATCATCCTCAACTAGATCAGGGTGCCCAGTGCCCTGTCCAGCCTCCCCTTGAATATCTGCAGGGATGGGGCCCCAACCACATCCCTGAGCAACCTGTTTCAGTGTTCCACTACTCTGATGGTGCAGAGCTTGTTCCTAACGCCCAATTACTCAAGATAATTCATTGCTGCTTTTCATTATCTCTGGGGACAGCAGGCTGGTCCATTGGCTTTCCAGAATGCATAGAATTTGTCTTTTTATTGTCTCCTCCTTAAAGATCACACTGCTCTGTGCTGTTAAGTTCTCTGCTCAGTCCTATGCAGACCTTTCCACTGCTGCTACCAATATTAGTAAGACACTTTCTCATAGAGTGTACTCTTTACCTTAATCACTCACTGCCACTCTGCACTTCAGCCATTGCATCCACAGTGAGTGCTGCAGAATCTGAACACTTGGCAAAGTTTAGTTTAAGAGTTAAGACTGCCAGAGCATGCCAGAGAAAAATTCCCAGCAGTAGCAGTCACTGAAAGGAGGACTCAGTCTGCTACTGTCACAGGATCACAGGATCAGAGGATGTGAGATCTGGTGTGAGATCCTCTGGAGATCTTTGAGTCCATCCCCTGCCAGAGCAGGACCACAGAATCCAGCTCAGGTCACACAGGAACACATCATAGAATCATGCAGTTGTCAGGGTTGGAAGGGACCTCAAGGATCAGCCAGTTCCAAACCCCCTGCCATGGGCAGGGACACCTCACACTAGAGCACCTTGCTCACAGCCACATCCAGTCTGGCCTGAAAAACCTCCAGGGCTGAGGCTTCCACCACCTCCCTGGGTAACTTCTTCCAGTCTCTCACCACCCTCATGGGGAAGAAATTCTTCCTAACACCCAATCTCAATCTACCCACTTCTAGTTTTGCTCCAGGCATCAAGACAGGGCTGGGAAGTCTCCAGAGAAGGAGACTCCACAACCTCTCTGGGCAGCCTGCTCCAGGGCTCTGGGACCCTCACAGTCAAGAAGTTCCTCCTCATGTTGAGCTGGGAGCTCCTGTGCTGGAGTTTCCACCCCCTGCCCCTTGTCCTATCCCAGGGTGCAGCTGAGCAGAGCCTGTCCCCTCTCTCTTGAGGTCTCCTCCTCTTAGTTTCTCTTCTCCACAATGTGAGTCTGAAGCAGGTTGGTCTTCACATATAGCAAGCTGCATCTTGGGGCAAAAATGTTTTCAGCTCAAGCTGGCTGTCCTAAGGTGCAGCACTGGGATACAAAACTGATATCCCTGATATCCCAGGGCACAGTGAGCAGAGGCTGTCCCTGTCCCTTCCTTCCTGACCCCCAGCCCTCAGCTATTGATAGACATTGATCAGATCCCCTCTCAGCCTTCTCCTCTCCAGGCTAAACAGCCCTAGGGCTCTCAGCCTTTCCTCACCAGGCACAAGCCCCATTCCCTTGCTGGGACTCCCTGGGAATGCTGGGGTCCCAGTCCTGCAGAGGCTAAGTGCTGTGTTGTTGTTGGCTTTGGCTGCCAACGATGGGGACGGCCTGTCACTTTGAAAACAAACATCTTTGTTTTGCTGCTGCAGGCTGCCTCACTCTCAGTGCTTTAGTTAAGCTTCAGTAGCCATATATCACTGGCAGAGCATTATCTGCTGGCAATTATGCAATTCTATTAACATCATTGTCTTTTTAATCTGTGAAAGGTTACATTAAGCAGAAGGAAGGCATGCAGGCGGCTGCAGAAAGGAGGGCACCTACCCTTTCAGGGTAGAAAGGAAGAGACAAGATCACTCAAATGATCCTCCTGACATTTATTTTGATACAAAGGGAAATAGAATCAGAAACATAACAGTATTGTGGTGACCTGAATACCAACAGAAAGCAAATTAAAAGCCACACAAGAGAGGCAAGTGACAGAACAGATTCTTCCCTCTGCTGTGCTTGCAAGGGGGAGGTGAAGGGGATTAACTCTGAAATGGTTGTTCTGTGGACCTGTCCACTGCAGCCATTGCTGGCATGCCTGAGAAAGCACACTGATGATCATAGAGGTTGATCTAATGTATGCTACCTACCTGTAGACCCTCAGCTGTCCACAGGGTCCAGGAAGACCAAGAGCAACCAGCAGTTTTGAGATGTGAATAGTGTGAGAGCCTCCACAGCCACAGGCTGGAACACAGCTACCAGCAGACACTTAGGGCCAGCTCAGTGCTGGATGAAAATCCCAGCACAGTTCCCAGCAGCCAAGGCAGTGCTGTTGCAGTGGCTCTACAGAGAGCAGAGCTGCTTCAAATGCACACCCCCTGCCCATGGGCACAGCCCCAGGCACCTGCATTCCAAACCCACGCAGCCCAGGGAGCTGCCTGGAGCAAAGAGCAGCTGGTGCAGCACTGGTGGAAGACAGGAGAGGCAGCCAGAATTTGCTTGGGGTTCTTAATTCACACAGGATAAGGCCCTAATTAATCTAACACATTAGACATGGGAACGTTGTGCTCAGCCCAGGCACCAGTGGTGTCCCCCAGGGCTCAGGGCTGGGGCCTGGCCTCTTTTAATGTCTTTATCAATGATCTGGGTGAGGCGATTGAGGCAGCCTCAGTAAGTCTGCAGATGACACCAAGCTGGGTGGCTGTGTCCATCTGATAGAGGGTAAGGAAACTTTACAGCAGGATTTGGAGAGGTGAGACCCATGGGACAAGGCTATTGGTAAACAGGTTCAGCAAGGCTAAGTGCCAGGTCCTGCAGCTGGGTCACAACAACCCCATGGTTACCCACAGACTTGGGGATGTGTGGTTGGGAAGCTGTGACTCAGAGAGGGACCTGAGGGTGTTCATTGGCAGTCACTGAACATGAACCAGCAGTGCCCAGGGGGCCAAGAAAGCCAATGGCATCCTGGCTTGGATCAGAAACAGGGTGGGAAGCAGGGACAGGAGGTGACCATCCCCCTGTGCTCACCTCTGACAAGGCCACACTGGGAATGCTGTGTTCAGCTCTGGGACCCTCACTCCAGGAAGGACATTGAGGGGCTGGAGCCTGTCCAGAGAAGGGCAACGAGGCTGCAGAAAGGCCTGGAGCCCCTGGGCTATGAGGAAAGGCTGAGGGAGCTGGGGGTGTTCAGGCTGGAGAAGAGGAGGCTGAGGGAGACCTCAGGGAAGTTGGAGCAAGGAGCGGACAGCCTCTGCTCCTTGGTGGCAAGGGACAGGAGCAGAGGCAATGGTTCCAAGCTGCAGCAGGGGAGGCTCAGGCTGGATGCTAGGAAATATTTGTTGCAGGGAGGGCTCTCAGCCATTGGAATGGTCTGCCCAGGGCAGTACTGCAGTCCCCCATCCCTGGAGGTGTTCCAGCAGCCTGTGGAGCTGGTGCTTAGGGACATGGCTTGGTGTTGACCCAGCAGTGCTGGGTTTGAGTGGTGGACTGGATGAGCTTGGAGGTCTCTTCCAACCAGATATTTGCTTTGGTTCTGTTCTACACTGAAGGTTCCCTTTTAATGAGGCCTACAATTTAAACCAGTCTCAGTGCCCAAGCACAGCAGTGCTTTACTTGCCTCCAAAGTCTCTCCTTTCAGCTGGAGTTGATGATCAGCAGCACAGGAAGCTCTGGAAGTTGATAAATGCTTCTCTCACTTCCTAAGTACTTGCAGCTTGTGGTTTTTAATTAACTCTGGGAAAGGGATTGGCAAATACAGGAGGAAGAAGCCTGCATTCTTCTTTCCAAACCTGAAATGTAGTTGTATGTGTATTGTTCAACAAGCACTGGCAGAGGACAATTGGGAGAGCAGAGGATCTACTGCTGTCTAGGGTGCTGCAATTGAAATACTCTCCTGCCTTAGAGATCCCATCAGTTATTAGTTAGGAGACCTCAGAACAATCTGTTTACCCCCATTTTCTGTTCAAGTACATCTGGATGGGTTTATGACCTGTACTCAACTGACTCTTTGCATCACTCAAGGGCTCTTTATCTCCCCTTCCCCATGCTGTGCTGTCTATTGTACACAGTGTAGGAGGGATCTGTAAGGACAGCCCCGGCCGTGGAGCGAGGGGGATTGTTTGTACATTCTCTTAGTGCTTGAGAGGTTGCACACTGAACGGAGAGGTCAGCTGAAGCAGAAGAGAAAGAGGAGGGCACCTTGCCTGGAGGCTGACTCTGGGCTTTGCCAAAACTGCAGAATGGCAGAGTTGCTAAACAATTCTAAAGCCCTGTCTGACACCAGAGCAAAACCACCCAGAGTTCAGCGGTGACTTCCTGTGACGGACAGCACTGTGCTCCACCTGTGTGAGCAGAGGCATTCTGACAGCCTTCTCCTTCAGATTCAAACTCCTACCAAGAAAATCACATTGCCTAAAAAAAAACCATCTCTGCATATTTATCCCTGAACTGTCTCACTGCTCCTCACTTGCTCTTTTCCTAATTTTCACCTTGGGACTTGTGCTCTGCACGTAGGCAGAGATGAAAGTTTAGTAGTTCCATCTGCAGCTGCCAACTAAAGGCATGAAAGCACAGCAATAGCTTTTTACACTTTATTTTGTAGTACTTCTAATGGTGCTCCTCAGAGAAGCATTTGTTTGCCCTCAACCAAGGAGGCAGAACTACTCAGTCTGGAAACTGCACTTTCTCACATGAATGACTGATTAGAAGGCTCTGTTTGTAAGGGAAGGCAGGAGCAATGCCTGCCACAAGTCACTGTCTGCCACAAGTCACTGTCTGCAAGGACCTACCACTCAGAAAAAAACCTGCACAGAATCTTGATTCATTCATGACTGGAAATTATTTGGGCTCAGAATAAGGAAGTACACAACTGAGAAACTTAAACCAGCCCACGTGTTGTAGAATCACAGAACTGAAGAGGGTGGAAGGGACCTCAAGGATCAGCCAGTCCCAAACCCCTGCCATGGGCAGGGACACCTCACACCACAGCAGCTTGCTCACAGCAACATCCAGCCTGGCCTGAAAAGCCTCCAGGGATGAGGCCTCCACCACCTCCCTGGGCAACCTCTTCCAGTCTCTCACCACCCTCATGGGGAAGAACTTCTTCCTAACATCCAATCTCAATCTACCCTCCTGTAGCTTTGCTCCATTCCCCCCAGTCCTATCACTCCCTGACACCCTATAAAGTCCCTCCTCAAGCTTTCTTGTAGCCCACTTCAGATACTGGAAGGACACAAGAAGGTCTCCTCAGAGCCTTCTCTTCTCCAGACTGAAATACCCCAACTCTCTCAGTCTGTCCTCATAGCTGAGCAGCTCCAGCCCTCTGCTCATCCTCATGGCTGTTCTGGACACCTTCCAGCACCTCCAGATCCTTCCTGGAATAGAGGCTCCAGAACTGGACACAGGCTCCAGGGGGGTCTCTCAGAGAGGGAGCAGAGGGGAGAATCCCCTCCCTGGCCCTGCTGGCCACACTTCTCTTGCTGCAGCCCAGGCTCTGCTTGGCTCTCTGGGCTGCAAGTGCTCACTGCTGGCTCCTGTGAGCTTCTCATCCATCTATAATTTCTTAAATGGTGGTGCTCTGCTAATCAATGGCATGGTCTTACATGTCCTCTCCCAGTTTCCACTAAGGCTGGCTCCATTTTAGAACTCATTCTTAATTGGGATGAGAAGAAGTCTTTCCAAATGCCAAGGTAAATGAGCATCAGCAGGGCGACAGATTAAAAGAGGGATGTGCTCTTTATAGAGACATCAGCTATAGAGACAGGTTAGATCAAATAACATCTACCTGAGCTTTTATACTCTAGCTCTGCTGTTGCACCACCACACTTGAGCCAGACAACTTGAAGATGTGCAGTTGGCCAGGAAAATAGTTTCATAGTTTCATAGTATCAGTCAGGGTTGGAAGGGACCACAAGGATCATCCAGTTCCAACCCCCCTGCCATGGGCAGGGACACCCCACACTAGATCAGGCTGGCCAGAGCCTCATCCAGCTGGTCTTAAACACCTCCAGGGGACGGCCTCAACCACCTCCTGCACAACCCATTCCAGGGCTTCACCACTCTCATGGGGAAGAATTCCTCCTCACCTCCGCCTCAATCTCCCCACCTCCAGCTCATTCCATTCCCCCCAGTCCTATCACTACCTGAGAGCCTGAAAAGTCCCTCCCAGCCTTCCTGTAGGCCCCTTCAGATACTGGAAGGCCACAATGAGGTCACCTGAGCCTTCTCTTCTCCAGCTGAACAGCCCCAACTCCTTCAGTCTGCCTCACAGGAGAGCTGCTCCAGCCCTCTGACTCCTCTCGTGGCCCTGCTCTGGACACTTCCAGCCCCTCCAGATCCCTCTTGCAATAGGGGCTCCAGAACTGGAGGCAGTACTCCAGCTGGGGTCTCACCAGAGCTGAGCAGAGGGGGAGAATCCCCTCCCTTGCCTTGCTGGCCACACTTCTCCTGCTGCAGCCCAGGCTCTGATTGGCTTCCGGGCTGCAAAGTGCCCCTGAGAGTCCTGGGAGCTTCTCCTCCCCCAGCACCCAAGTCTCTCCCTCAGGGCTGCTCTCCAGCCAGTCCCTGCCCAGCGATTTTGCCTGGGATTGCCACCCAGAGCAGGGACCGGCCCTTGGTCTGTTGAGAAGCTCCTGAGGTTGGCCTGTGCCCACCTCTCCAGCCTGTCCAGGTCCCTGGAGGGATCCCTCCCTCCAGCTGTCTGCTGCACCACACAGCTTGGGTCATCAGCAACCTTGCTGAGGCTGCACTCACTGCCACTGACCATGGCACCCACAGAGATGTTGAACAAGCCTGGTCCCAGGACTCTGCTTGTCCTGGCCTCCCCTGGGACAGGACCCATTGACAGCCACTCTCTGGGTGCGGCCATCAAGCCAGTCTGTATCCATCTTGTGTGGCATGGGAAAAGCTCTTGATACATAAATGTTCAGGGTGAAGTTCTCCAGACCGCTAACCAGATGCAGAGAGGAAGAGATGTGCCTCAGCTCCATGCATGCAGTGGTTTGAGCTAGTCTCTAGAGGCCTAAGCTTAGATACTGATGTGAGATAGGAGAATTCTGGAGACATTGAGTGTAAGATAAATAATGGAGGGATGGGTCCAAAAGGATTAAACAGATAGGTTAATATCATTCTGTGAAGTATTGAAAACCTATCTTGCAGCAGAGTTATGTTTGTGCTCATGCCTGCTTGCTCTGGGCTGCCCTCTTTGGCTTTCAGGCTGTGCTATCAGCCCTGACCTTGGGCTTCCTGTGTTACTTCTCTAAAGGTGCAGGGGGAATGCCAAGAGGGAGTGTGTGGTTGTTTAGCTGTCTTGGGGCCCTTTGTCCCCAAGAGGGGGCAAAGAGCTGAACCAAAGTACAGGGAGGGTCCTGGCTGTTGTTATGCTGTCTATAAATGTAAATTACACTCTGGAGCATGTTCATTGCCTTTTAGACTGTTAGGTTTAGTTCCTTTGTAAATACAATTCCATTTTCACTCTCAAGTTCTGAGAGTGGTGAGACCGCCCTCTGGCAGATTCTGGAAAGTAAGTATTGGGGGGATGATTCAACCCTAACAATATGGTACCCAGGTACAGCAGCAGGCCTGAAGGAGAATTAGGAGACTTGTTCTATGGCACAGCAACAAGTGTGGCTTTCTAGAGACTGCTGATGGCTGAATGAAGGGCTTGGGGGTTTCTGACTTTTTTTTCTTCTAACAAGTCAAAAAAAAGTCCTTCACAAAGCCAGGGATTCGTAGAATGTGAGTGAGAAAGTGTGCCAAGACACAACATGAGAGGTGTGTTCTGCTGCTGAGCCTGTACCTACTGTCAGAAATTTAGGACAAAGCAGTCAGTTACAGACCTGCTGAAGCAAAACACAAAATACCTGCTGCTCCTAACAAACTACAGGTTGCTGTGGGCTCACAAACAAATCATTAGTGTCTCCTCTCTTCAGGCCAGGGGAAAGATTAGATTATCAATTATAAAGGTCTCTGCTGTCTGTCGGGGTGTTTCTGTGGCTTCATAACCAACAATCAGCCAGCAATGAGGCCTGGTCTGAGTCAGCTGCATCTGCAAAGCCAAGGCTGCTGCAGCTACTAATGCATATCTGTGTTTCCAATCATCTGCTCACAGTATTTGGAGTGTTGTAGCTGGCTCAGGTGCTTCTGACTTTGCCAAGCACTGTTCCTGTGGGGAGCAGAGAGATAATGAGATCTTAATAAATGGTTAAGATGGAAACAGAAGTATGTCCATGCAGCTTGAGAACTCTGGCTATGAGGCATAGTTACACAAGCACGCATCACAGCTTTAGGCCAGCAGAGCCAGGGAGGGGATTCTCCCCCTCTGCCTCCACTCTGCTGAGACCCAGCTGGAGCACTGTGTCCAGTTCTGGAGCCTCTATTCCAGGAAGGATCTGGAGGTGCTGGAGGTGTCCAGAGAAGGGCCATGAGGATGAGCAGCGGGCTGGAGCTGCTCAGCTATGAGGGACAGACTGAGAGAGTTGGGGTTGTTCAGTCTGGAGAGAAGGCTCTGAGGAGACCTTCTTGTGTCTTCCAGTATCTGAAGGGGGTAACAAGAAAGCTGGGGAGGGACTTATAGGGTTGTCAGGGAGTGATAGGACTGGGGGGAATGGAACAAAGCTACAAGAGGGTAGATTGAGATTGGATGTTAGGAAGAAGTTCTTCCCATGAGGGTGGTGAGAGACTGGCAGAGGTTGCCCAGGGAGGTGGTGGAGGCCTCATCCCTGAGGTTTTTCAGGCCAGGCTGGATGGGGCTTGTGAGCAAGCGCTGTAGTGTGAGGGGTCCCTGGCCATGACAGAGGGGTTGGAACTGGCTGATCTTGAGGGTCCTTCCATCCTAACCATCTATGATTCCATATTCCACATTTATTTAGACAGATATTATCACTTCTCAGACTTGATAAAACATTTTCTGTGGTTTGCTACAGCCCAAGACCACAGAATAAACCTGATTAGCATGAACCACCTTTATGTAAAGAGTTTACCCCCAAGGGACTCCCTAACCACACTGCTGTGCAAAGCAAGCAAGCATAGAGTGGCTACTGTATGTCAGCTGACAGGTGCAATTTATGAAGATATGGCAATTATCATACTTTCAGACAACCCAAAGGTGATATTTTTTTTTGTGTGAAATCTGACTATTGCACTTATTTTCAGGTTAATGTAAGCAAACAGGGAGTGTGTAGCACAGAAGGCCAAAGCAGCTGGGCTGCATCCAAAGCTGCAGGGCCAGAGATGGAGTAAAGAGAATTTGCCCCTCTGCTCTTGTTCTGCTGAGATCCACCTGTTGTGCTGTGTCCAGCTCTGGAGCCCTCAACACAGGAAGGACTTGGACCTGATGGAGCAGCTCCAGAGGAGGGCCACAAAAACGATCAGGGGTTGGAGCAGCTCTGCTCCAAGGACAGGCTGAGGGAGCTGGGGGGCTCAGCCTGGAGAATTTGAAACTAGAGAGCAGATCCTCACAAGTTCTGCACATAAACTGACTGTGAAACAAAAACTGATCTTGAGGTTACTTTCCTGGAAGTGCCAGATGACTTGTGATTGGAAGCCAGCTGCAAGCCACTATCCATCCTCTCTAGCACAAATCCTACACTGCATAAGCAGGAGGCACACAGCTGGCACATAGGGGAAAGCCTCTGCAATGCAACTGTCTTTCTGCTCTGGCTCTGCAGATTTCCAGTTCAGGTAGATTCATCACAGCATGCAACAGAGCACATCAAGACACAGGGAAACATATTCAAGACTGTCATCTAAAATTGCTGGGAAAAATACCAAGAGGCCTAATGCTTTGCTGCCAGCACAGAAATGTGCATGCACATGCACTTTAAAAGAGGAAAGGCCATGGATGCACCAGAAAAAACAAACCCACAGGTTAGGAAGTTGTAAGGACCATATGAAGATGAGCTACAGCAAAACAGCTCCTGCAGTCTACTGCAAGCATTCTAATGCACTTGGGCTCCCATGCGTCCATCAGGACTTCAAGGACAGGAACTGGACTGCAGCACAGAAGTCCACCTCAACACAAGGGTAAAGCTCTTCACTGTAAGGGTCACAGAGCACTGGAACAGGCTCCCCAGGGAGGTTGTGGAGTCTCCTTCTCCGGAGACTTTCCAAGGCCCTTCTGGATGCATTCCTCTGTGACCTGAGCTATATTATGGTCCTGCTTGGCAGGGGGATTGGACTCAGTGATCTCTTTCGGTCCCTTCCAACCCCTGACATCCTGTGTCCTGTGACAAAAACAGAGGTAAGTGTGCTCTGGGGCACATGTGTGCTAAATGCCTTCTAGGAGCTGGGGATGAGCTAGCCCTGCACAGCACAGTCTGCACAGCAGCTGTGGGCTTCAGCCTCCCAGAACACAAATGCAGGTTGCTTTGTTCCCCAAGCTGATGATTTTGATGCAATCACAATCACTCTTCTGGAATACATCAGTGGTAAAATCCTGATAGTGATCCTTTAGAGACGTTTAACAGCTTGCAACAGTCTTTACTTCTCTCCCTCCCTCATTGTATATGATTTTATAGTGTTCGACACTCTTCCTGTAATCATAAGGTGACACCTATCCTGAGAAAAACACAGAGTGAACTATCAGTTTCTTATCAGGTTGGTATTATAACAAGCATAAAGGCAGCTGCTGCTTAAAGAAGCTGCAACAGCTTATTTCTGTGTTAAAAGCACCTCCCTGCTCATGTTGCAGTCAAGCAAATCACAGAACTGTAGGGTTGGAAGGGACCTCAAGGATTGTCCAGTTCCAACCCCCCCATGCTAATAGAAAGCTCTCCAATATATATTCTTTTAAATTACATTTCATTGTTATTTCTACAGGTATATGTCACAAGCAGGTATGGTCTGATATGGGCAGAGGCCTACAGGATGGCATTCAACAAATCCAAGTGCCGGGGCTGCACTTTGGCCACAGCAACCCCATGCAGAGCTACAGGCTGGGGTCAGAGTGCTGGAGAGCAGCCAAACAGAGAGGGACCTGGGGTTGCTGGGACAGCGCCTGAACATGAGCCAGCAGTGTGCCCAGGTGGCCAAGAAGGCCAATGGCATCCTGGCCTGCATTAGGAATGTGTGGCCAGCAGGAGGCAGGGAGGTCATTGTGGCCCTGGTACTCTGCACTGGTTAGGCCACACTTGAGTCCTGTGTCCAGTCTGGCCCCTCAGTTTGAGAAGGATATGAGACACTTTGAGGTGTCCAGAGAAGGGCAACAAGGCTGGGGAGGGGACTGAGCACAGCCCTGTGAGGAGAGGCTGCTGAGGGAGCTGGGGTTGCTTAGCCTGGAGAAGAGGAGGCTCAGGGGAGACCTCATTGCTCTCTACAACTACCTGAAAGGGGTGGTTACAGGAAGGAGGGTGGCCTCTCTCTCTCAAGAACCAGCACCAGAACAAGAGGACACAGTCTCAGCTGCCAGGGGAAGTTTAGGCTGGAGGTGAGGAGAAAGTTCTTCACCAAGAGAGTCATCGCCATTGGAATGTGCTGCCCAGGGAGGTGGGGAGTCACCATCCCTGGAGGTGTCAAGAGGGGTGGACGTGGCACTTGGTGCCATGGTCTAGTCATGGGGTCTGTGGTGACAGGTTGGACTTGATGATCTTTGAGGTCCTTCCAACCTTGGTGATTTGTGATACTGTGATATAGTACACCTGGCAGACCACAGCCTACCTTCCAGATGAGAAAGCAAAGCTATGAGAGGAATGTATTTTAATTAGACTTGAGTTTCCCTCACAGTGAAACCTGCCAAGTGCATTTCACAGGTTTTCTTTGAAAGCGCAACTTTTTCCTTCTGCAGATGTTAAAATCCTGGGCACTGGCCAACTCTGACAAGCAACAGGATCTTCCCCATCTGGTTTCATCACCTCCTTAAAGCCATTTGTGCAGCAGCCAAGGTAAAGACTGGAAGTCAAAGAGAGACAGCTCCAAAGAGGGTGGGACATATGCAAGCCACCCTGGAGACCTTTACAAATCAGCAGCTGGACTGGACAGATCCACAAGCCACTGCAAAAAACCTCACATCTGAGACATGATTCGATTCCACAGAGCAAACCTTGGGATCACTTGTCAGAGAGAGTAACAGAGAGATTTGGTCTCACTTAGGACTGCATTAGCCAAAGGGTCGAAAGCCTGCTTGCCTTTACAGATTGTGATTTACATAGCATTTCTGCAATTTGCTTCCAAACTCAGCCTGGTTCCCAGATCAGTCCTGACCACACACTTAACTCTGTGATGATCATAGAATCACAGAATGGCGCGGGCCAGAAGGGACCTCTGAAGCTCATCTAGTCCAAACCCCTCTGCACTCAGCAGGACATCCCCAACTAGATCACGTTGCCCAGGTCTCTCCGCCTCACTGGAATATCTCCCGGGAGGAGGGGCCTCAATCACCTCCCTGGTCAACCAGTGCTCTACCACCTCCATGGTAAAAAACTGTTTCTAAATATCAAGAGGGGATTGGATGTGGCACTTGGTGCCATGGTCTAGTCATGAGGTCTGTGGTGACAGGTGGACTCGATGATCTTTGAGGTACTTCCAACCTTGGTGATTCTGTGATACATCTAAATCTGCTCTTCCTAGTTTGAAGCCCCCAGGAACAACCATTCTAAGGCAAAGTCAGCCTTCTAAATCACAGAGTAAAAAGTTCATCCCAACAAATGAATCCTGGGTCCCCACCCAATAAACATGACAGCTGGGGGCAAAGGACTGCAGCACACTGCAAAAAGGCTGTGACTGTGTCAGAGATGGAGTTAGGGCTTTGCTCAAGCTACAGCCAAAATG